>CM042871.1:20027206-20039706 GCA_023658055.1 Thaleichthys pacificus | reverse complement strand
AGCAGGCTTCTGTGGGCCTGCTCTACAGTAGCAGGACAGTCACTCTCTGACTGAGCATTCATGTTTTATATCCCATTTACTAACAACTGCTTTCATACTGAGGTCAATATACTTTGACCTCAGTTAGAATTTTCCTACAGTATTTAACATGTGTAAACAACATACATGTAAAAGAACCCATATGCATTTTGGACTCATAATTAAAGTCTAAGATAGAAACGTGTATTTGTCTGAGCAAGCCTTTCTCAGCTGGCGGATTGGTTTGGAGTTTGGCTTCTATTGGGACCTTATCTC
The DNA here is from genome assembly GCA_023658055.1 of Thaleichthys pacificus. NCBI lineage: Eukaryota > Metazoa > Chordata > Actinopteri > Osmeriformes > Osmeridae > Thaleichthys > Thaleichthys pacificus. The sequence continues at coordinate 20,039,412 of CM042871.1, read as the reverse complement.
CCTTTCTCATCGCAGGCTGTGTCTATTCTATCAGGTTACCCAACCCTGACTATTAACAAGCATTGCAAATTACAGGTGTGTTAGTGTGCAGTAGGGCTTTTTGTTACCAGAAACATTCCAGAAAAGATGTGATCGAGCTACACCCTCTCTATCTCTCTCGCTGGCTCTCTCTCTCTGTCTGTCTCTCTCTCTCTGTCTCTCACACACACACACACACACTTTCTCCCTCTTTCTCTCTCCTTTTTTCATAATATCTCAGTTTTTCTCTAATGCACACACAGATACAGACAAACACAATAAATTAGATTTGAACGTAATCACCATTTTAGTTACATAACGGCAAAATGGTTGCCAAGTTTACCAACTGCCTTTTTCTCTGGCTTTTTCTCTCTCTAACCAACTCTTTCCCCATCATCTCTGTTCAGTCACTTTATCTAGAGGAAACATGATTTCGCGAACAGTGGTTGTTTTGCACAGACATGCTAAATCCGACCATCGCCAAGATGAGAGATCAATCTCCAATTCTAGTTCCACTAGCTGCAGCAGCGCTACACAGAAGCTCAAACACAGGCATCTGCAGACTCATCGACTGTTTCACACACACACACAGACAGACACACAGACACAGACACACAGACAGACAGACACACACACACACACACACACACACACACACACACACACACACAGACACACACACAGACACACAGACAGACACACACAGACACACACACACACACACACAGACAGACACACACACACAGACAGACACACACAGACACACACAGACAGACACACACAGACACACACAGACAGACACACACACACACACACACACACACAGACAGACACACACAGACACACACAGACACACACACACAGACAGACACACACACACACACACACACACACACACACACACAGACAGACACACACACACAGACACACACAGACACACACTCCTCTGTCTATAGTTCACTCTTCTTCTCTTTCCGTCCTGCTTGTTTCCCCTTATCTCTGTTCAGTCTATAACTAAAGGAAGTATCATCAGGCAAACACTTGTCATGTTGCACATTATCCGATTTCACAGGCAGTGTTGGTGAATATGGAACAGCAAACACACATGACGTGACCACATCTCTCCCAGGCTCCTCTGCTCTTCAAACAGAGACGAGCTGGATACGACAACGCTCTGCAGGATTACAGGAGGGTGAGCAGCATATCCACATTGTTTATCTTTGCACAAACACACCTGCTTTAAATGGTCCCTCATAAAGCTGTGCACAGAGAATATTGTGCGGTCTCTGTTGATTCAGAGGGATAGGCCTTAAGGTTTGACAACTCAACTCTTTCTCTCTAACAAACTCTATCTCTCCATCTCTTTTACACTTCTCTCTTTTAAGCAGCCTCTTCATTTTCAATAAATCAGTCCCATCTTGTCCCAGACAGGTAAGAGGAAGATGCTTGCAGGAAACACACCTATGGCAAGGCTGGTTTGGGTTTTCAAAAAGAGCTACTGCTCAGGTCCTATGACCCCCATGATGTCATTATACTGCTGTCTCTGACCCGAGGGTTTGGATGTGTGATTGAACACAGGAGGAGGAGACAGGGTGTGGCTGTTTCCATTCCAGCGAGTAATGGGAGTCCTACACACAGTCATTTCAATGCAATAAACCGACCGACCATAGACTTCCTAACTAAATGTAACAGCATTAAGGTTTTTGATGGAATAAAACATACAACAAACATCAACGATAAAACATTCTCTTTACTTCACTTCCTCTCATTCTGCAAATCCAGACAGGATAACCCTGCATATATTATGCATCCAAGAAAAGAGGCATCACACAAACGCCTAACATTACTATAGTTGTAAATTGCACAAACTTAAAAATAAACTAAATACGTTTTTACTGCACAGGAAGTGTGATTAAGGGTAATGAAAAAGGCTATGACTCAGAGGGTTTGTATAGGTATGGATAAAACCAGTTTAGCGGTCAGCTCTTTGAAGACAGTCAGGCACTTCTCTGCTCCATCTTACACATGAGGGGAAGCAGACAATGTGAGTTAATAACCCATAATAAAGATAGAAGAAGAAAGAGGGGAGGAAAGGATAAAGAGTAGGAGGGAGGGAGGGAGGGAGGGAGGGGGAGAGAGAGAGAGAGGGAGGGAGGGAGGGAGGGAGGGAGGGAGGGAGGGAGGGAGGGAGGAGGGAGGGAGAGAGGGAGGGAGAGAGGGAGAGAGGGAGGGAGGGAGGGAGGGAGGGAGGGAGGGAGGGAGGGAGGGAGGGAGGGAGGGAGAGGGAGGGAGGGAGAGGGAGGGGGAGGGAGAGGGAGGGAGGGTTGTGGCAGAGGGTGTGCCTGCCTCAGTATAAAAGTAATTTCTCAGCCTCCTTTCCCTCACTTCTTTGTACTCTCTCCCTTTTTCACCCAGCTGTTATCACTGCAACTTTGGTGAGTACATTAATCGTAGCTTTAACTTGTTTCCGATTTCACTATGTTTCCTGGGTAACCAAAATAACGTTTGATGTTGCTTTTGTGTTGTGTAAAAAAAAAAGTTTTCTTCTTTGTATGTGTGACGTAGGCAAACTCGCTCTGTGCTGTTTTTCATTCCTTCTCCTTACCCTCTGTCTCACAGTACGGCCTGGTTGGGTTTCAGAACAGATCTATCATTTAGTTACTATCTGCTAGCAACTGAGGTGAACAGACCCAGGCAGAGACAGTTAGATGTTAGAACACACTGCCAGGTTCCAGTAGCATAGTTTCTCTATTAGCATCATAAGCTTATACACAACAGGTTCACAGAGAATGATGTGGAAGAGGAGTCGGAGGTTGACGAAAGTAAAGCAATAGAGTGAATTCAGTCTTCTATGAATGAGAGAGTGGAAGGAGGTTGATGTCTATTTGATAATTAAAGAGGGAGACCTTGAAGGGTGTTGGCTAAATACCTGCCAGTGTGTTTAAACAAGCCTCCATGTCCACCTGTCTCTCTATGTTTAACTCTCTTCTCTCTCTCTCTTTCTGTCTCTCTCTCTGTCTCTCTCTCTGTCTCTCTCTTTCTGTCTCTCTCTATGTTTAACTCTCTTCTCTCTCTCTCTTTCTGTCTCTCTCTCTGTCTCTCTCTCTGTCTCTCTCTTTCTGTCTCTCTCTCTGTCTCTCTCTCTGTCTCTCTTTCTGTCTCTCTCTCTGTCTCTCTCTCTGTCTCTCTCTTTCTGTCTCTCTCTCTGTCTCTCTCTCTGTCTCTCTTTCTGTCTCTCTCTCTGTCTCTCTCTCTGTCTCTCTCTTTCTGTCTCTCTCTCTGTCTCTCTTTCTGTCTCTCTCTCTGTCTCTCTCTCTGTCTCTCTCTTTCTGTCTCTCTCTCTGTCTCTCTCTCTGTCTCTCTCTCTGTCTCTCTCTTTCTGTCTCTCTCTTTCTGTCTCTCTCTCTGTCTCTCTCTCTGTCTCTCTCTCTGTCTCTCTCTCTGTCTCTCTTTCTGTCTCTCTCGTTACTACTGCAGCCTCCCTTTAATTCCTTCTCTCTATTTGGTCAAGTCAGAAAAATCAAAAATATTTGAATATTTGTGCAAAATGAAATGACAAATGCCACTGAAAATAAAGCATTACATGTAGTACAACCTTCATTTTTGTCATTGAATCTTACTTATTAATTGGATGGAACAATTCTGTTTTATAATCAGACTAACCCATGGCTTTGGCACATTGCAGGCACCATGTCTGATATCCAGAAGGCCATGGCTCTGCTCATCGGAGCTTTCCACAAGTACTCCGGGAAAGAGGGTGACAAGACAACACTCAGCAAAGGTGAACTAAAGGATCTGCTCAGTAATGAGCTAAAGGACATTCTGGGGGTGAGCAGACCTGCTACACACACAACCCTGCAAGCACACAGGTCACACCAAGCTGCAAAGTCATGACTGTGTGTGAATCCTAGATAAGACTAATATATGTCATGATACCAGATTTGGTTGTTAAAAGTCACACTCTTTCTCACTCTCTCCCTTTTACTCCCACTCTCTGTCTTTGTCTCTCTCTCCCTGTCCTCTCTCTTTCACGCAATTACAGAAAGCCAATGACCAAACTGCAGTTGATAAGATCTTCAAAGATCTGGACGGAAACAAGGACGGCACTGTGGACTTCCAGGAGTACGTCACACTGGTCGCCTGCTTGACCATGGTGTGCAACGAGTTCTTCAACAAGAAATGAACCAGCACCACCTAGTCACTGTCCACTGAACTGCAGCACATGAAAATGAATGAATGTACTGTATGCTGTGGAAAGATCCTTAAAGCCAGTTCATAGGGAAAACGTGTCATATTAGGTCATATTGTCTTGTGTTTAAAAAAAGTGGATTATAAAGGAAGAAGAAAACGAAATAAACTATTTTCATACCTTTTCCAGAAAGTGTGATTTTTATTTTCTGTCTGGTAGAGGGGGGGGGGGGGGGGGGGGGGGGGGGATAATGCACTACAGGATGTAATTCATACAATGTGAAACTACTCATATTTCATGACCAGAAATCCAGCAGCATGAGAGCCCAGATCGGAACTGTTATTCGACAACAGAGAGAATCTTCTGGGATATTCAGGCTTTCAGGGATACTAACCTAAATACTACTATATACTAGATACTAACCAAGGGCTCTTCTACACAACCTTTTGTAAATAAAGAACTTAATTTTAGCCTCCTGCAGAGTCAAGCTGACAGAACATCCCCTCACCTCAGAGTCAACACACGTCAAGACTAGGCCTACTGAGGGAACAAGACTAGGCCTACTGATGGAACAAGACTAGGCCTACTGATGGAACAAGACTAGGCCTACTGATGGAACAAGACTAGGCCTACTGATGGAACAAGACTAGGCCTACTGAGGGAACAAGACTAGGCCTACTGATGGAACAAGACTAGGCCTACTGATGGAACAAGACTAGGCCTACTGATGGAACAAGACTAGGCCTACTGATGGAACAAGACTAGGCCTACTGATGGAACAAGACTAGGCCTACTGAGGGAACAAGACTAGGCCTACTGATGGAACAAGACTAGGCCTACTGAGGGAACAAGACTAGGCCTACTGAGGGAACAAGACTAGGCCTACTGCAGGGAAAAAACTATTTTTCTAACTTTTCTGGGGAAATATTATTTCAACCTTTCAAAACCTTTTTTGAAACTTTTACAAAAATCTTTCAAAACAAGGGACTCTTTACCCCTGACCCCTAACCGGAAGTATAAACCCAAGTATTGGGTCTAAGACACACTTAACATTCACCAAAACAAATGAACATGGTTTGTGTTGCTTGTGGGCGTGTGTGCGCTTTGTCAGAAGCAGTGTATATATATTTTTAAAGGAGACACACCGTAGGAACAATAAAAATTGCAGATGTTTATTTTAGTTTCTTATTGCAGTGAAAACGGAGATCATAATCTGGAAAGTTTGGGAAAAAATATTTATTTATTTATTTATTTTTTAATAATTTCCAAGTGTGCTGCACAGTGTGACCACTAGGGAGTGTCTCATCAAGGTTGGTCTTGCGAAAAATTGAACACAGTCAAGTTGGACTCGGTTCTCGCTCGGCAAACCTCGTCGCGACTCGCACCATTTTTCGTTTATATCTGAGTCTGGTAGCTAGCTTGTAGCCAGCTAGCTATCCAGCTAATGCTGAGCGAGACTTCTCAACTAAGAGTGCGAGGCTACACCTGGCAGACGAAACCTGAGTGAAAATGTCGGACGTTGAGGGAGAAAGTAATCGTTCGTCCGCCCCGACGTGTCCGAGCACTTCTCTTAACGGCCCTAGTGTCAGCTCAACACCGGGCATTGGCGGTTGCCAGACAGAAACCACCGTTACTTCGGGCCCACGACTGGTTCGGATAATCAAGTCTGACTCTGGCTATGGTTTCAATGTACGGGGACAAGTGAGCGAAGGTGGGCAACTACGGAGCATAAACGGGGAATTGTATGCCCCGTTACAGCACGTCAGTGCCGTTTTGCCAGGAGGTGCTGCGGACAGCGCTGGTATCTCGAAAGGAGACCGTATTCTTGAAGTGTAAGTGCAGTCTAGTACTAACAAAACAAATGCATAACGTCCATTCCTTAGCTAGTGCTAGCTAGCCAGTTATGCAAGCTTATTGCTTAAAGGTTGCTAGCTTCAAGAAGTTAGGCTAGCCACTAAGCTGCAATAGCTTGGACTGTGTGTGTGTGTTTGATTTTTTTGTGTTCCAGTCTTTGCTGGTGTTAAACATCAAGCCAGTTAGCACAGTTTAGGATGTGGAACAACAAGCTTGGTTAATCATGTAAATAATTAGATTATTAGCCAGCTAACAATAACGTCAACTAGGTCTTCATCTAATGCGGTTGATCAGTCAATCATTGATACCTCTGACGCCACAGAAACCCCATTGAGGAACTGGTCGCTGCTGTTATACGGGCAGAAAAGCGGTAATGTCGTTAGCACTAGCCGTCCCATGAAAGGACTATCTGTTTGTAGTCATTAGAAATTCAAGTCACACTGCCATAAAATATAAAAACTCCTCTTCATGCAAATCTGCTAGCTACCACCACTAGCCAACTTGCAAGCCAAGATACTTCAGGAAAATACGAGTAGCAATTATGTGAGGCCACTTGCAAATATGACACCACTAACCTAACTACAGACTCGCTATCTTATATGTAGCTCTAGCGAAATATAAATCTAGTCTTAACAAAACGAGCCCTGCGTCGTTTGGCTAACCAATTTCATAATGATTTGTGCCATGTTCATAATCTACCCTAAAGTCTCTTTTTGAACAATTGTGTTGATGCAGTTGTGAAAACGGCGTCAGCGATGTTAGTATGCACAGAGCTGCTTGGCGATGTTAGGCTCTGTTGCCATGGAGAGGAGCAGGGTGCAGATCAGCATCAGTACCAGAGCGGAGTGCGCGTGAGCACTGCTGAGGAGGACGCTTGCTGTGGAGGGGATAGAGAGAACTGAAATCTGATTGGCTCTGCTTTCTCTTCTATTCTGTGACTTGATTTGTGGGCTGGGGCCTAGCTCTGTGATTGGGTGTTCCACCGTAGCTTGGCAGTTTGCTGACCCCAGTGTGGGAGCTGGTTTCTGGGTGTGGAAGTGACCTCACCCCTTTTCCCCACACGTTAAGAATGACAGCATGCTAAGAAGCCTTGTATTGATGTCTCCACACCAGGCCTGCCTGGGAGCAGGAAGCCAGTGTGTGTTGTCGTGGTGCGCCTGGGGTAGTTGTGATGGTGTCTCGTGTTACAGTCGGAGACAAAGCTGTAGCGGTCTGGTATGAAGGGAGGAGCGCTGCCTGAATAACGTAACCACATCTACCAGCTCCACTCCTCCACCCCTCCACCTCTGCACTCCTCCACCCCTGCACTCCTCCACCCCTGCACTCCTCCACCCCTCCACTCCACCCCTGCACTCCTCCACCCCTCCACTCCACCCCTGCACTCCTCCACCCCTCCACTCCACCCCTGCACCCCTCCACCCCTGTGAATGTTCCCTTCACTCCGTCCTAGCTGCTTGTGTTAGTGAAACATTGGCTCTGGTGTGACTGGGTGGTGCTGTTAAACAAGCTAGCGCGGCCTGTACCAGGTCTGTATCTAGGCTACCTGCAGTAAGAGGAGGAGTCTATGGGGAATACAGGCTGTGACTGTAAAGATAACATGCGCTGAATACTGATGAGGAACGTATGTGTTGCAATGCTGTTTCAAACTTCCACAAGGTTAACATGAGCACACCACTCCAATAAGAATCCATGCACACTCTCACATGCACAGTAAGACAGGTTTAGTACACCCCCTCCACTCTCTCTCTCTGTGCCTCTGAGCTGTAAAGGCTTTAACAGGGATAGGGTTATAGCTTCCTGCACTGTTAGGAGAACACTGTAGGCATGGACGGGATTCAGAGTTACTTATGAAGGCCAATCCATAGCTGATACACTGCTCATGCTGCACCTTTGTGTTACAGAAGCTGTTGTGTGTGTGTGTGTGTGTGTGTTTGGCACAATATCTGGAGTCTCTTACTGGCATGTTGGTCTTCCAGATGAAGCCTAAGAAGTCTTTGGTTCGTCTCAAGTTTGATATTCTCTCGTCCTCAGTCCCTTTGTGTGGTTATTGAGTTGGACTGTAAGTGGAGCGGTCATGTGGCCGGTCGTCTGACTGTCCGTCTCCACGCTGGCAGAGTCAGAAAGGAGCTTCAAGTGTTGGAAAGCACTTGTGTTGTTGATGGAAGGGAGCGTTGGCATAGAAACAAACATCAGAGGAGAACAGCCATGTGCTCCCAGAGGAAGCAGGCATGATGCGTCGCTCAACACAACCCTCTACAGCACCAGCACAGCACCAATACCCTGTCTAGGGCCTAGGGACCTAGGAGTCAGGTGGCTGAGCGGTTAGGGAAGCGGGCTAGTAATCTGGAGGTTGCCAGTTCGATTCCCGGCAGTGCAAAATGACGTTGTGTCCTTGGGCAAGACACTTCACCCTGCTTGCCTCGGGGGGAATGTCCCTGTACTTACTGTAAGTCGCTCTGGATAAGAGCGTCTGCTAAATGACTACATGTAAATGTATCTGTCCACCTGTCAGAACCTCACTTAAACTTCAGCCTTGAAGAGGAAGGACTTGAGGAATCGATTCCTGGCCTTTCTTCTGCTCGTACACTACATGCACACACAGACACACAAACATCCACAAAATCTCACACACAGATTGTCTGTGCTATGTGTGTTTGTCTGTGTCAGACCCAGTAGAAGCAGTGTTATGTTATAATCTCATCTCAGGAGCTGCTGTTCTCTCCATGATGTAACTGCTTGTCTCTCTGCTGCGGCATTTAAACAGTAGAACTACTCCCTGTCCTATTTTTATTAGGAAATGTTTTCCACACAACCTTGAACACTACCCCCCCCCCCCCCCCCTCCCTCTCTCATGACATCTCGTGCTTCTGTGTGTGTTGCACGGTCTAAACTCATGTTGGTCTGACTGGTGTCTGTGTTTTGTCAGCTGAAACAGAGCTGTAGTTATAAGTGAACCTGAGAGGCCACTGCAGTGTCAGCATGCGGCCCTGACTCAGAGCGGTCTTAGTGGGCACACACACATCACACACGCATCATACGGGACAGGACCGGCTGGGAGTCAGGATCAGCCAGCTCATCTGCTTGTTTTATAGTTTCATTTGATACAGTCTGCCTGTGACATCCGTGACTAGACTTGGTGGATGAAGCTAAATTCACTGACCCCTCTCCTCCACCCTCCTCTCCTCTGCACCACTCTCCTCCACCCTCCTCCTCTCCTCCACCCTCCTCTCCTCTGCACCACCCTCGTCCCTCCTCCCTCTGCACCACCCTCCTTCTCTGCACCACCCTCCTCTCCACCACCCTCCTCCTCTCCTCCACCCTCCTCTCCTCTGCACCACCCTCCTCTCCTCCACCCTCCTCTGCACCACCCTCCTCCTCTCCTCCACCCTCCTCTCCTCCACCCTCCTCTCCTCTCCACCACCCTCCTCCTCTCCTCCACCCTCCTCTCCTCTGCACCACCTCCTCTCCTCCACCCTCCTCTGCACCACCCTCCTCCTCCTCCACCCTCCTCTCCTCTGCACCACCCTCCTCTCCTCCACCCTCCTCTGCACCACCCTCCTCCTCTCCTCCACCCTCCTCTCCTCCACCCTCCTCTCCTCTGCACCACCCTCCTCCACCCTCCTCCCCTCTTCATGTTCCTCCTTGTCTCCTTTATGTGGTCCCTGTCTCCATGATGTTACTGACCTGGCCTCCTTCCGTCCTGTCTCCTCCCTCTGGCAGGAACGGCGTGAACGTGGAGGGGGCCACCCACAAGCAGGTTGTGGACCTGATCCGTGCGGGGGCGAGGCAGCTGGTCCTGGCTGTGCTCTCCGTGGCCCCCCAGGAGGCAGACTGCATGGACCCCGGGGACGACGGCTCGGCCCTGTCCTGCTACGACTACTCCGACAAGCAGGCGGTGCCCATCTCTGTGCCCACCTACAAGCACACGGAGCTCAACCAGGAGAAGTTTGTGGTGTGTGGGCTCAGCCTCTCTCCTCATCAACACGGAACGAACAAAACTCTTCTTTCTGTCCAAGCGCACCAAGGCCAGGCCTGTTCCTTCAGGGTTCTGTTCTGACAGCTTTTCAGTAGCCCCTCTCTCTCTCTCTCTTTCTCTCTGTCTCTCTCTCTCTCTGTCTCTCTCTCTCCCTGCTAACGAGCTACCCTGACCTTTTCCTCCTCCCAGCTGTCACTCACCCTGGTATTGATCAGTTCAGCATTTGCTTGTTGTCGTCTAATATCTGTTCGATGGATCTCTCCCCTTTTTCTTTCTCTCTCCCCCCCTCTCTCCCCCCTCCCCCTCTCCTCCCCCTCTCTCTCCCCCTCCCCCTCTCTCTCCCCCCCCCCTCTCCTCCCCCTCCCTCCCTCCCTCTCTCTCCTCCCCCTCCCCCCCCCCCCTCTCCTCTCCTCCCCCTCCCCCCCCCCCCTCCCTCCCTCTCTCTGGGTAGGTATATCATGTGCACATGGCAGGAAGGGAGCTGTGCTCGAAGCGCTACAGGGAGTTCTCTGTTCTGCACCAGAACCTGAAGAGGGGCTTTGCCTCCTACACCTTCCCCAAGCTGCCGGGGAAGTGGCCCTTCTCCCTGTCAGAGCAGCAGCTGGACGCCCGGCGCAGAGGCCTGGAGGAGTACCTGGAGAAAGGTAGGGGTCTGGGGGGAGAGTACCTGGAGAAAGGTAGGGGTCTGGGGGGAGAGTACCTGGAGAAAGGTAGGGGTCTGGGGGGAGAGTACCTGGAGAAAGGTAGGGGTTTGGGGGGAGAGTACCTGGAGAAAGGTAGGGGTCTGGGGGAGAGTACCTGGAGAAAGGTAGGGGTCTGGGGGGAGAGTACCTGGAGAAAGGTAGGGGTCTGGGGGAGAGTACCTGGAGAAAGGTAGGGGTCTGGAGGAGTACCTGGAGAAAGGTAGGGGTCTGGAGGAGTACCTGGAGAAAGGTAGGGGTCTAGGGGAGAGTACCTGGAGAAAGGTAGGGGTCTGGAGGAGTACCTGGAGAAAGGTAGGGGTCTGGGAGGAGAGTACCTGGAGAAAGGTAGGGGTCTGGAGGAGTACCTGGAGAAAGGTAGGGGTCTGGGGGGAGAGTACCTGGAGAAAGGTAGGGGTCTGGAGGAGTACCTGGAGAAAGGTAGGGGTCTGGGGGGAGAGTACCTAGAGAAAGGTAGGGGTCTGGGGGGAGAGTACCTAGAGAAAGTAGGGGTCTGGGGGAGAGTACCTGGAGAAAGGTAGGGGTCTGGGGGGAGAGTACCTGGAGAAAGGTAGGGGTCCTGGAACAACTGGACAAAGAACCTGGGTCTGTTATTGTTGCTGTGCCTGTCATTGACCTGAGATGAATAACTTATACTTTGGTCTCTCTCTCCTCTCTCTCTTCTCTCTCTCCTCTCTCTCTCCTCTCTCTTCTCTCTCCTCTCTCTTCTCTCTCCCTTCTCTCTTCTCTCTCTTCTCTCTTCTCTCTCTCCTCTCTCTCTTCTCCCTCTCCTCTCTCTGCAGTGTGTTCTGTGAGGGTGATTGGGGAAAGTGACATTATGCAGGAGTTCTTGTCGGAGTCTGATGAGGTGAGAATGATCTCATGGTGTCGGTGTGTACGTGCATCTTCTATTTCCATCTGGGCTGGTTCTCTCAGCATGCTAGACATGGTTCTCTCATCCTGTCCTCACTGTGTGTTACTCTGGGAGGCAGGGGAGAGATACGGAACATTTGTCTTCTTGTTCAGTTTGTCTTTTTTTTTACCTCACCTGTCTGTCTGTCGTGTGTGTGTGTCTGGCTGTCTAGTCCCCAAACAGTCTGCCTACTCACCAGCCCTATGAGTCACCACTTCTCTCTCTCTCTGTCTCTTCCTCTCCCTCTCTGTGTCTGTCTCTCTCTCCCTCTCTCTGTGTCTCTCTCCCTCTCTCTGTGTCTCTCTCCCTCTCTCTGTCTCCCTCTCTCTGTGTCTCTCTCCCTCTCTCTGTCTCTCTCCCTCTCTCTGTGTCTCTCTCCCTCTCTCTGTGTCTCTCTCCCTCTCTCTCTCTCCCTCTCTCTGTGTCTCTCTCCCTCTCTCTGTGTCTCTCTCCCTCTCTCTGTCTCCCTCTCTCTGTGTCTCTCTCCCTCTCTCTGTGTCTCTCTCCCTCTCTGTGTCTCTCTCCCTCTCTCTGTGTCTCTGTCTCTCTCCCCATCCCCTCTCTCTGTGTCTCTCT
>CM042871.1:20009706-20022206 GCA_023658055.1 Thaleichthys pacificus | reverse complement strand
AGGGCTCACATTCTGGAGAGGTCCTTGTGACCAGGCAGGACAGAGGCCTGAGGAGTGTTGAGGTCTGCTGTCTGGACCGAGCGCTGTGGAAGAGAAGAAGAACAGGATGAATGGAAGGCGGGAGAGGAGGGGCAGATCCAGCAGGTCTGAGGAGGGAGACAGGGCAGGAGCAGAGCTCTCTCTCTGCTCCTCAGGGTGCAGGTCTGAGGAGGGAGACGAGGCAGGAGCAGAGCTCTCTCTCTGTCCTCAGGGTGCAGTCTGAGGAAGGAGACAGGGCAGGAGCAGAGGCTCTTCTCTCTGCTCCTCAGGGTGCAGGTCTGAGGAGGGAGGACAGGGCAGGAGCAGAGCTCTCTCTCTGCTCCTCAGGGTGCAGGTCTGAGGAGGGAGACAGGGCAGGAGCAGAGCTCTCTTCTCTGCTCCTCAGGGTGCAGGTCTGAGGAGGGAGAACAGGGCAGGAGCAGAGCTCTCTCTCTGCTCCTCAGGGTGCGGGGTCTAAGGAGGGAGACAAGGCAGGAGCAGAGCTCTCTCTCTGCTCCTCAGGGTGCAGGTCTGAGGAGGGAGACAAGGCAGAGCAGAGCTCTCTCTCTGCTCCTCAGGGTGCGGGGTCTAAGGAGGGAGGCAGGCAGGAGCAGAGCTCTCTCTGCTCCTCAGGGTGCGGGTCTGAGGAGGGAGGCAGGGCAGGAGCCAGAGCTCTCTCTGCTCCTCAGGGTGCGGGTGTCTGAGGAGGGAGGCAGGGCAGGAGCAGAGCTCTCTCTCTGCTCCTCAGGGTGCGGGTCTGAGGAGGGAGACAGGGCAGAGTGGAGCAGGGGCTTTCATGTTTTTGCTGGGTGTCATGGGAACATGGGCATGGCAGACAGAAACAGAGCCTGGCAGAATGTAAATAGAATCGCCACTGCTGTTAGAGGCTCCAGATCGCCTCTGCTGTTAGAGGCTCCAGTCTGCACACTCGGCAGCAAAACTGACTGAAAAAACACCCTAGTTAGGCAGCAAGCACAATGTCCCAGTGTGAGTGTGTCTGTAGAAGAGAGAAGGGTGCTGTTTGTAGTTCAGAGTTGAGCTGTTTTCAGTGTTCATTCTGCAGCTGTGTATTAGTCGGAGCAGAATCTGACCCAGCCCTCTTATCTGAGTCACACCCCCCCCTCGTTCAGTGTTGTGTACACAACATGTGTGTGAAGACACACACACACTCTTTATAAACAAACTGCAAAGCACTTTTCCACTCTTCTGAGGACAACAGTATTAAGTCTGGCCATTCTGGACTATGTCAAGCAGATGTTGAGGAGGAGGTTATATTTGCACGTTGGTTTATGTTTTTCTTATTTATGTAGACCAGTTAGACACTGTGTGATGTAAACCCAGGCCTAATGATTGAAAGAAAAACGAAAAGACTGCCCTTAGAGGAGGGGGGGGAAAAAAGGAAGCAGGGGGGGGGAGAGGTGGGTAAGGGGGGGGGAGGGAGTGGGGAACCAAGGGCAGTAAAGGGGGCCTCCTAAGGAGGGGTCCGTATAAGGCCGGCAGGTGAAAAGGCGCTGTACCTGAAGCTTCTCTCATAGAAAGGCCTCTTAGAAGGCCGTAAACTATCCTCGCCGCCCGCCGCGCCCCGGAGTAATAGAAGTCAAGAAGCGCGATCTACCCGCCCCCTCCTTCGTCGCTTCTGTCTATCTCGGCCCCCCCCTCCGCAGCTCCAGCTGACACACTCGATGAAGCCGTCTACACACCACTGGCGGTCATTCTGACGGACCACTTCACCTCACACAAGTTAGAACCGTGAATGCGATAGTAGTGTAACAAAAACTAGAGGTGGTGAGCGAAATAAATGAGTTGTGCTCGCGAGACAGACCTTAACACTCTTCCATAGGAGTTTATTTGACCTTCATTAGAACCTCAACAGAATGCCAAATCCCAAATAAGCCCTGTGTACACAAAACGGCTGATTAAGTCCCAAGCCGTAAGATGAGGGAGGGGGAAGGGGGGGGGAGGTAGGGGGGGAACAGTATTACTTACACAACAGAATGAGCCCAATTGGGGGGGGGGCGAGGGAAAGGATGACGCGATCACGAACACAAGGAACTGATGGAGGGGGAGAGGTCGTTAGGAGGGGTGGGGGGGGGGGGGCGTGGGGGGGGGGGAGGGGAGAGGGGAACAAAGGAAAAAAGGCGAGATGAGAGGAGGAGAGGCCCAAACCAAACACAACCAACCACCACACAGCCCGGCAAAGAGCATGACCCCCAGGGCCTGTTATCTGCGTAGCCACCAGCAGTGACAGTACGCGAGTTGCGGTGGGCAGGCGGACATAAGGACATGTCAAGGCATATGTGCGGGCCTATTCTGAGCCATAGGCACTCGGTGTAGAGAGTACGACACACACACGGCGAACTGCCACATGGCGGGATGCCACGAACTCGACGGGGGGGTACACAGTGGGCCGCTTTGAGCTACGCACATGCTCTGAACGACTCGTCTCAATCTGACGGTAGCCATCTACTCAGTGCTACTACTCTGCTCGTGTGCTGTGCTGCTGAATGTGTCTCGGGTACGCTCATCTACTCGCTATCTGACGGTCTGCTACTGCGCCATAGAAGTAATGCGACTACTGGAAAATTCATCTTGTCAGATAGAACAGCCGGTCACGGGCGACACCGATAAATAAGCACTCGCTCTATCGCTCTCTGCTGTCGCGCTACCGGCGCCCGTCGGCGCTACATTCTTAATTCGGAACACCCTCGATTCATTTGCATATCTCGGCACGCGTTTGTCCTTGGTGGAGTATGAGAGTGTTCACAGCAGATGTTCTCCTCTCTCCAGGTGATCCAGGCACTGCTCAACAAGTTCACTGTAGCTGACAATCCAGCCAAATATGCCCTGTACAAACGCTATCGCAGAGAGGACCAGGGTAAGAGAGAGAGTGTGTGTGTGTGTGCGTGGGTGGGGAGGGGGGGGGGGGTGAGGGTGTGTGCGGGTGTGAGAAAGAGAACACCGTGTTATACCATGGATGTATGTGTAATATGCCCAGGCCGACAGCCTTGAATTGTGTGTGTGTGTGTGTGTGTAGAGGTAATTTGGGACACCTAATCCACTTTCTGAATGCCACTGACTGACTGGGTTCCCCTGGGCTGTTGACACTGTGCCAGGAATACCCCTACCAGGGCACCACACACACACACACACACACACACACACACACAGACAGTGCCAAGCAGCAGCTGTCATCCAGTCCCATCTGCGGAGGGACGACCCTAAGCAGGTTTCACCACAACCACCTCGACCCGCCCCAGAAACGAGTCTCTGTGACGAGAAGAGCTGGATGACCTATGACCTCCTGACCTTATGTTAGCGAAGGTCCGACCAGCCCACTCCCTGCCTGGGCTCTCTAACCCCACACAGGCTTGTCTGTCTGGTGGCGGTGTTTTCACGGTGTGTTTTCGAGGTGTTTCGGTGTGTGTTTTTGGGGGGCCACCCTGTCCTCATTAGTGAACAGGGAGGGTTAGTCCACAGCTAATGAAATGGTTCTGTCTAGACGCCCGTCTGGGGATTCATGGTCCAATTAAAATGCAGCTCCGCTTAAATGTTTATCCCGCACTCGCGCGCACACACACACACACACACCATGGGGTGCACTGTACTCAGGATATCCCTAATCATGTCATGTTGTTAGATTAGGGCAATGTTGTTGTCCTTCTAATGGGTGAGAATAAGGATTGGGGATGTGGTAATCATTACATTCTAAGCTATTTGTGTGTGTGTGTTTATAAGGGGACCAGGAATGGCTTAGATGCTTCTCTATGTAATTAACTTCTGGGATCAGGCTACCCACTCTGGGAGGGGTGTGTGACTAGAGTACCCACACTTAGCTGAGGTGTGTGTGTTTGAGTGTCATACAGGTGTGTGTGTGTGTGGCGCAGCTGTGAGGTCCAGGTGAGGGTGTGTGTGGTGCATGACAGGTACACATCACAGAGACAGGAGCTCTTTCATGTGGCCCAGCTGACTGGGTCCGGGGTGACCCCTCCCTGTCTGGACCTTTCATCCTCCCAGAGCACCCCCCCTCCCCCCAACACACGCACAAACAACCTAATAATAGACCTGGGAAAATGGGAGAACCCCCCCCCCCCTCCCCCTCCAAAAAAAGAAGAAAAAAAGCAGCCTTAGAAATAATGTGACGTGACCGACATCAAACTGCTGCTCCGTGTGTGAGTTTGTTCGCAGGAGCGCGTGTCGTGTGTGTGCCTGCCTTTGCAACCATCTCAATCGCGTGTGTTCTTTTCGTTCCGAGCGGCGCGTTGTGAGTACCGTGTTGGTAACGTGTGTGTGTGTGCTGTGTTGTGTTGTGTAGTGTACGTGTGTAAGCTGGCGGAGGGGGAGCAGCCGTTGTTCCTGCGCCTGGTGGCAGGACCCGACACAGACACGCTGAGCTTCGTCCTCCGAGAGCAGCAGACAGGCGAAGTCATGGTGAGACACACACCACACCACACACACACGCCACACACACACACACGTAGGTACATACATGCTTCACAGAATGCACGCACCCAACACAAATCCTAACTCCCTTCCCTCTATCTCTGTGTGGCTCTGTCTCTCTCTCTCTCTCTCTCTCTCTCTGTCTCTGTCTCTGTCTCTCTCTGTCTCTCTCTCTCTCTCTCTCTCTCTCTGTCTCTCTATCTCTAGTGGGACGCGTTCTCCATCCCCGAGTTGCGCAACTTCCTGCGGATCCTGGAGAAGGAGGAGCAGGAGCAGGTGTCCACAATCACACGTCGCTACGACAACTACAAACTCCGGCTGCAGGAGGCCTTGAGTGCCGTGGGGGGCCCGGTGTAACGACAGCACCGCCACCTAGAGGCCTGGTGGACCGACGGGTGGGGGGCCGCAGAAACACTGAAAGACCCCTCCCCCCTGGGGAGAGAGGGGGGGGGGGGCAGGGGAGGGGACTTGGAGAAGAAAGGGGGGGACTCTGGTGGAAAGACAGATGGAGAGATGGACTGCTGGAGGGGTGTTATACAGCCTCTCAGATGGTACTGCCCTGGACGGTCACTAGAGGGCAGCAGCGAGCTGTCACTCTCTTTCTCCCTACCCTGCCAGGCAGGAAGAAGACTGTGCCCACACGAGGGCAAACTCACCAAAGAAACTCGCTGTGTGCCATATTCACTCTGCTTTCTCTTACTTTCTCTCTTTCTTCTTGATGTATTTCAATATTATTATTTTATTTTTTTCCTCTTTTTTTTTAACCTTCCTAAAACATGTGATTGTCATTTTAAGGCCATATGTCAAATCGGATCATTCAGAATGATTATTTCTGAATTTTATTTTAATTTAATTTGTTGATGCGACGGTCTGTAAATATTTTTGTTAAGTTATGTGGGTAGAGCTGTATCCTTTTCCCTATGAACATGGTCTTATATTTGAGCTTAAATCTATTGAGGCGTCTCAGCATCTATAATCCACACAACAAGCCTTTTATCCGGAGCTTCTCACAGAGGTTAATACACACACACACACACACACACTACTAGCCTCACGCCATTAGAGCTAGTCGGTAACACTGGCTCCATCATAGAAATGGGAGAAGAACAGTTGAAGTTGAATCAGACATGTAGACGAGCAGAGCAGGAAGCAGGTACATGGGGCTCTACAGGTAGTCACAAGCTAGCCTTCTAGTCTGCCTTTAGCTAGTTGAATGCATTGAAAGGCTTTTGAGGAGTGGCATGGAAACGTGATGGTTATGGGTTGGGTTGAGGAGTGAGTGGTGGGTGAAGGCAGGGGGTGTCGCTGATTCGGTGGGGCCGAGGGAGGGGCGTCATTGGACGGGGACGGTTCCGGCGTCGCCCAATGACGGCGGGAGCGTACGGACGAGACCACCCCGCTGTGGATGACCCCCTCACCTCAACGGGCAGAGCTGACCCCCACAGGCGGGGGAGAGCGCGGTGCAGTGCCGCGAGTGCAGAACGGTCTTCAGGAAGTGGATGAGGGGGCGTAGAGGAAGTCGAAAAGAAACTAGTGGAAGGAGAAGTAGGAAAAACGAATCTTCAAAACAGAAAAGAAAAGGGTTCCATTGATGTGAAGCCAGGGCAGTGTTCAGGCAGACAGGGCTGTCGGGCCCAGATAACATGGAGTCAATATGGCCATGTTTGTTTAGGCTCCTCCGCTGGTATTGTACAGGGGATGCCGTTGACCCATATCTGCATAGCCTGGCCAATGCTTCAGAAAGAAAAGCCTTAATAGGAGCTTGTGACTCCGGGTGAACCGATTTCCCTCACGTGGGTCGCACCCCGGGGGAGGGGCAGTTCTAAGGGGGACTGTAGGTGTACAGGAGTTTCACATGTCGTAGGATAGACATGCAGGCTGTACCTGGACACAGTGCCTGGGCGCTCTTACAGGCTGGCTCTCGTGGAGGGTTTGTGAGCGTCGTACCTAGTTAGAGGTTCCAACCCAACGATGAGTGCTTGTTGTTGCTTCACGGACCTGAAAGGTCTATGAGTTGGTCATGAGCGTCCTAAATAAGAGTCCAGCAGAACTCGGTAGTTGACCCGGTTTGATTCCTTCAATGTCTGTTTCTCTCTGAGTCTCATGTCTCAGTGTCAGCTTGGGCTGTTCCCGTTTCAAAACTCCACACAGACAGTTAGTGTTATGTTAGGACCTTCAACAGGTAAGACCATTGTAACTAAACGGCCCCGCGTTTACACTATGGAACCTCCTGACCGTATCAAACACATCAACATGCAGATATAAGGAGTTGTAATCCGGTTTCAAGCCTCAGCATATTCCCGCGTGTACTATATGACGTATTCTCTGATGGTACTGCGACATTTCTATGCGTTTTCTCTGTCCGGTAGTCTAGCGACCATAGTTATGTCGCCATCCAGTGGACAGCCACCGTCACCACATGCTTGTCTTGAGCTGTGTCGGAACCCTGGATGGAAGTGTGTTGATTACATTGTTGCTTCTTTGATTTTGGAGGCCTATTATAACCAAAGACGTTTTAAAATGCATAGAATATTCTAGACATTGCCTGGTGCAAGCTATTAGATGCCTCGCCACACAGAGGGGGAATTATACTTAGATGTATTTTTATTTAATGGGGTTTACAACCCACACTTAATTTTACTTTCAAACACTGGGTATTGGTATAATTTATGGTGGTCTGTTATTAGTTTGTTCTGTGTATATATATCCTGAAGAAGCCATCATTTGAATTGAAAATCAGCTAAACAATATTGCTACCAAGCACAGACAAGTATTACAAGGCAGACACCACTGTCCCATTATGACCTAGTTAGCGAGTGATTCTGGATAGTGTCAGGGCCTTAAATCAGAACACTTATTGAGACTAAGCTTTTCGGGCACTTTACATTCTCGTTCAGGGATTTTCTTTTTTCCTCTCTTCTCCTATTTGATCAGATGCCTGCATCTTCCACCACGATTTGATGCAATGTTTTTATAACTCTTACTTCTCATTGGAACTGGTCGCCGTATGAAGGGCTTATATTTTGGGGAAGATTTTGTATTGGTTTTCTTAAACTCTTGTGATGTATGGCTACACTAGCTCATGGTTTGATTCGTCGTGCAACTTTAGACTGTGAAAGTTCAGTTTGTATCTAAACATTGTAGCATGTTTTGAGTGACAGTGCTATCTGGATCGTTCATTTGGGCCTTGATGTAGGTTGTATGTGCAAAACTGCCATGTGAAACCCATTCATGTATGTGGCAGTTTTCCAACCAAAGGCCAGTACTGTTGAAAATAGACAGGACAGATCATTATAGATCCACATAAACCAGATATATGTAACTCTTGTTTGCCAAAGATCTCTGGCTCTCCTGTTCCTGTTGCTATGCTACTGTACTGGAGATTCTAGAATAGAAACGCGTGCCCTCACTGTGTTTTAACTCCCAATCATAGATCTCTAGTGGTGTTAAAGGGATAGAACATGCCCTCCTTATCCAAGTTTTCTATGACAATGGACTGAAGACGGGAGTGTCGTATCCCTTTAACGTATCCCTAGGTGATCTGCTGAGACCATATAAGGGGATGCACGCTTCGAGGAAAGGGGACTTAACCAAAAGTGTATATTGAGAAAAAAAGTTGCTATATTCTATTTATATCATTGATGCAGGTTTATTTTTGTAGGTAACTTGTTCTTTTAGAACCGTTACCATGTGTGGCCTTTCTTCTTAAAGGCCTAAATTTATCCAATAAAGTTGAAATTGAAAAAGCAAGGTTTTTTATTTTGTGGTGCACAGTTGACACAAGATTCTCTTTTGTTTGTTTGTTGTGTGTAGCTATTGAAGACGTATTAGATATTTACCCAATTGCTTGGAAAGTACCAAGTCAATGAAGTGAATCGCCAAGCACCATTTCAAGACAAAATCAACGTATTTATTATGGATCTATGAGGTGCAGGTGTCTGATACACTCAAGTTGAGCATCTCAGAAGACTGGACCAAGAATACAGGAAATCAAGGGAGTTAAATAGTATGACAATATGGGAGGACACGTGATGATTAGAATAGCCTTCGCAAGCACAGAAAAAGAACACGGCATGCTAGATAGCTTTTGTTTAGGACTTTAGACAGGGCTCCTAGAAATGGCCTTGACGCTCCTCCTATTTTCCTCCTTCAAAGTTGCATGGCATTATACACTTTGGTAATATTGTGACCTCTGACCTACACTAGTGTCACAGGCATTTCCTAGTCGCACCTTACAAAGAACTAACTTACGGCTATGCAGGCATGAGCAAACAGCGTAATGACAGTTTATCAATGATACAGGCAACATCATTCATAGATAAGCATATTTCTCTCCAGAACATTAACAAGGGTTTTGTGAGATTAATATAGCAGGGTATAGATCAAACATTGGAATGTTCTCAATATAATAAACAAACAGTTAAAAGTAAAAGTAATCATTATCTTTAATTATTGTTAACTGATCAGTGGTTAGTGACAGACCTCTTCACTGTTTATGGATCATATTCATGCAATGTTTCTAGACATGAAGCTGCACTGGGGCACAGGCCCCTCATTACTCATCACTTTATTTTCTCCCAGGTTTACTGCATACAAGAAGTGTACAACACAATGCAGTATACATACTAACCCTTGCTTAATCCACTATACACTTAATTCATGTTAGACTCGTGTTTGAGTCTAAAAAAGATGATCGGTAGGCCTATTACCTTCTTTAGTTTCGTAATATTGAGTGACGGCGGCGGCCATGTTAAAACATCAAAGGTAATTATTACTAAAACATTCTATACAATATCAAATTTGAATGTCTGATTCTGAATTGGTTTTTAATCAGTTACACTTTCCTTCCAGCGAATCCATATCTTTGTTTTTCAGAGTGTGACAGAAGTGATGACCAGAGGGGCAGAGTTTTTACCTCCATGATGCAAACTAGGACAGAAGTATGGATAGAGTTTCTCAGTGAAGGTGCAGCCAGTGAAAGAGTAGATATGAGACCTGGCCTCCACATCATAAAAGGAGACCAGACCCTCCTCATAGTCCACAAACACCCCCACCTTCTGGGGCTTCTGTCTCAGGGAGAGGAGGACATAAGGGCCGGCATTAGCCCCATACTTATCTCCATTTCTCAGCCATACAGTCCAGTATCCATCCTCAGGACTCGGTGTGATCCACCCCTTCCTGTTGATGGACTCTCTGGCCACTCCCAGATACCACTCAGTCTTCCCCTCAACCTGCACCTCATAGTAGAACCTCCCTGAGAAGAAGCCCTGCTTTCCCAGGACACTGGAACAACAATCAAACCTCTCTGGGTTGTCAGGGAGATCCTGCTTGATGTCTCCATCTCTCACTTGTTTCCCATCCTCAGACAGGATGAGATAGCAATGTGCTGTATCAGGGTCCAGAGTCACATCCACTGCATACTGCTGAATCCTCTTCAGTTCAGTGTCTAACAGCTTCTCCATCTCTTTATTGAGTGTCTCCTCCAGCTGAGACACAGCTCTCCTCACTGCCCCTACACTCAGACCACTGTGGACACTGATCTCAGACCAGTCCTTGGTGTGTGGAGGGGTGCTCAGGGATGGGAAGCTCTGGAGCAGGTGGAGGTGGTCCTCAGTGTGTGAGAGCTGCTCCAGCTCAGTGCTTCTCCTCTTCAGCTCAGTGATCTCCTGCTCCAGATCTTGAATCAACCCTTCAGCCTGTTTCTCTACTGCTTTCTGCTTCTCCTCCATCACCTCAATGAGCTCAGCCTGGCTTCTCTCAATGGAGCGCACCAGAGCAGTGAAGAACTGAACACTGTCTGATATCTCTCTCTCTGCATCTGTCTTGCTGGTCTCTACTGAGAGTTTAAACTCTTGAACCTTCCTAGATCTTTCTTCCATCATCTGGTTCATCTCAGCCATCATTTGTCCCAGCTTAGTCTTCCTCTGTTCATACGCCTCTTCTAAAGTGATAGAGCCATGGGTCTTGTGGTCTGTTCTCATGCACATGACACAAACAAACGTCTGGTCTTTCCTACAGAAGAGTTCGAACAGTTTGTCATGCTTCTGACACATCCTGTCCTCCAGGTTCTCCACAGGGTCGATCAGCTTGTGTTTCTTCAAGGCTGCAACTCTCTGATGAGGCTCCAGGTGAGTCTCACAGTAAGAGGCCAGACACACCAGACAAGACTTCAGGGCCTTGAGCTTGGTACCTGTACAGTAGTCACATGACACTTCAGGTTTAGTAGGACGCAGGTCTGGACTGATGGTAGCCTTCAGTGGCTCTGACTTCCTGAACTGAGCAGCCATCTCAGAGATGAAAGTGTTGACATAGAGATCTGGTCTCTTATCAAAAGTCATTTTACACATGGGACATTGACACGGGTCACTGTTGTCCCAGTACTTGGTGATACAGGCCTTGCAGAAGTTGTGTCCACATGGAATAGAGACAGGATCAGTGAACACATCCAGACAGATAGAACACTGGAACTGATCTTCATTCAGGAGACTGCTGCAGGAAGCCATTTCTAGAAAAAGACCAAGAGTGAACTTATGAAACTAAATAGACTGAAAACACCTTCAGTTCACCACAATTCATCTTCTCTAAATATAACATTTTTATCAATGCTATGTGGAACTATTTACACACAAAACTGTATATTGTACAAATAGGTATAAGCACTTTCACAAATAGAGTAATAACCTATACAAATAGTATAGTATATACATTTAGTCATCAAGCAGATGCTCTTAGTATTGAAACATTATTTGAAACACTGTTATACACACAAGTTTAAATTAAACAGGTCAGATTGAATCTCGGTTCTCACCGGTTGGTACTTATGTTGCTCAGTTTTTCTGATCTCTGAGTAGAAAACAACTTAAACACTCTCAAACTAAACTAAGTAGATCCAATTCTGACACTGGAATCACTTAAGTTTCGTTTCCGTGAAAGAATGATAAGAGGCTTCTCCCCTCCCAGTCCTGCCCTGAACAAAGGTGAACCCTTTATCGCTGACTTCTCTCAAACAAGTCAGCTGAACTGGACGGCTTTTATTACTTTAAAGCTACTGCAAATCAGATATTTCTGGTCCCTCTAACTATGTTTCCAACACAAAACCTGCTCATTGATAGAAGAGCTAAATAGCAGAGAGCAATAGAACGATACTGGGACATTCCTAATATCATTAGTGTCCAACTGCTTGCTGTAACCTACAGTAACCGTATAGAAGACTGTAAACCCCAGCAGCACTTATCCATGGTGATCAGGACTAATGTGTAGGATTCCTGTCCAGGAGTAACACCTCATGCTGGGGAACACTGGAGAGATCCTGGCAGGAGAGGAAGAAGAGATAGAAGAAATGACCCTGACATCAACACAACTCAAATATACTTAACTTAGTTCTCTGTACTGATGAATGAAAGATTGTATTAGATATCACTTGAAAGAAAGAGACAATTAAAAACAGAGAGCAAGAGAAGGAAAGAATGACAGAACGTGGTGAATGTAAGTTGAAATGTGTTAATGTGTCTGCCTGTGTGTTTATATGTGTACACCACTGATAGACAACTGGAGAGAGTCAGACATACATGCAAACCTCCCCTGACTGGATGTTCCCCTCTTTGTCACATACAGAGCACACACTGAGAACTACACAGTTGTCAGGGTACAGAAGTGTACAGACGACTGTAAATGTGTTGATCTAGGGGGACATCTAATGGTGAATACATAACATGACAAGTAACCTCTACTGAGTGTTGGATTGTTCTCTAGACTGACTGAATGAACTGAGTTTGACTATGGTCTCTGTGTGTTCCAGAATTACACAGTGACCTCAGCATCATCACCGGCTCGTTGGCTGAACCCCAGACGAAAGTGTGTGCGTGTTCTCTCTCTCTCTCTCTCTCTCTCTCTCTCTCTCTCTCTCTCTCTCTCTCTCTCTCTCTCTCTCTCTCTCTCTCTCTCATATGACCCCAGCCTCCTACCCAACAGTCCATAGGGAACACAGTACACCAGCTGGATCTCAATTTGCTTCTCATCATGTAGCTCCTGGTTGTGTTTCT
>CM042871.1:20005691-20009606 GCA_023658055.1 Thaleichthys pacificus | reverse complement strand
AAAGTCAAACAGCGATGACTGTTTGACATGATCCTGATGCCAATATTTGTAATGTAGCGAAGAGTTTAACAACTGCTGGAATGGAATGTGAACGCTGAGTCGGAGATTCGATGTAATCTTTGATTTCTTCCAGTAACTGTAATATTGCACAGGCTGCTTAATCTGTAACGCGTAATGATTTTGTGTTCACTCAACTCAAAAAGTGTGAACATCCTTGTCTTTCCTCGCCTATGTCTTCGTCTTGCTCGGGTTACGGCAGGAGGCATATGCGCATCCTGGTTTACGCCTGTTTTTTAACAGGCGGAGAATTTTCACCGCAAAATAGAGGTGCACTTTCACAGGCGGTTTTTTGTACATAGCGCAGAATACATAATCAGGCGCACTTTATGCATCCCCTCCCATCTCTTTATGGGAAACTCCCACTTTCCCCTTGACCCTCCCGTGAATGCATATGCATGACAGGAAAAGCGCAATTTGCCATTTTCAGTTCCCGCGACAGGCAGTCTGCGCCTTTACGCGCAAATTATGAAACAAATACGCCTGAAGTGGGCGCAAAAGCGTTAGTACATGAGGCCCTGAGGCCGTAATTTGTGTCCGAATGTTCGCACATTAAAAAAATAAATACGACCACGTTATGTCAATCGCGCTTACACACTGCCTCCGAAACTTTCGTCGGTCAAAAAAAAAGTTCGGATCGGGTTCGATTTTCTGCTTTTTTAGCATCCATAGCCAGCATTTTGAGAGTTTTTTTTGACAATTCAGAGCCACCGAATTTTGAGGTTTAAGATTATGAAAAAACGCATACGAAAATGTTGCACTCAATGTGCAGGGTGCCGTGTAGGGTGCTGTGCTGTGAGAGGGTGCTGTGCTGTGAGTGGTGCTGTGCTGTGCAGTGTGCTGTGCTGTGAGAGGGTGCTGTGCTGTGAGAGGGTGCTGTGCAGGGTGCTGTGCTGTGAGGGGTGCTGTGCAGGGTGCTGTGCTGTGGGCTGTGCAGGGTGCTGTGCAGGGTGCTGTGCTGTGAGTGGGTGCTGTGCAGGGTGCTGTGCAGAGTTCTGTGCTGTGCAAGTGTTGTGTAGGGTGCTCTGAGAGGGTGCTGTGCAGGGTGCTGTGCAGGGGTGCTGTGGTGCTGTGGCAGGGTGCTGTGAGAGGGTTCTGTGCTGTGCATGTGTATTGTGTAGGGTGCTCTGAGAGGGTGCTGTGCAGGTGCTGTGCAGGGTGCTGTGCTGTGCAGGGTGCTGTGCGAGTGTTGTGTAGGGTGCTCGAGAGGGTGCTGTGCAGGGTGCTGTGCAGGGTGCTGTGCTGTGCAGGGTGCTGTGAGAGGGTTCTGTGCCCTCTGCCCCCCCAGTCCCCAGGGGATGGGCTGATGTTTTGGATGCCTGCACTGGGACTTCACCCGGCCCTTTCAAACACACCAGCATCCAAACCCAACAAACCCGATGCAGGAAGCAGCGCAGGTCTGTCAGCAGCGCCCCACAGCATGCGTGTTCACATTCCTGCTCGCTGTGAGAACGTTACAGCCTGAGAGCAGGAGGAGGAAGACTAGCAGTACTAACTAGTACTAGCAGCTCATAGGTTGGGTTATCAGTCTCTCTTTTCTATATCTCTCTCTCTCCTTTTACTCCCATCTCCTGCATCCAGCTCTCACACACTCACACACATTACAAAACCATTTCCCACCTAACCCACAAGCCAAATGTGTGTCTATAAAATACACATTCGTGTTGGTATGATGAGCTGTCTGTCTGGGGTATATATAGCTTCTCAGTTATTCTCAGCATTACATAACCTCCATGTTTACCCTAACCCCTCCATGTTTACCCTAACCCCTCCATGTTTACCTAAACCCTCCATGTTACCCTAACCCTCCATGTGTACCCCTAACCCTGTTTCCCCTAACCCTCCATGTTTTTCCCCTAACCCTACCTAACCACCACTCTCACACCCCTCACCTCACCACACCACAGACCCTCCCTCACACCCTCCCTCTCATACCCTCCCTCACACCCTCCCTCACACACCACACTCTCACACACTTTACAAATCTGTCAGCAATTCATAAATTTTTCTGAGCCTACCTCCCCACCACATACTGTAGGCTCTCTCTCTCTCACTCACACACACACACACACATCTCTGACAGGGCTGAAGGGATCTGCTGATGTAGGTTCCTTCTGGTTCACAGTTCCTGGATAGCAGAGCCACCTGCACCATCTACGAGCTCATGGAGGGTTGCAGGCAGCTGTACAGCATCATCACCACTAGAGATCTTCACAGGTCAGGCTGGGTCTAGTCTCAGTCTGTCAGACAGTGGAACCTGTCTTCTGTGTTTTTCTAAAAGCCTGAATCCTGTTCTGTCATGAGTACGTTCAGTCATCTGCAGTGAGGAATTCATTTAAGTTCTTTGCCAAAAGAGAAAAGCACTTGGGAGAGCTTCTCATTTGAAGTGTGGGTTTAGATCGATGTGATTCAGGTTGAGGTCTGTGTGATCTAGGTGAGGGAGGGCATGCTGTTTTCAGGCGTAGTGTTGGATATGGAGTGCATTGTGGGGACTGGAGTCAAGCCAGAACTAACTCAAACCCTAAATGATTGCATTAAATCCAATGAAATTAAAAGCAAAAGCAGCATTGGCTTGTTCCACCAGATTTATAAAGAAATTGTCAAAGTAGCTTGGTTATATAGGACCAGAGAGGGAGAACTGTCAGTTTGTGCACACATGCACTCTTTCTGTCTCTCTCCGTCTGTCTTTCTCTCGCTCTTTCTTTCTGTCTCTGTCTCTCCATCTGTCTCTCTCTCCCTCTCTCTGTGTCTCTCTCTCCCTCTCTCTTGTCTCTCTCTCTCCTCTCTCTCGTCTCCCTCTCTCTTGTCTCTCTCCCTCTCTCTGTCTCTCTCTCCCTCTCTCTGTCTCCCTCTCTCTGTGTCTCTCTCCCTCTCTTCTGTCTCCCTCTCTCTGTGTCTCTCTCCCTCTCTCTCCTCCCTCTCTCTGTGTCTCTCTCCCTCTCTCTGTCTCTCTCTCCCTCTCTCTCCCTCTCTCTCTCCTCTCTCTCTGTCTCTCTCCCTCTCTCTGTGTCTCCTCTCCCTCTCTCTCTCTCCTCCCTCTCTCTGTGTCTCTCCCTCTCTCTGTGTCTCTCTCCCTCTCTCTCCCTCCTCTCTCCCTCTCTCTGTGTCTCTCTCTCCTCTCTCTGTCTCTCTCTCCCTCTCCTCTCTCTCGCCTCTCTCTCTGTGTCTCTCTCCTCCTCTCTCTGTGTCTCTCTCCCTCTCTCTGTCTCCTCTCTCTGTCTCCTCTCTCTCTCTCTCTTCTCCCTCTCTCTGTGTCTCTCTCCCTCCTCTGTCTCTCCTCTCTCTCTGTGTCCTCTCCTCTCTCGTGTCTCTCTCCCTCTCTCTGTCCTCTCTCTCTCCTCTCTCTGTGTCTCTCTCCCTCTCCTCTGTGTCTCTCTCCCTCTCTCTGTCTCCTCTCTCTCGTGTCTCTCTCTCCTCTCCTCTGTGTCTCTCTTCCTCTCTCTCTGTCTCTCTCTCTCTTCTCTCGTCTCCTCTCTCTCTGTGTTCTCCTCTCCCTCTCTCTGTGTCTCTCTCCTCTCTCTGTGTCTCTCTCCCTCTCCTCCTCTCCTCTGTCTCCTCCTCTCTGTCTCTCGTCTCCCTCTCTCTGTGTCTCTCTCCTCCTCTCTCTCTGTGTCTCTCTCTCTGTCTCTCTCCCTCTCTCTCTGTGTCTCTCTCTCTCTCCCCTCCCCTCTCCTCTGTGTCTCTCTCCCTCTCTCTGTCTCTCTCTCCCTCTCTCTGTGTCTCTCTCCTCTCTCTCTGTCTCTGTCTCTCTCCCCATCCCCTCTCTCTGTCTCTCTCCCTCTCTCTGTGTCTCTCTCCCTCTCTCTGTGTCTCTCTCCCTCTCTCTGTCTCTCTGCTCTCTCCTCCCTCCTCCCTCTC
>CM042871.1:19950691-20003191 GCA_023658055.1 Thaleichthys pacificus | reverse complement strand
CTCTGTCTCTCTCTCTGTCTCTCTCTCTCTGTCTCTTTCTCTCTCTCTCTGTCTCTCTCTCTCTCTCTCAGTGCGTAAGCTGGCCCCTAACGAGTTCCCTCACAAGCTGTACGTCCAGAACTACACGTCGGCGGTGCCAGGGACCTGCCTCAGTCCTGCGCAAGTGGCTGTTCAGCTCTGAAGAGGAGGCTCTGTTTCAGCCACCACCAGCTGGCCGTCACGTACTGCTTCCACCAGGTGGGGCTGGGGCAGGGGCTGGACAGGGGACTGGGGCAGGGGCTGGGGTTAGCGCAGGGGCTGGGGCAGGGGCTGGGGCAGGGGCTGGGCAGGGGCTGGGCAGGGGCTGGGGTTTGGGGCTGGGCAGGGGCTGGAGCAGGGGTTGGCAGGTCAGGCACTGTGGTGTGTGTGTGTGGAGGGGGAAGCATGCGACATCCGTGTGTGTGTGGGTGTGTGTGTACCACGTGAGCGGTGTGTGTGTGTTTCTAACCCTGGCTGTCTCTCAGGCGGTGGATGACGTGAAGAGGGGCTTATCAAGGCAGAAGACAAGGCCTACCAGCTGCAGACGCTGGCGGAACAGAAGAAGATGGCCATGGTCAGTCAAGCTGACCGCCACTCCACAGTTCACATCAAATTAAACATAGAGACAGGTGACAAGAACTCTGCTTTTCTCTCCTCGACCCCCCCCCCCCCCCTCTCCTCCCCCTCCCCCCTCTCCCCCCCCCCCCTCCCTCCTCTCTGTCAGTATCTGAGCATGCTGCGAGGCTGTGAGGGCTACAATGAGATCATGTTCCCTCACTGCTCTTGTGACTCTCGCCGTAAAGGCCACGTCATCACGGCCATCAGCATCCAGCACTTCAAAACTGCACGCGTGCACAGAGGAGGGCACACTCGAGGTAACGGCCTGGGAGTGGGGGTGTGTGTGTGTGTGCAGTGTTTATACAACCAGTCAAATCCCTTTGTACATGTGTGCTGCGTGTGTGCTGCGTTGTGCTGCGTGTGTGCTGGCTGTGTGTTTGCGTGTGTGTTGCGTGTGTGCTTCGTGTGTGCTGCTGTGTGTGGTTGTTTTGGCTGGTGTGTGGCTGCGTGTGTGTTGTGCTGCGTGTGTGCTGCGTGTGTGCTGCGTGTGTGCTGCGTGTTGCTGCGTGTGTGCTGCGTGTGTGTTCTCCAGAGCCAGGTGATCGTGTTGAGTGGGGGGAGATGCAGCGCTGGGACACAGACGAGGAGGGCATGGCCTTCTGCTTCCAGTACGCCAGAGGGGAGAGAAGAAACCTCGCTGGGTCAAGGATCTTCACCCCCTACGTTGAGTCTCTCTCACAACACACACACACATTACTGACACCTACACAGGTGATATGAGGCAATTACAGCTCACAGAAAACTCATGTTGTTTTTCTTCTCTGTGTTCTGTGTCGTGTGTGTGTTGGGCCTCCAGTTTAACTACATGCACGAGTGCTTTGAGAGGGTTTTCTGTGAACTCAAGTGGAGGCAAGAGGTGAGGACAGTGTGTTCCACTCTGCTCTGTAAGCACCAATCACCAGGCATACCTCCCCCATTCCCAGACTCATTCTTCCTTTCTCTCCCCCTCTCTCTCGGTCTCTCCCTCTCTCTCTCTCCCTCTTCCCCCCCTCTCTCTCTCCCCCTCTCTCCCCCCCCCCCTCTCTCTCTCTCTCCCCCCCCCCCCCCTCCTCTCTCTCTCTCCCCCCTCTCCTCTCCCCTCTCTCTCTCTCTCCTCTCCTCTCTCTAGGTGGAGGAGGAGGCTACGACCAGGACAACAGGAACTGCAGCAGAGATGGTATGTGTAGTAAGGTAAGGCTTTGCCTGCCTCTGTCTTAGGTACAGCCGCAGCAGGAGCCTGTGTGTGTGCGTGTGTGTGTGTGTGTGTGTGTGTGTGTGTGTGTGTGTGTGTGTGTGTCCTGAACCAGGTCTCTCTCGCTGCAGAATATCTTCAGCTGTTGAGACCCAGAAGGGATGGAGACACCTAGGAGGAGAGATCATCACCTCCTAAAGCAGAAGGGATGGAGACACCTAGGAGGAGAGATCATCACCTCCTAAAGCAGAAGGGATGGAGACACCTAGGAGGAGAGATCATCACCTCCTAAAGCAGAAGGGATGGAGACACCTAGGAGGAGAGATCATCACCTCCTAAAGCAGAAGGGATGGAGACACCTAGGAGGAGAGATCATCACCTCCTAAAGCAGAAGGGATGGAGACACCTAGGAGGAGAGATCATCACCTCCTAAAGCAGAAGGGATGGAGACACCTAGGAGGAGAGATCATCACCTCCTAAAGCTCGTCCTCCTGCCCTGTGTCCATCTCCACCACAACCATCCATGCACTACCACAACGTCACCACACTAACCGCTAGAGACACTACAAAACGGCTGGAAAACTACAACCTCCACAGCGCACTGGGCCAGTCTAGACCAGCAACACTCCCACTACACATCTGTAAGCACTGACTTTACACAACAGCCCTGTTAGTGGTCTATAGTTTCATCCAGCTGTCTGATACAAGCACACCACTGACCGTAACATCAGAAGGGTCCATGTCTGGAGAGGGTCCATGTCTGGAGAGGGTCCATGTCTGGAGAGGGCCCATGTCTGGAGAGGGTCCATGTCTGGAGAGGGCCCATGTCTGGAGAGGGTCCATGTCTGGAGAGGGTCCATGTCTGGAGAGGGTCCATGTCTGGAGAGGGTCCATGTCTGGAGAGGGTCCATGTCTGGAGAGGGCCCATGTCTGGAGAGGGTCCATGTCTGGAGAGGGTCCATGTCTGGAGAGGGTCCATGTCTGGAGAGGGTCCATGTCTGGAGAGGGCCCATGTCTGGAGAGGGTCCATGTCTGGAGAGGGTCCATGTCTGGAGAGGGTCCATGTCTGGA
Organism: Thaleichthys pacificus; assembly: GCA_023658055.1. Lineage (NCBI taxonomy): Eukaryota > Metazoa > Chordata > Actinopteri > Osmeriformes > Osmeridae > Thaleichthys > Thaleichthys pacificus. Next base: position 20,000,313 of record CM042871.1, on the reverse strand, counting down.
GAGGTCTTGTGACAGGAGGACAGAGGCCTGAGGATGTGTTGAGGTCTGCTGCTGGACCGAGCGCTGTGGAAGAGAAGAAGAACAGGATGAATGGAAGGGGGAGAGGAGGGGCAGATACAGCAGGTCTGAGGAGGGAGACAGGGCAGGAGCAGAGCTCTCTCTCTGCTCCTCAGGGTGCGGGGTCTGAGGAGGGAGGCAGGGCAGGAGCAGAGCTCTCTCTCTGCTCCTCAGGGTGCAGGTCTGAGGAGGGAGACAGGGCAGGAGCAGAGCTCTCTCTCTGCTCCTCAGGGTGCAGGTCTGAGGAGGGAGACAGGGCAGGAGCAGAGCTCTCTCTCTGCTCCTCAGGGTGCAGGTCTGAGGAGGGAGACAGGGCAGGAGCAGAGCTCTCTCTCTGCTCCTCAGGGTGCAGGTCTGAGGAGGGAGACAGGGCAGAGTGGAGGCAGGGGCTTTCATGTTTGTGTCTGGGTGTCATGGGAACTGGGCTGGCAGACAGAAACAAGAGCCTGGCAGAATGTAAATAGACCACACAGATCGCCTCTGCTGTTAGAGGCTCCAGTCTGCACACTGGCAGCAAAACTGACTGAAAACACCTAGTTAGGCAGCAAGCACATGTCCCAGTGTGAGTGTGTCTGTAGAAGAGAGAAGGGTGCTGTTTGTAGTTCAGAGTTGAGCTGTTTTCAGTGTTCATTCTGCAGCTGTGTATTAGTCGGAGCAGAATCTGACCCAGCCCTCTTATCTGAGTCACACCCCCCCCTCGTTCAGTGTTGTGTACACAACATGTGTGTGAAGACACACACACACTCTTTATAAACAAACTGCAAAGCACTTTTCCACTCTTCTGAGGACAACAGTATTAAGTCTGGCCATTCTGGACTATGTTCAAGCAGATGTTGAGGAGGATGTTATATTTGCAGTTGGTTTATGTTTTTCTTATTTAGTAAGGACAGTTAGACACTGTGTGATGTAAGACCAGGCCTAATGATTGAAGGTTTAGAATACATAGAGACGATTTGGATTTATCCATCTTAAATTTTAATGATACAAATAAGGCTGTTATGTTTAAAATGGCCTTGCTAGAATATAATGATTTTTATTTTTTAAATGTGACTTAGAGATGCAATCCATTTCCTTTACTACTGCAGATTCGTCGTGAACATATAGGTCCACTTGCATGTGGAAATCAGGCATATTTACCTCAAGTTATTTTACAATGCACTATGGTGGACTTGCAGTACTTGATATGAACAGCAGGGGTCCTCCTCTCACCAGCACCTCCCTGTGAGGCACTAGCTCAGCTGCCAGGGTGCTGTCAGAGCGCAGAGCTCCCATGGGTCCAGCCTCCACTCTGTGATTTACAGACAGGCCGCCTTGGCTTTCATGAGCAGAATTCTGCTCTGTTCCGGGGAGCAAATTTAGTCTCCCTCACAGGGGAGTTAGTCTCCCTCACAGGGGAGTTAGTCTCCCTCACAGGGGAGTTAGTCTCCCTCACAGGAGAGGCTGGTGCCGCATGATGACATCACTACAAGCCCTACATGCTCCTGGCTCCTGTGGATGATGTCATCATGCTGCGTCACTACAAGCCCTACATCCAGCTCCTGGCTCCTGTGGATGATGTCATCCTGCTGCGTTCTCCTTCCAGAGGTAGAGATGTTGGATTTTGTTTTTGGTGACTGAAGTCTGTCCCGTTGAGAACTGGACAGTTGGGGTTTGAAGGATGTAAAGTTGAATGTTTTGAGCCCAAGTGTTGCGTCTTCACTCCAGAATGTTTGACTGAGCGGTTTCTATTGGCTGAAATAGGACTTGGTGGACTGCCATTGGCCTGTGTTCCCACCAATCATGTCTCCTCTCTCTCTCTCTGTCTCTCTCTCTTCCTGATGTTTTATTTATTTTAGATAATAGCAAAGCAAACTCGACATCTCCTATTGTACAGTATTTCCACCTGTCGAATGGTTTGGCTTGAATAATCATGCAAAAAGAAAAGAAAGTTGACATACAACAGCTGGTTTGTAATGTTGAAATGTAAAATCTAAAAATGAAGTTGTTTGGTGATGACGCTTACTGTAATAAATTGTAACATATTCTTTTAAATAAAAATGGATTTATTGATGCGACACTCATGTTATCTCTTGTTGTGTGCAGCGTCTTATCAATCATTCTTTAGACGGCTCCAGGTTGGAAGCCTAGTGATCGGACTGTTGCTGCACCTTTGTGAATAGATGTCCTGGAGCAGAGTCAAGTTACAGAGAACATAGTCTTCTTTCTGTAAGTGGGGCATTTATCACACTTAACACTGATCTGAGATTCTACCAGTGGTCTCTTCTCCTGCCCATGTACCTCCCTCCCCCTCTCTCTCTCCCTCCCTCTCTCTCTCTCTCTCTCTCCCCCTCTCTCTCTCTCTCTCTCTCTCTCCCCATCTCCCCTTTTCTCTCTCCATCCTCCTTCCCCCTCTTATATCTCAACTTCTTAATGAGATCTGGGAGACAATTATCCATCAGACAGTAGAATCGCTGCTCCATATCGATCCACGAGGAGCCATCTACTGCCAGTAATTAAAAGCTATTGATTGTAGATGTGGGATATTATATGAGTACAGCTGTCTTCTTAACAGGCGCAGAGACAGAGATTCTTCTCTCTTCACAAAAAGAGGCTTGTGCCACGTCTATTAACACATTTTTATATTTTAACTTTTTATATTTGTTAGGTTCAAGTTAGTGTTCCCACATTTTTTGCCCATTGATCAAAATATTCTTTCCACCATTTTGTTGTTTCTACATTGCATATGTAACTAGAGAGGGTACAATTTCTGGAGAAATTGTAGATGTCAATGAGGGGATTGTTTGAAAGCGCCAGAAATGAGAATGTTTCTTTTGACATAAAGTTTAGGCTGTGGCACTGAAGCCAGCGACGCACCACACAAGCTTGAGTTTAAATACATTATTTAAAGTGACATTACTTACTGTACATGCAAGTCTTGATTTGCTTGAATGTACATGTGCTGCTAGTACACCACAGCACGATACTCGCTGTGCAACATCACATCAATCTATGCGTCGTTGCTAACGTGTGCTGACGTGGTGACGTAGCTAGCACTGAGTACCCTTCGTTGACAAAAGGCACTTTTTGCCACAAAAACTTAAGTTCAGCCTAAACCGTGCAACGGAACGTAAATCCCAATAGAAGCAACGCAATCGAGACCAAGACGAACATTTTGACACCGCCGTTTTCTATGTAGTCCAAATATTGACTGATCCTTAGGGGGGCGAAAATAAACAATAAAAATAATAAATATATATGTGAAAGAACAAAGGCATGAGCACACCCAATTATGCTTTGGCACTGAAAACAATATCAGAAAACACTATCATGCCGGTAAAGCTGTTTGTATTGAAAGTTTAATTAAATTCAAAGGGGAGCAATGTTGGTTAATCGTTTGTCTCACTTTACCAATTTATCACACTGCATACCCAAATTCACATTAATTTGTTCTCAAATGGGTAAAGCGGCTGTTTGATGATTTGAACAAATTTGTTGAAAGCAGGTGTCAGAAATATTTTACATCAGAATGAGTCAACACATTAACTTATAATTGAATAGCCTCCTAGATACGACACTTGCACTAGGTTGAATGCTTTGAACGATTGCCAGATAATCTTCTTCCAAGCCTCTTCCCTCCCTCTCGTCCTCTTTCTCCACCTGATCGAACACAATCAAAATGTGACGGCGCTGCAACTTTCACATGAACCGTTCTGTGTGTGCATGAGAGAGAGACAACGAGAGAGAGAGAGAGAGAGAGAGAGAGAGAGAGAGGACGAGAGAGAGGACGAGAGAGAGAGACGAGAACGAGAGGACGAGAGAGAGGAGAGAGAGAGAGAGAACGAGAGGACGAGAGAGAGAGAGAGAGATGAGAGAACGAGAGGACGAGAGAGAGAGAGACGAGAGACGAGAGAGAGAGAGAGAGAGAGAGAGAGAGAGAGAGAGAGAGAGAGAGAGAGAGAGAGCGCAGCAAGGGGATGCTGTGACAACTGCATTGGGACTGACGGTCTGCAGTAGGGTCATCTAGTTCAAGATTAAAGTCTGAGTGTGTGTGTGTGTGCACGCGCTTGCACTCCCGAATGTGTGTTGCTAACTGCAGTCACCTGACAGAGACTGCAGTCCCTGCCTTAAACGATGGTGCATTCGCTGCAGTGTCCTCCAACGCGCGCCATCATTTGCATTTGCGCAAAGATGGCAAAAGTACATATCCTTCACTCTAGTTGATGTACAGATACTCATGTTTAGAAAGACTCTGGTAACAGTTGTTTACAGTACTGAGTACACTTTTTAACACAAGTTAGAGTAAAGAACTGTGAGCTCTGACATATGCATGAGAGAGAGAGGGAGAGAGAGAGAGAGAGAGAGAGAGAGAGAGAGAGAGAGGGAGAGGAGAGGGAGAGGAGAGGGAGAGAGAGAGGGAGAGGGAGAGGGAGAGGGAGAGGGAGAGGGAGAGGGAGAGGGAGAGGGAGAGAGAAAAGTAGCCTTTACTACTACCTGTTTTAGTGTCACACTTAGGGTTGCCAACTTTGTCATATGAAATACAGGACAAAAGGTGGCCTGCCGCAGCAGTGCGGATATGGTTTTGTGTGAATATACAGTGTATCGTTTTAAGCAATTTGTCAAAAAAAATCTTTTTTGTACTGTTGTTTTTTCTTTTTACTCTTGTTTGTAGTTTGCACTATCCCTACGCTGCTGTAAACCTGCAAATGTCCCCATCGTGGGAATAATAAAGGATTATCTTATTTTATAATGATAGATAATTGGCTATATGCACACAACAGTAATGGTCTAGGTCTAGAGCATAGGAGGAAATCCCCAGAAAATTCCCCATCCTGGGAAAAATATGATTTGTCCCCCCCAATAAATCACTGTAAACATAACTATGTAATTTCAATAATATTAATAATACGCAATGAAAGCGCTTTGCTGATTATGGACACAATGGCGCTTTTTTAATGTGCTACTGTATGTTTTACAGTAGTAATTTTGGTGTCCCCCTCAGGAATTACTCTTGAGAAAATGTCATATAATTGTGTCCCCCCAAAGTTGATAGCAGATTTTCGCCACTGGTCTAGAACTTCTGGTGAACTTAGAAACGTGACTCTTAATAACCAAAAAAGGTTGTTAACCGGATTGCTCTCAAAGCCCTACTCTTAAGATTGTTAGGCTTCTTGCTTTTTTTTCATCGCCCGATAACAGGTCGCCCTCACTGAGATCTCTCCCGTGTCTAGATTTTTGTTCGAAACTGAGAAATACATGTAACATTACATTATCCATAGGTAACAAATATGACAGACCAACTATTTATCTGTTAACATGAACGACTCGCAAACACGCTGACAATCAGATAATTCAGTACATTATATTGTTTTACATTTATCGTTACAATTACATTGTATTATAACGTAGATAAAAATGGCTAACTAGTTAGCCTAGCTAATTTTACTGCTCAAATCCCAAGATAGTCATAGCTAGCTACTTTTACTGTGTGAGTTAGATAAACCTTACCTTCGTAATTGTCAATGTAGCTTGAATCTTACAATTTGAACCACTTTTCCATTTTGCTTGAAGGGCAGCAACATAGAATTCTATGTACATCGTTGATAGTGGATTTTGGGAAAACCGGCATTTTGTGTGAGAAAACTAACCAACTGCTAGCTACCGGAAGTTGTCGACATGGCGTATGCAATATGCAGACGTGATGCGTGCATATCGTGAATTAGGGTAAAAAATATAGATTTGTATCTTCGAACCCTGATTTTAAAAAAGCGCACAAAAGATTTGTATACTTAAAAAATATATTTTGTAACTTTTTTAAATATTTTTTCAACCTATCAAAAATAATTTGTAAACTTTTTTTTCAAACCTTTTTTGTAAGTAGAAAGTACAGATGTTTGTATAAAAAATGCAAGGCGTGAAAGTAAAAACTTATACTAATAACTTTATAGTGAAGCAAAGTACTGATACCAGAAAAATCTACTTAAGTACAGTAACAAAGTATTTATACTTCGTTACTTCCCATCTCTGCATATACGCATGACAGCTTGTGTGCTGTGACAGTACTGTACACATGGGTCAAGGTCAGGGACAGTGACACTGTGAAATACATTAAACTATGGAGCTATCGATGACTGCACACTACAGTACCTATTATTTTAAAACAAGGGAGCTAGAAACTGCAGTCAGTCCCTGGGAAGTTAACATTTAACATCAACTCATTAAATTGCTAACACAATTGTGGCTGCAGCTCCCATTGGTATATTTCAAGAGGGCTATTCTCCAATGACATACTATCTCCCCGTAAATGGCCTACAGTTACTTTAATGTCCTCAATTTGTCTTGCAGTAATGAGTCGGGCACCTAACACCAAAAACCTAAGATCCATGGCTCTCTTAGCCAGAAGTGAGGATTGGGAGCAAGGAGGAGGAGGAGAGGGAGAGCAAAGTTAATTGTAACTTCTTTAGAGCCAATGAATCCCTCCCCTCGTCCCTCGTCCAATCCATCCCTCCTCTTCATCCACCCCCCTGCTCCTCCTCCCTGTTAACGACCAATCAGTTAAAAACCCGGTTCTCTTTACATTCACACACTCAGCACTTCTCTCTCTCCTCTCCTCCCTTTCTTTCTGTCGCTCCCTCTCTCTTCCATCCCTGTTTTACTAACTCACTCCTTTATCTCTGAATATCTGCACCTATCTCAATCTCTTCCTCCAAGGTTTCTGCTTCTATGAAGTTCTTTCTATGCTGTCTCTCTATTCCTTTTGACAGCTCTACATTCCTCTTCTTTTTTCTGGTTCTTTTTAAAGTGTCACTCATGCGCGACCTGTTCTTCTCCCCCCGCTTGCTGCCTCGCTCATTCTGTCTCTCGCTCTCGTCTGACACTGTTTGCTCAGTGCTGTCCAGAGAAAAACAAGGATCCGTGAATGAAGAGTAAAAAAAGAAGACATATTTTATTTAGGAATGGAATCCTCACAGTACTGTCTATCCCTTATGCATCCACAAACTGGTTCTAGTACATCTATTTAAAGATGCATTTCAAAAGAGAGGGAGATCAGAAATGTGTGTGAGCACACCACAGAGCTTGATGCTATTTGTGTTCAGTCTTCCCTCAGATCCTCTCTTATCCTCCAGTTCGCATTTCATCCATTAGCACACGACCACAACACGATAGCATCATTATTGTTGAAGTATTGGACACTTAACTCCGACATCAGCCAAACTGGGCACAAATGAAGACAGAGGAAAGCCTTAGTAAGCACTTGGATTGGCTTCAAGCCGGCTCCTTAAACACGTTAGCAAATTGGAACATAATGTTTTAACCACCAAACCTCACTTTGATTGATGTACTGGCAGGCAACTTCACCCAAAACTACACAGAGACTAAACATGTCCGGTCTCTTCAGTCCATCATCACCAGCTCATACCGTCACAGGTTGGGACCATACTGTAGAAATCCAAAATGTCCGCCATTCAGATCCAGTGAAAGATGAATGTCAAATGTTCCCTTCTCAACTTTAGCAGTTTTGTGTAGAAGACAAGTGTGGTCTCTCTTCATCATCCTCAAACACTTCCTTCCTTCCTTCTCCCCCCCCCCCCCCTTTGGTCTCTCTTCCCTCCTTCCCTTTCAGAAGAAATCTTTGGACGCGGCTTCTGCAAAGTTTGGTGCAGCCATGAGGATGGCAATGGTGCAGATGATGTTGAACACGCTGAAACCAACCAGACACAGGCGGTCTATGACTGCTGCAGCAAACTGCCACTGTTCTGCCACGCTCACCCTGCGGTCCTGCTCACGAAGCCTCTCCACCATGTACTGCACCTCCGCCAGGAGGGCCTGTAGCTGGGCGTCAACCACCCCACCCTGGAGCACCCCCGCCTGGGCATGACTAGCACCCGTTCCCCCTGCTCCGGTCCCGGCCTCCAGGACACTGTGGCCTGATGCTGAATTAGAAGGATCGGGATCAGGTGAGGAGGGGGGCTGGGGAGGAGGGCTCCCAAATCTGGTAAAGCAGGGGTGGGGATTGGTAGGGGAACTGTCAGATCCTCCTCCTCCTGCTCCTCCTCCTGCTCCTCCTCCTGCTCCTCCTCCTCCTCCTCCTGCTCCTCCTGCTCCTCCTGCTCCTCCTCCTCCTCCTGCTCCTCCTGCTCCTCCTCTGCCCCGACTAGTGGTTCTAGCTCTCTGGACTGGTTCCAGATCCGGAACACTCTGAAAAGACTGAAAGCCCATATAGGGCAGATGGCCATTGGGTTGTGGAAGGGAATTAGGGTTAGGGTTTGGTGGAAGGTTCTGGTCTGGGTTTGGGTGTAGGTGATTAGGACTAGGGTGCAGATTGGGGTTGGGGTGTGAGTGTGGCACCGGGTGGCTGAGCTGAGCCAGGCTCGCCTGCAGGGAGGTGAGGCTCTGGGGCAGGACGGAGGGGGCGGGGGTGGTGCTGGTGGTGGTGGTGGGAGAGGAGGAGGACAGGGTCTTGCTCTGGGAGCTGGACGGGTTCAGGAGCTCCGTGAGATCTGCTCCGTCACCCGGACGTTTCATCCGCAAGAACCAGGGAACCCACTGGAGGAGAACTAGCTGTACCTAGACACACACACATGGATAAGAGAGGATAAGTACACACACATGCATGGTTCAGCTGAGGACTTGACACCAGCTGAACATCCAGAGGGTGAACACAAACACACAAATACACAAACACATATCCTCACAAACACACACACACTTACATATCCACACACACACACTTACATATCCACACACACACAAACAAATATCCTCACAAACACTCACACACTTACATATCCACACACACTAACACACAAACAGACAACAGGTAGACCTGTATACAGACAGATATACTGGCAGACAGACAGACAGACAGACAGACTGACAAAAAGACAGAAAGACAGACAGACAGACAGACAGAAAGACAGACAGACAGACAAACTCTCACCCACTGGGGCATGTTCCCAGTGTTGGGGTCATGGTGATGGTACTGGAGAACGATCACCGTGGCGACCACCGACATCCCAACAATCACCATGGTACTGGCAAAATACTGACCTATAGGAGACCAGAGGACAGCTGTTAGACACCCATGACTGGGTGTGTTACAAGCACTGCTGTGAGCATCTTTATGATGACCACTAACCCTTTCTCACACACACACACAACACACACACACACACAGTGACTAACCTATCAGTGGTATGGAGTCTGAAGTGGCTGGCATGATCTCCGCCACCAGCAGCATGAACACAGTGAGAGACAAGAGCACAGTGATGCCTTCAGGAAGGAGGGATGGAGAGAGGGAGGAGAGGGATTAAGGAAAGAAAAGATTTAAAGCGATTTTGTAAATCCAATCCTTTCTTTTCTGGAAACACAACCAATTCAAGGCTATAAAATGTGGCTCTCCTAATCTCCCTCCATTTCTTTCTTTCATGTTTTGTTTGTCTCTCTGTCTCCAGGCTCTCCCTCGCCCTGTGTTTCCTGCCGTCAGGCCCATAAACATTTCTAAAGAGGCTTTCTTGGAACCCTGCCCCATCTCTGACACAGCATGTCCAGTATGTGTAGAGAGAGACAGAGAGTAAGAAGGACAGAAGAGGAGGGGCAGGGGGCCCCTCTCCCCAGCCCCTCTCCCCTGCCCTCTCTCCTGCCCTCTCCCCTGCCCTCTCCCCTGCCCTCTTCCCAGCCCCTCTCCCCTGCCCCTCTCCCCTTGCCCTCTCCCCAGCCCCTCTCACCCAGGCTGATCTTCTCCCCTGAGCTGGCCGGCAGCAGGAAGCACAGCAGGGTCATGCAGGACAGAAGTACACAGGGGATGAGCAGGTTGAGGGCGTAGTACAGGGTCCTCCGACGCAGGGTCACCACAAAGGTCACGTCGGGGTAGGGCTCCGCGCAACATTCGTAAAACTGCTCGCTCCTTCCCCCAGGAACCCTAAATGTGTGTGTGTGTGTGTGTGTGTGTGGGGGGGGGGGGGTCCAGAGAGGTTCAGAGGATGAAAGAAAGGATTGGGATGGAGGAATGAGAAGATGAAAAGAGAGAGGGGTAAATAAGTGGTTAAGTGGCAGGCTGGGCCTTCCAGACCAGGGGCTTGGGTAGTCTCTCTCACCCAACAGGTCCCACTCCCCGTTGGTCATGTATCCGGACACGTCAGCCTCTTTCATCTGGAGGTCAAGCAGCCAACCGTCAAAAGTCCAGGAGCCAAACTTCAGCTCACAGTGTTGGATGTCAAATGGAAACCAACGTACGTCCACGTTGCAGGTGCTGGTGAAGATCCCTGAGAGAGAGAGAGAGAGAGAGAGAGAGAGAGAGAGAGAGAGAGAGAGAGAGAGAGACAGAGAGAGAGAGAGAGAGAGAGAGAGAGAGAGAGAGAGAGAGAGAGAGAGAGAGAGAGACAGAGAGAGAGAGAGAGAGAGAGAGAGAGAGAGAGAGAGAGACAGAGAGAGAGAGAGAGAGAGAGACAGAGAGAGAGAGAGAGAGAGAGAGAGAGAGAGAGAGAGAGAGACAGAGAGACAGAGAGAGAGAGAGAGAGAGAGAGAGAGAGAGAGAGAGAGAGAGAGAGAGAGGAGAGAGAGAGAGAGAGAGAGGGGGGGGGGGGGAGAGGAACAAGGTAAAGAATGTTTTATAAGATGAACAGATCATCAAAGTTTCTGAAATAAGATGTCACTTTGTAGTAGAGGCTCCTGCAGACTCACCTGGGGGTAAATACTCACAGAACCCACTGGAGTTGACGAGTACGTTGGTCTTAAAGGTGGCATCAAACTTATCGTGAGCACTGAGAAGCAATGAGGAAGGGATCAGCATTGTGTGTGTGTGCTGTGTGTGTGTGTGTGTGTGTGTGTGTGCGTGTGTGTGCGTGTGTGTGTGTGCGTGTGTGTGTGTGTGTGTGTGTGTGTGTGTGTGTGCTTGGGCGTCAACAGACATTCGGGGCCCAAACCTAACATTGGATCTTAACTATGCTTAATAAAAAACAGATTCATTAATTTGAGCGCAAAATAATGTTTTTTGATCTTTATGTAATATAAACATGACTTTACACTCATTGTTATCATGACTGTAGGCGCCAAATCCGATTATATCATAAATCAACAGGCAATTTCAAAAGTTTGAATAACAAGCTAGATTCTTCTCTTTACTCCTCTTTGGAAAAATACAAAAAGTACCCAGTTGTTTTTGCCTACGTTCTGCCATTTCTCTTTTAGTCTCTTCCTGCTGATTCTCTTCCCGCTGTCACTGACTGTCACTGACTGCCACTTAGGGGGGACCATCAGACACCCCCCCCCCCCCAGACAGAGTTAACTAGAACTAGAGATCTTCACTGACATGCTAGAGACACTACATTTATTTTGACAGACTTTAGACAGAATGTAACAAACACATCACACACATTGTTTTTTTGTCGAGATATTAAAATTACATTCTGGGCTACGCTAAAAAGGTTCTGACAAAATGGCTGGCGACGCCAGTGTGTGTGCGTGAGACTCACCTGTTGTACAACAGTATATCAGGTGTCCAGACCTGGTCTGTAGTGAAGCGCAGGTTCTTCACACCAGGGTACTCTGACTGGTTCCACTGGAGGTAGTGGTCAAACCAGTGCTGAAGAAAGCCAGAGACCACACTGCCATGAAGCAAAACAAGCAGCACAAACTACCAGCCAGCACAAATACCAGCCAGCACAAACACCAGCCAGCACAAACACCAGCCAGCACAAACACCAGCCAGCACAAACACCAGCCAGCACAAACACCAGCCAGCACAAACACCAGCCAGCACAAACACCAGCCAGCACAAACACCAGCCAGCACAAACACCAGCCAGCACAAACACCAGCCAGCACAAACACACATGCTTCAACTCACCATCTGAAGCCAAGCATTGGTGGTCAGAATCTGATTCTTCTCATCCTGCAACACATTAAAGAGTTAGAGGTGATGTATTTGGTGTGTGTGTGTGTGTGTGCACGTATGTATTGTGTGTCCTGTATGTTGGTAACGTACCACATCCATGACCTGTATGAGAGTGAAGGAGAATCGGACAGTGAGAGGTAGGGAGTCGTTAGCCACTGGTCTCTCCATCGGGTTATAGTCCTTCAGCAGCTCTCTCAGTAGATAGCGCTGGTGTGGTCCCTGCTCTGATACTGAGAGGAGAGGGGGAGAGAGAGACACACACAGAGAGACAAACAGGCAAGAGAGAGAGAGAGAGAGAGAGAGAGAGAGAGAGAGAGAGAGAGAGAGAGAGAGAGAGAGACAGAGAGAGAGAGAGAGAGAGCGGGGCAGATAGAAGAAGAGGGAGAGAAAGCGACAGTTACAAATGGACAGATCTATTTGGAAACCATGAAAAAGCTGAGAGATGAATTCGAGATGTGGGAAGGTGACTCACCGACGGAGGGAGAAAAGACTTAAAATGAAACAAAAAATGAAAAGAGAGGAGAGATTCCAGTGAAATGGAAGAAAATCATTAGAGAATCTTTCGAATGGTGAGGGGTTTTACAAGAGGTAAGATATATTAGTGGTTCAGGCAGGGAAGGGTGGAGTGAAAGGAGGAGGAGGTGAAGGGAAAGTATCCAGCCAGCCCCATAAATTGAAGCACAGATCGATGACTAACTGACGGTTAGAGTCTTTCTGGGGATGTTAAGATGTCAGCTTCGTTCCACAGAGGAAATAGTGACGCCATTAAACACAGCAACACTCCAGACAGACAGACACAGACCAACCTCTACACAGACAGACAGACAGACACAGACCAACCTCTACACAGACAGACAGACAGACACAGACCAACCTCTACACAGACAGACAGACACAGACCAACCTCTACACAGACAGACAGACACAGACCAACCTCTACACAGACAGACACAGACCAACCTCCAGACAGACAGACACAGACCAACCTCTTGACAGACAGACAGACAGACAGACAAACAGACACAAACCAACCTCTAGACAGACAGACAGACAGACAGGCTATTAACATAAACAATCACTCATTTGGGGAGTTTCTTACACAGCTATAGCCATAATCTATAATCATAATGTAAACTGTGTCACAGCATACGTACAAAGTCTATCCACACCAAACAGGTCCAGATACTGGTGCATGCGTGCCATCAATCAACCTTTAACGAAATACTACCACTTTACAATGACATCACACATGTGAACACCCCTGCATGTCTTTTTCCTGTCATGCAATCAGTCTCTGTCATTCATTCTCTCTCTCTCTTCCTTCTCCTACTCCTCTTGTTGTTGTATCTCTCTTCTCACAACTATACTGTTTTGTCCCTATTAGAGATGACACAGCAGGGGACCAGAGTTCAATTACAGTCAATCACTTAGCTGCAACATCAACATCCACACAATGATCCTGTACAATGAACTGCTTATTGTGGAATTAAAATGATTTTTTTTTTAAAGATGTAAAAGATGTGTTTAATTTTTCCCCACTTACCATCGTCGTTTTGCTACGAAAACAAATAAGGATTAACACAAAAACCACAAACTGAAACACCAATGTGTAAGTAAATAAAAATCACTCACTATGAAGCAGGGCTGCCAGTCCAACCAAACAGAGAGCCACCTTCCCTCTCATACTGCACTCTTCCACATGAGGAGGGAGAGATAGAGGGGAGCCCAGCGAGGGACAGAGAGGGAAGGATGAGAGAGGAAGAGAGAGGGGGGGGGAGGGGGGAGGGTTCACAGCAAGTCAAGCAGCAACACGAGAATGAGAATCAGAGGAGAGGAGGAGCAAAGATGTTTAGACGGAGAACAACACATCACGTATGGGCATGGGGAAGCAGGAGAGACATGAGAGAGAGAGAGAGAGACACGGAGGAAGGGTTTGACGAAGCGCATAGATCCCTCTTTTCCACGCAGGAAGACAGAATGGAAGAGATGCCGCAGCACACACAGCAACTCCCACAGTGTCCCAATCGCTCGTCACATAAATCTCCAGCCCCCTCCTCTCTTTCATTCGCCCTGTTACTGCTCCACAACAACCTACTCCTCCCTCCCCTTTCACTGCCCAGAGCACCCCCTCCTCACTCCGCCTCCCCCTTTACCCCCTCCCCCACCCCCTTACCCCCCCCCCCCCCCCCCCCCCCCGACAGGTGACTGGTGAAGCAAGGAGGCATGGCAGCAGGGGCAGCAGGACAGGAAGACAGAGAGGGAAGCCAGGTGGTGACAAGGGTGGAGAATGAAGGAAGAACCGTTGCATCATTTAGACAGAGAAAAGTGCAATATTGTCCGGTCAATAAAGCACAATACTGGAAGCACCAAGCTTACTTTGTAATTCACTTTGACAAGCCGAGATACCATTTCCTTCCCCTGCAGCCCATTTAACATAGGACCACGCTCGACTACACCAAGCAAGTTCATCCTAAACTGTAGTTTTATCGTAGCAACAGATTGCTCTGCTACTGCAATACTTAAATAGAATGGTGAAGACGGCCTACTACTGACGCCTGCTGGATGTATCAGTAAGTGCCGTTTGGACAGTCAACTATTCACAAAATTGTTTACTTTGGCTCCTTGATAAAAATGATCATCTCCATACGTCATTCTTATGATATTGACAAAAAAAGAGCTGTTTTATTTTTATAAAAAGACCACCTTATAATGTAGTGAAGAGTGTAGCGATCAAGAACACCATGGTCACATTTTTGCAAGAGGTTTGTCATCTCATTGGTTCCGTCTCTGCACCTCCAGTGTTGCCTGTTTAGCGAAACCAAAATAACTGTAATTTAACCAACTGTATTGTGCATTCATGTTGTCATAGCCGCCTGTTGAGTCGCAGCAGCCACCAGTCCCCCTCCCCCCTCCCCCCCAATGTATTGAGCAACACTGGCACCCGAGCACTTGTAGCGCGTCACTATCAACGCGCCGGCGTGGCGCATGTCACTGATGACATCGATTTTCCTATTCCGTTGTTTGTCCCGCTGCATGGAATAAAATGCTGGTACGCAAGACCTAGCTAGCCGCATCGAGCCCCCTCAAACGCAGGTAATTGAACGATATCGTTCAAAAAAATCCCTCTTCCCGTGCCATGGATCAGTGCGACTTACGTAAATATTGCGTTGGTGCTGCTTCTCTTTGCATTGCGTTTGTCGTTTGTTTGCATGGTGCAATGTGATGGTCAGTGCTTTCACTTCAAACAGTCTTGCGCAGGGAAAGTATTTCTTGCAGGGAATAGCGAATGTATGAAGCACTCTTGGAAACGAAAAGATGGGCACTGAAAGTACTCTGTGAATTGGTGTTGGAATTTAATACATTTCCAACATAGCATACAATGTGTTTTGGCTAATCCTTTCATTGCGTTAATATCTAGCTAGCTAGTTAGCTAGCCAGCTAGCAAGCTTGACTTGGACTCGACTCGACCCTTTCCAAGATAGCCGGCTGTAGCGAGTTATCTAGCTATTGTCTACAGCACGGTACCCCGATTTAAGTTATTTTGAAAGTGACCCTGACTCAACTAAGCTTTATGTGGTTGTGTATGCTGGGTTCGCGCTACCTTGTGCTGGGACTATAGCAAGCTAGCTCGCACAATATATGCATGCGCTCGTTCTACATGGCGGTGAAAAATGTTAATGGATTTTTATAAGCCTGACATTCTGGCAACAGTTGTAGCCAAATGTGATGAGTCTGCGCGTGCGAATGAGAGGAATACTACGGGATTATAAGAGATTTAGAAAAGAGGATGCAAAATGGCTTGTGGTGAGCGTGTTTATCTGCTCTTTTGGTTTATTTATTCGTTTGTTAATTTGTCAGCATTCATTATCTTGACCATCCCATCGAAATTAACCTTATCCCTCTAACCTCGGATGAATTATTCAGTAGTGTGGTCATAAGCTTCTGAATGGCGTATTAACTATAACTATTATATACAATTAGGGGTTTTCATTTTATGCGGTAACAGTAAGTTCAACTGTAAATCGATGGATGCTGTATGTGAGCGAGGCCAAGTGCCACTGAATCGACTACTGCATAGCTTCTGTTTGTCCCCTGTTGTTAAGGCTTCTCTCTCTGTATCCGGAGATCTGGAAGGGGGGGGGGGGGGGGACAAGGGCATGCAGGAGGGAACAACGTACCCCATCCCAGCCCAAACTTCCCTAGCAACCTAGGGACCCTCTAAGTAGAACTGAGCGATGAAGTGAAGCTCTCACTTTTGACTATTTCTCTTTTTATATTTTAAGACCAGACCATTATCTTTTCATTTAAGAGCATACTGTAAATGGGGCGCTAACAATGCACCCGTGCATAAGCGTCATTGAATCGAGTGTGATTCGGGGTGAAACACCGCTTCAGGCAGCATTTGGCATCTGCTTGGTGCTAGGCTGATTTGTAGTTTTTATTTTTTTATTTTAATACAGTTCCATTTTATTTATTTTTTTTACATGGGTGAGCTATGTCATTTTGTCATACAAAAGTCGGGAGCCATACGTCACATTAAGAGATTTAGATGGGCAAGCAAAAGCAAAGCGATAAAGTTCAATGTGTAGTTTCGTTGAACGCAGTAAAGCAAACGAAAGCAAATTGTACGAGATCAGTCAGCACGTGCCTTTTAAAGACAATACTTTACCTCCGGCTATAGGTCTTTGTAGGGCACAAAAATACTGCATTGGCAGATATCCCCTTATCCTCAACTGCTATTATTTATTTCATACATTTTACAGATACAACACAAAACCATTAAAACATCTGGTTTGTTTTAACCACGAGCAATGACGATGCAAGGCGCATGTGGTCAATGAAACATGTAGACACACGTGACATTGGCTTGAATGTCACGTGACAGGGTAGAAACTCTAGACGGCTTATTTCAGAAGAAAGAAAAACGAA
Source organism: Thaleichthys pacificus (assembly GCA_023658055.1). NCBI lineage: Eukaryota > Metazoa > Chordata > Actinopteri > Osmeriformes > Osmeridae > Thaleichthys > Thaleichthys pacificus. The sequence continues at coordinate 19,983,456 of CM042871.1, read as the reverse complement.
ACTGGCATCACTGTAGACGTTTCACGCTTCTTGCCGAACTATGTTGTATTTCAGCTGTAGTACTACAATAACGTCATTTTATAACCTGCGTGGATCTGATATTTTTGCAAATTTTAGCCATGTGCTTCAGTTGCCTTTCAAAGCGAGAATGTTAATGAGCTCTGAAAGAGGAATTTAAAATAGCATGAAACATTTCAGGCTTCGAAACAACACGTTGATGAGCTTATTAGGATGCTGGCACAACTTGCATTTTTTTTATCCTGACTTTCACCTTTTGACCCCCGCCGCACGCGCAGCCGGTAGAACTCTTGTTGTCCTGTCATTCGAAAGTGACGGGATTAATCTCTCCGCTCCATCCTCTGAACAGGTGAGGCCTTCGGTATTTTCTGTGAAACTGAGGGTTACCTATTAATTTAGACACTTTTAATATGCATTGAAGGGGGATGTGGAGAGTGGATAGGCTAATGGACCGTTTTCGGGACTCATAACCAATTGCAAAGCCAAACCATCGTCTAAGTATGAACGGAAACCAGATAGCTGGTTTCGAGAAACTTTTGAATCGTTGTTTTTGGCTGCTGAATTAGGGTCAGGATTAGGAGTCCTGTTTAACCGGGAGCAGCGGAGCAGCGCGCTGTCCGTTCCCGTTCAAGTTAAGGGTGAACGACAGCCACTTGACTTATTAAATTAAGTACTGAAACCTGATACAGTAATGGGATATGTATGTGATAGTTTTGTAATGGGTTATGTATGTGATACGTTTTGTATCTCTTCTATAATTCTTTCAGTGTCACTTGATTCGACTTTTGAGTCATGTACATTTATTTTTATTGGAACCCTGCTTTGTACTGTCCACGCTGATCATCTACAAGCACGCGGTTATGAAGCTATATACTTGTCCAAAGAAAGCTATTTTAGTTCATTGAATGTGAAGTGTTTATGGCAAACATTATGACACCTGATAGTCACCAGTGGGTTTCCAGAAGTCTTCTATTTCCTAGGACAGTAAAGTATAAGAGGGTTAACCTAGATTTTTTTTTTTTTAGCTAAATATCTTTCAAGTTTCAAAGCTGAATCTCTCACCTACTGTGCTGTCTCCTGTGTATCTTCTGTCAGTTACAGGACGCTCTGATGTCTCCTGTCCTTGCGTTTGCCCTCGGACTATTCCCAACATCCTGTCTCGGTGTCGCATTTTCCCTTCCCTTGTGAATGTGCAAATCATCTAAGCCAGAAATACAAGGATTGTCACAACAACTATGAATTATTAATCGGCAGCCTTTTACCTAGGGATTGAGTTTCTGGGAGGTATAGACACTGTCGCTGTATGTGACAATGAAATAATTTATAACCCCCACCCCACCACCCCCAATAAATGTAACATTTGGAAAGTTCCTCTTTAGCTCCCCGTTTGTTTACTTCCTATCATTTTAACAAAAAGCTAAAAGTGTCCTCTCAACCTTCTCTTGTCTTTATCCTTCATTATTTGATGACTTTCTTACGGTCGTCTTCACGTGTCTCACTGTCAGCCTGGTCCTCTCCTTCTCAGGTGCTGTGTGCCGTCTACAACGCCTGCCTGCCCAGCTTCTCTACATTCTGCTATCTCTGCATTGATACCTGATACCTCCGGTACAGACACAGACTTCTGCTGCTTAGTCAGCGCCCCTGCCCTCTTGTGCCCCCACCCCTGCGCTATGAGCAGAGGTAGAGGAGGGCCCTCCAAAGAGCAGTACCATCGCCCCCCCCTCCCACACCTCCAGGCCAAGCCCCACTTCTACAGACTCGGGTCCGTGCGAACTCCCCCGCAGCAGACCCCGCACCAGAACGACTTCCCCAGTCTCCCTGTTCCTCCCCTTGTGCCCTCCCACTCGCTGCCCCATCCCCTCTTCCCAGTCACCCCTCCCTTATCTGGGCCGAACCCGGTCCGAACCCTCCACCCCGGGGCGTCCAACGGGTCGGAGAGGCTGAACACCAACCGTCTGCCGATTCTAAACTCGTTTCAGGACCAGCAGGTCCAGTTCCTAAGGGGACAGAACCTTGAGGCGCCCCAGTTCAGGGTGAGCCCCAGAGGAGGGGGGCCGAGGGCTGTTGGTGTGATCCTCACCGGGCCGCCTTACAGTCCGTACCAGCCTCAGTCCGGCTTCAGCCGGTTCCCCCACCACAGCAACAGCCCCCGGGGGAGAGGGGGCTACAGTCGAGATCGAGGCAGAGGGAGCAGCAGAGATTTGGGGTACCCACCTTTTCAAGGAGTCCTGAGAGGCAACCCTGGACCACAGCACTGGAACCACAACCAGAACAAAAACCAGAACCACAACCAGTACTCTAACAGGCAATGGAATCCTAAAGCGGAATATTCTGAATCTCTATTGAACGGCCTGCAGAGTTTATCCTTTAATAGAGAGCGACCCATCCGAGGAGGGGAGAGCTTCGACAAAGCTCCCGTTTCAAGTTCCAACTCCGGCAAGAAGACTTTGACTCCCGTTCAGCTAACACCTGATATTCAGGAGCTGATCGTCAGATGCCTGACTGATTTGAGCCCCACTGAAAGTTTTCAAGCAAAGGTACTAGCCAAAAAGCTACATCTGCCCAAAAAGATCGTCAACCAGGCTCTGTATGCTCTTGAGCGCACGCAGAAAGCAACGAAGCAAGGGAGCAGTCCTCCAGAGTGGACTCTGTACAGGGAGTCTCCCCAGGGGGTGGAAGACCAGGACACGCGGAACGAAACGCATTCCCAACAGACGCAAAGCACAGGAGAGTCGCAGCCAGCTCACAAACGCTTTCTGTCACCGGTAAAGAAGGAACATGCGGACGCTGTAGACGCTGAGATTGCGGTCAGCGAAGACGTCCAACAAGCCAACGCACAACCCGGAGAGGCTGAAGGGGAAGAAGACTCTGACGCTGAATCAAATTCCTTCTCGTCTTCATCTTCTTTGGAATCGTCAGACTCGTTCCACGAACCGCCACAAGCACAAGACCAGGAAGAACCGGACCCGGTCACAGTCAGCTCTGCCAGCCAGCCTCTCGACCTCCACCTCGAAACCCCCAACATGGCGGAAAGCCGGGAACAGAAGGAGCAGGTGATGCAGTACCTGCTAGACACCAGGGAGGTGACCGCTCTGGTCATAGCCAAAAACATGGGCCTGAAGACTGCCAAGCAGGTGAACCCCACCCTCTACGCCCTGGAGAAGCAAGGCGACGTGGTCAAGAACTCGGACGTTACCCCCCTTCACCTGGGACCTGTCCGACCACCGCAGGGACAGGATGCAGCGCAGCCTCAAGGCCTCTCAGCACGTCGCCACGGAGATGCAGGTGGTGGAGGCAGGAGGCGGGGCCGGGCAGGCAGAAGCGGTTACCTCAGAAATATTGCCCCCATTTCCAGGGAGGGACACACTCCCGTCTGCCCCAGGTCTTCAGTCGCAGGAGAGCCAAGAGGGGGTAGGTAGCCAGGGGGTAGGTGGACTGTCCCATGTCAGACACCTCCGCCCTTACCTGGAGAGCGTGGAAGAGTTTGAGATAGCAGACATGAAGCCCTACCCCACACCCACTGACCCCTCCCCCCTCACCCTTTCTGTCTCCTCCACCCACCCTCCGCGCCCCCCTCCCCCTTCTCTCCAACCATCTTCCATCGTCCATCAGGAAGACGAGGCTAATGGGGACCAGTGGGCCAGTGACGACATACCAGAATTCCTTAATGCTATTCGCCGGCAGACTGATGTGGAAAGGGCTGCTGCCATGGGAACGGTCGCCGTGTCCTTGGCAGCACCTCCTCCCCAAAACCTGCGGGCGAAACTGCAAGAAGTGAAAACTAAGAACCCCGTCAGTGGCTTGATGGAGTATGCCCAGTACCTAGGCCACAACTGTGAGTTCCTGCTTCTTGACCAATCAGGGCCCTCCCACGACCCCAGGTAAAGCCACTGGCCGTTTATCCCGGCTTTCTGCTGCATCTTTAAATCATCAACCCCGTTTCAGACAGAATGAATTGACAGAAGTTTTGACCCCCCCCCCTCCCCCCACCTTTCCCACGCTCAGATTTCGTATGCAGGTCATGCTGGATGGCAGGTTGTTTCCAATCGCTGAGGCGTCCAATAAGAAGGTGGCGAAGAAAGATGCCGCGGCAGCAACCCTCCGCATCCTGGTCCGGGAGATGGATGGAGGAGGCCCGGAGGGGGAGGAGGGGGCCGCCGCGGGCATGGATCAGGCCATGGATCCCAATCCAGACACTGCTGTAAGTGTGTCCAGCACCAGCGTCATTGTAAGTGTGTATGCTTCTGTGGGCTTTGTACCGGCGGGGGTGGGGAGGGGGAGAGGGAGAGGTGTGAAATCTCTGTGACCCGATGGATCCGTGATCCGCTTTCCTGAACGGTGCATCTTCCCCGTCTCTGCCAGGGCGCTGTGGAGGGCCCGCCCCAGGCCCTGTCCCGCTCGCTCCCGGGGGGGAAGAACCCCGTCTCCATGCTGATGGAGTTCAGCCAGCGCACAGGAAGCCCCATCGAGTTCATCAACACGGGCCAGGAGGGCCCGCCACACGACCCACGGTAACGCTCATCCCTGTATCCCATGTATCTATATCCAGTTGTTTATTTATCCATACATCCTTCCGGCTGCAGCTATTTGACTCCATCATAATTGTACCCTACTTGTCTCAAGGTTAGCATAAGATATGTGTATTATAGGGTTTGTATAGTGTATTGTTATTTTGAATATTTAGGAGGTTTATTATATGTTAGCTTATCATAGGTGTAACCTATGTTCTGAGTACTTGTATGTCATGTTATACCAGGTTGCTTTGCGTTGTCTTGTCCCAAAAAATTCAGTGGCCAGTCTGACCCTGTGTTGTTCTGTGCATCTTACAATAAAAGTCTTGAACTTGAACCTATGTCCGTCAGGGGACCTTGCGGACAAGCTATTTGCGTCCTGAGTGGCTGCCCTCAATACTGCAGTCTGCTGACGTGACACACAATACCTTTTCTGTCCACCTATCCTCTCTCTCTCCCTCCTTCTCCCTTCTCTCTCCCTCCTTCTCCCTTCTCTCTCCCTCCCCCTTCTCTCTCCTCTCTCTCCCTCCCCCTTCTCTCTCCTCTCTCTCCCTCCCCCTTCTCTCTCCTCTCCCTCCTTCCCCCTTCTCTCTCCCACCTTCCCCCTTCTCTCTCCCACCTTCCACCTTCTCTCTCTCCCTCCCCCTTCTCTCTCCCTCCCTCCCCCTTCTCTCTCCTCTCCCTCCTTCCCCCTTCTCTCTCCCACCTTCCCCCTTCTCTCTCTCTCCCTCCCCCTTCTCTCTCTCCCACCTTCCCCCTTCTCTCCCTCCCTCCCCCTTCTCTCTCCTCTCCCACCCTCCCCCTTCTCTCTCTCTCCTCTCCCACCTTCTCTCTCTCCCTCCCCCTTCTCTCTCCTCTCTCTCCCTCCCCCTTCTCTCTCCTCTCCCACCTTCCCCCTTCTCTCTCCTCTCCCACCTTCCCCCTTCTCTCTCTCTCCCTCCCCCTTCTCTCTCCTCTCCCTCCTTCCCCCTTCTCTCTCTCTCCCTCCCCCTTCTCTCTCTCTCCTCTCGTTCTGCTGATTTCCTTCCCCTGAGAAGGACCTCCACTGGAGTTAATACCGACCCTGTTCATCTCTATTTATCTCTCCAATACCGACCCTGTTCATCTCCATGTATCTGTGGTATCTTGCACGGTCTGAGGTTTAACTCGTCCACAGGTGACCCTGAGCCTCTTTTACTTAGCAAAAGTACCACCAAATAATGTATGTCTGTCTCCTCTTCCCCCGCCTGTCGTCCCTCTCAGGTTCATGTTCAGGGTGAAGATTGGAGAGACGCTATGTGCAGAGGCCTCAGCCCCCAGTAAGAAGGCCGCCCGACAGCTCGCTGCAGAAGAGGCCGTCAAAGAGCTGATGTCAGATGGGAGGCTCCAGCTTAACAAGGTGACCGGAGGGAGGGGGCGTGGGAGGGGAAGGGAGGGGCAAGGGAGGGAGGGGGGGAGGGGCAAGGGAGGCATGCTAAAATGTACTGGGATGAAGGACGGACTCTCAGATTAGGGGAGACTGGGAACAGCTTTGGCTGGATGGAAAAGGAGCAGTGATCTTAGTCATGGATTTCAAACTGTGTAACCCCCCCCAGCCAGGAAGGACTCTCTGACTCTGACTTTCTGACTCTCTGACTCACTTATCTTCATTTTCTTCTTCCCTTGCTCTCCCTCTCTTAACCCCATATTCTGCTTTTATTCCTCTTCCCTCCCCTCCCCGCCCCTCCTCTCCTCTCCTGTCCTCCTCTTCCTCCCCGCCCAGCCCCAGCTGCCCCTCTGTCCGTCAGGGGACGGTGAGGGGGGTGCGTCCATGCCTCCCTGCCCCTCCCTCCCTCCCCTGACAGCAGAGGAGCTCCGCGCGGCCCACGAGGCCGGGGTAGGTGACCTCATCAACCACCTGAACAACAACGCAGTGTCTGGCCTTCTGGAGTACGCCAGGGCCAGGGGCTTCGCTGCTGAGATCAGGCTGGTGGGCCAGGCCGGACCGCCGCATGAACCCAAGTAAGAACCGCACTACTCGCTGTTTTTTTTCGGTCTCGTGAGAAATGGATGTGTGTGTGCCCTACAAATGATATTATCGTCTTTTCCCCTATGTGTCCCTCCTCCTCCTCCTCCTGTTTTTTGTTTCTCCTCCTCTGTCCCACCTCCTTGTCACCCTCATCCATCTCTCTGTCATGTTCTCCTGCTCTCCCATCTGCCCTCATCCATCTCTGTCTCTCTGCTGCCCCCCTCTGTCCTCTCTCCCACACTGCCTTCTGTCTACCTCCCTCTCCCTCTTAACCTCCCCCTCCCCCTTAACCTCCCTCTCCCTCTTAACCTCCCTCTCCCTCTTAACCTCACTCCCTCTTAACCTCTCTCCTCTTAACCTCACTCCCTCTTAACATCCCTCTCCCTCTTAACCTCCCACTCCCTCTTAACCTCCCTCTCCCTCTTAACCTCCCTCTCCCTCTTAACCTCTCTCCCTCTTAACCTCTCTCCCTCTTAACCTCTCTCCCTCTTAACCTCTCTCCCTCTTAACCTCTCTCCCTCTTAACCTCTCTCCCTCTTAACCTCTCTCCCTCTTAACCTCTCTCCCTCTCAACCTCACTCTCTCTCCCTCTCAACCTCACTCTGTCTCTCTCTCTCTTCCGTGCTCTCCTTCTCTCTCACTGCCCCCCCCCCCCCCCCTCCTGACCTCCCTCTCAGGTTCACCTACCAGGCTAAGCTGGGGGGTCGCTGGTTCCCTCCAGTGCGTGCCTCCAACAAGAAGCAGGGCAAGCAGGAGGCTGCAGACGCCGCTCTGAGGGTGCTGATTGGGGAGGCAGAGAAGGCAGCACGTACTGGGGAGCTCACCCCAGCAGAGGTACTCATTCTGGTATTACTCCTCTAATTTCTTCATCTCCACCCACATTATCCCCATGTTCACAACACTGGCAGAGATACTGATCTGTCAGGGAAGTCAGATTCCTGCTGCGTTAGTGCTACTCTTGATGATTTTAGATTTAGTCAAACGAGTACATTCCTATCCAAACAATACGGTAATTTTCTTGCGATTCTTTTTCTCCTTTCCTCTCTCCTCTCCCCTCTCTCCCTTCTCTCCCTCCCCCCTCCTCTCCCCTCTCTCCCTCCTCTCCCTCTCCCCTCTCTCCCTCCTCTCCCCCCCCCCTCTTCTCCCTTCTCTCCCCTCTCTCACCTCTCTCCCCCCCCTCCTCTCACCTCTCTCCCTCCTCTCCCTTCTCTCACCTCTCTCCCTCCTCCCCCCTCCTCCTCTCCCCTCTCTCCCCCTAGCTGCCTGTGAGTGGCAGTACTCTGCATGACCAGATCGCCATGCTGAGTCACCAGCGCTTCAACTCCCTGACCACGCGCATACAGCACAGCCTTCTGGGACGCAAGATCCTGGCCACCTTCGTCATGAGGAGGGGGGAGGGTCTGGGGACCGTGGTGAGCCTCGGCACAGGTAGGACCGCCTCGCCTCGCCGCCAGGGGGGGCCACCAGGGGGGCGCCGCCAGGGGGGCGCCGCCAGGGGGGCGCCGCCAGGGGGGCAACACACTTTTTTTTGCGTTGGCATTTGGAATGATTGTCTGGATTTGTACTCTGCAGGAAATCGCTGTGTTAAAGGAGAGGAGTTGAGTCTTAAAGGGGACACTGTGAACGACTGCCACGCAGAAATCATCTCCAGGAGGGGGTTCGTGAGGTGAGAAATAAGCTCTGGGTCTTCCTGCCTTCCTGAGGCTGGACCGACGGCTGTCTTTTAATAGGAAGGATTTTAATAGATTGATGTGACCCGGCTGATCCCCTGGTTCTGCTGTGGCTAGCAGGCAGGCAGGCAGGCTGGCTGGCTGGCAGGCAGGCTGGCTCACATCGGGCTGCTTGATGGTTGTCACTCAAAGTAACTCTCCCTCTTTCTTTCTCTACCTTCCTCCCTGCCTCTCTTCTTCCCATCCATCTGTCTCTCTCTCTGTGTCTCTCTCTCTCTGTGTCTCTCTCTCTCTGTGTCTCTCTCTCTCTCTCTCTCTCTCTCTCTCTCTCTCTCTCTCTGTGTCTCTGTCTCTCTGTGTGTCTGTCTCTCTGTGTCTCTCTCTCTCTCTCTCTCTGTCTCTCTGTGTGTCTCTCTCTCTCTCTCTCTCTCTCTCTCTCTCTCTCTCTCTCTGTCTCTCTGTGTCTCTCTCTCTCTCTCTCTCTCTGTCTCTCTGTGTCTCTCTCTCTGCATCTCTCTCTCTCTGCTGTCTCTCTGTGTCTCTGTCTGTCTCTCTCTGTCTCCTCAGGTTTCTGTATAATGAGTTGCTTAAGCACTGTGAAGGGTCTGAGGACAGTATCTTTGAGTCTGCAGAGGAAAACAAGCTTCAGATCAAACCCGACATCACCTTTCACCTCTACATCAGGTGGGTGCTGCCTTCACCCCTCCCTCCCTCCTCCCATCACCTCCCCTGTCACACCTCACACTGGCCTACGACCTCAACAGCCATCCAAATGTTCTTTTAGTAACTTTGCTAATTAACAGAGTGATTAACCCCTCTCCCCTCGACCCCTCCCCCCCCAGCACGGCCCCCTGTGGAGATGGAGCTCTGTTCGACAAGTCCTGCAGTGAGTCAGCAGAGGAGGGCGGGGCGGGGCACCAGCCTCTGTTTGAGAACGCCAAACAGGGCAAGCTCCGCACCAAGGTGGAGAACGGTACGAGCCAGGACTACACACACACACTCATGAGCTCACACACACACGCTCACACACACACAGCTCACACACACACACACACAAGCTCACACATACACAAGCGCACACACACACATACACAAGCTCACACACACACGCACAAACACACTCACCCTTCACACCAAAGCCTGTGGTAAACCCAGTGCCTGCTGGCGTGTGGTCTCCAGGTGAGGGCACCATCCCGGTGGAGTCCAGTGCCATCGTGCCCACCTGGGACGGCATCCAGCACGGGGAGAGACTGAGGACCATGAGCTGCAGCGACAAGATCCTGCGCTGGAACGTGCTGGGCCTGCAGGGGGCGCTGCTCAGCCACTTCCTGCACCCCATCTACCTCAAGTCCATCACTCTGGGTAACATTCGCCAGCACACATCCACACAGATGAAGCTTCAGCGGCTCAATGTGGGGTTCCTGGTTGGGTTTGGGTCATGTGACGTGTCTGACACACAGCAGTGCTGGGTGAGGATACTGAGTCTGGTTTTCTCCTCCACTTTTGTGGTTCTCTGTCTGTCTCTCTCTGTCTGTCTGTCTCTCTCTCTGTCTGTCTGTCTGTCTCTCTGTCTGTCTCTCTGTCTGTCTCTGTCTCTCTGTCTGTCTCTCTCTCTCCTCCACCTCTGTGGTCCTCTCTCTCCTCTCCTCCACCTCTGTGGTCCTCTCTCTCCCTCTCCTCCACCTCTGTGGTCCTCTCTCTCCTCCTGGTACATTGTGTTCCTCTAGGCTACCTGTACAGCCACGGTCACCTGACCCGAGCCGTGTGCTGTAGGCTGGCCAGAGACGGCGAGGCGTTCACCAAAGCTCTTCCTCCTCCGTACACGCTCAACCACCCAGAGGTAAACACCCCCACCACACGCTCAACCACCCAGAGGTAAACACCCCCACCACACGCACCCTGCACCCCCACCACACGCTCAACCACCCAGAGGTAAACACCCCCACCACACGCACCCTGCACCCCCACCACACGCTCAACCACCCAGAGGTAAACACCCCCACCACACGCTCAACCACCCAGAGGTAAACGCACCCTGCACACCCACGCACCCACAGCCCACACCACACGCACCCTGCGCACCCACGCACCCACAGCCCCCACCACACGCACCCTGCACACCCACAGCCCCCACCACACGCACCCTGCGCACCCACGCACCCACAGCCCACACCACACGCACCCACTGTGTACAGAGTGTGCTGTCCTCCCCAGGTGGGCAGGGTGAGTGTGTACTGAGTGTGCTGTCCTCCCCAGGTGGGCAGGGTGAGTGTGTACTGAGTGTGCTGTCCTCCCCAGGTGGGCAGGGTGAGTGTGTACTGAGTGTGCTGTCCTCCCCAGGTGGGCAGGGTGAGTGTGTACTGAGTGTGCTGTCCTCCCCAGGTGGGCAGGGTGAGTGTGTACGACTCGACGCGCCACACGGGGAAGACCAAGGAGTCGAGTGTGAACTGGAGCCAGCCAGACCACATCACCGTGGAGGTGCTGGACGGCACCAAGGGCAAACTGGACGGGTAGAGGAGCCGCACCACAGCGTCACAAGGCCGCGTCCTGTCCTGTTCCCACGTGATCTCATCTCTGCTCTGCCTCCCCTCTAGCCCCAAGCTGGACGTGTCACGGGTCTCCAAGTCCAACCTGTTCCGTGTGTTCCGGACGCTGTGCCAGCGCTGCGGCCGAGAAGAGCTCCTGGACCTGCCCTCGTACGCCCAGGCCAAGATGGCCGCCGCCTCCTTCCAGCAGGCCAAGGAGCACTTCTTCCAGGCCCTGGACTCGCACGGGTACGGCTCCTGGATCGGCAAGCCCCTGGAGGAGAAGAGCTTCGAGGCGGGGGAAGGGGCGGGGGGGACGCCGGATGTTCTGGCTGTGGCGCAGACGCAAGGAGGGGGAAGTGTTGCTGTCGGCAACCAGGGACATGGCAATAACAACAACAACAATCATGTTGTCCCAGCTCCTGTGTTCGGTGCGGGCCAGGATTGGCTTGGTGTGGCACGCACACACACCATGTAGAGGGAGGGGGGCACACACACCATGTAGGGGGAGGGCGTAGGGGGGCACACACACACACCATGTAGGGGGAGGGGGGAGGGGGGCACACACACCATGTAGGGGGAGGGGGGCAAGCGGAGGAGGAAACACTGATCCTAGGGGAGAGATGGAGTGACGAGGGCTTGGAGATGCAGAGGAGAAGAGAGGCTTGATGGGGGGTTGCCAGCAGCTAGGACTGCATCTTCCTGGAAGAGAAGGTTATAGGGCAGCAGAACGAGTGATACGAAGGGACAGACCGCCTGAGAGGGAGGATGGAGGGATGGATAGAGAGGGAAGGATGGGAGGATGGATGGATGGAGAGAGAGAGAGAGAGGGAAGGAAGGATGGAGGGATGGATGGAAAAGAAAGCCTAAAGGCTCAAATAGCAGCAAGACGGATGGTGAGGAAAGATGGATCTGAAAGTGAATGCTGTTGAAAGAAAAATTTAAAAAAATATTTTGTTAGATATCAAGAGTTGGCATGAGTATATTCTAAAGAGTATGGAAATTGCACTACTGAAAAACCACAATTCAAATCATTGAATAGAGTACAGCAATGTGTCCCTGTTGTAGTCTCAGTGTACATAAGATGCAGTGAAACTCTAACCCTTTATACTCTACTTACCTAGCCATTGACTCTGTATAATGTTTGAGTATTAGCATGTTATCTACCTGAGCATAGACACTGGTCACTCTAGAATAAACCAGCATTGTAACATTTAGTACTCCTATGACCCATCCCTATATCATATGCTGTTGCCGTGGCACCGAATCGTGCCAATCCTTTAATTCAGCCTTCTCTGAGCCATCCCATAATATCCCTGTACTGTAATGTAGATTCACGGATGTTATCCCACAAAATCATAATCAAACTTGTTTTATCTTATGATCTCCAGTTCTCTTTGGTTCCCTTAGTGATGTTGTCAGCAGATGGCCATGCGGGACAGGGCGGGAAGAGAAAAGGATTTGATTTGCATGAGCAGTTTGGTCTTAATGTTTTTAAGGGCGACATGGCTGATCTGTTATTATTGGCCTGTCAGCCCGTGCTTGCAGTGAAATCGCTTTGCTTTTGTCCTTTTCTTGCACGGTCATGTCTTGATGACTTGGTTTTAAGAGAACAATTCGGTTGTTTTTGATTGTTTATCGTTTTAAATGTTTTCTGGACCTTCTGAAATGGAAACACAACCAGAGAGGTGATGCAATATATACATCATGTACATACAAATGCATAAACACACAGATGTATATGCAAATATGGATGTTTGTTACACATCGTATATATGTTTGTGTGTGTGTGTATATGTATATATTTTATGTATATATTATTTTCTAAGTCATACTTGAGATGGTTTTTTTTTAAATTGTGTTTGATTTATGGTGATTTCTTTTTCTTTCTCTGTCAAATGTGTAATGATTAAAATAACTTTGTTTTTTACGGATGGGATCCTCCTTGAAAAGTGTTAAACAAAATTAAATTGACCAGCAATGTTTATCCCAGATTTGTTATTCTGTCCCTTCCTTTTAGAAGCTGTGGCACCTTAATGCACATGCAGGGTTGCCATATGTCCATTTACAATCCAAATGTTTTCCATTATGAAGGTTTGTAAAATACTGCAGTTAGAAACATGTTGTGTGACATCATAAACACGGTCAGTTGAAATCATCCATCTAGACCTGAGGTAAATATAGCTAATGGATACTTTTTTTTTTTACCACTGCTAGTTGACAGGTTTGGTTTTCCTCAAAGATGGAGTACTGCAGGTTTCCTGAGCGCAGGTTTCCTGAGCGCAGGTTTCCTGAGCGCAGGTTTCCTGAGCGCAGGTTTCCTGAGCGCAGGTTTCCTGAGCGCAGGTTTCCTGAGCGCAGGTTTCCTGAGCGCAGGTTTCCTGAGCGCAGGTTTCCTGAGCGCAGGTTTCCTGAGCGCAGGTTTCCTGAGCGCAGGTTTCCTGAGCGCAGGTTTCCTGAGCGCAGGTTTCCTGAGCGCAGGTTTCCTGAGCGCAGGTTTCCTGAGCGCCGGTTTCCTGAGCGCCGGTTTCCTGAGCGCCGGTTTCCTGAGCGCCGGTTTCCTGAGCGCCGGTTAAGCGCTGGCTGTGTGTCCATGAGGAACACCAGGTTGGTGATGCAAATGAGCTGTAGTGGAGCGCTGGAGCTTGAGAATAAAATATTCATTTGGCAAATGCTTTTATCCAAAGCTACGTACAGCACGGAGGGGGCCTGTGGCTTCTTGATCTGCAGTTTAGTGCTTTTACCACCGAGCTACACTCACAGCAACTGGGTAGATGGGGTCTTCAAATTAAAATGTCTGGGTACAGCTCTTTTTTTTACAGGCTAGGTCACAGGGCTTTACTCGTGTACACTGAGCAATGGGGAGTGAACTTGCTGTTCCCTCAGTGGCCACCAGGTGGAGCCCTCACAACGTGGAAGACCAGGAGAGAGAGGGAGAGAGACGGTTTTAGAGAGAGGCACCATTACATCAGCCCCAGGTACCTGTTAGTCATGGCTAGGGCCAGACTTATTCACGGGGAAGTGCCCTTATCAGTATCTGAACAGTGTTTCATGCTTATCTTAGTAAAACCACATCTAGGTGATGTAGCGGAAGATCTGGGTTGATCTGAGGTGATTAGTCAGTATTGCTAACCCCCTGTATAGCACTGTAGGGTATGGTGTGTTCACTGTGTGTGTGTCTGTGCGTGTGTGTCTGTGTGTGTGTGTGTCTGTCTGTCTGTGTGTGTGTGCGTGTCTGTGTTTTAAAGTAGTTCTCATTTTGTGGGTCGATCTTAATCGTGATCTCTTGACCCGTCAGTTGGCTTCATTCTGTCAATTTCCCACCCCGATCCAATCAGTCATCTTCACAGAGGAGGGGGGCGGGACTAATGGAAAGAAAGGAACCAGATAAGGGTGCTAAAATTGACAGGCAAATAGAGCTGGGCATGCAGACTGAAATATTAGCCCCAGACCGACGGTGGAATGAGCCAATCGATGCGTTCCGATGGAAATAAATGAGAGTGAAAGGAGGTGAGGAAGAGAGAGAAATCATCTGAAAAAGTAGAAAATTAGATGTATCTAGAAAATGTTTTCCCCCCTAGCAGTGACTAAAAGGAGAGAGACAGACAGAGATCACTATAGGCAAGAGAAGAGGAGGAGGGGGGGTGCGTGAGACAGAGAAATAAAGTGTAGAAGAGGGGAAATCTGTCAGTGTCACTTAACCGTGAGGGTGCAGACAGCTGACTAAGATGTTGAACCATCACACACACACTCCCGTCATACACGTACCGTCCTGTGTCATGCTGACTCTGTGAAACTCAAAGTTAGCCCCTGAACTACTCAAACACTCGACTGTGGCCTCAGTGTGGTAGATGCAGCCCTCACTTACTGCCCTCACTTACTGCCCTCAGTTACTGCCCTCAGTTACTGCCCTCACACGCTCCCCCACTTACTGCCCTCACTTACTGCCCTCACTTACTGCCCTCACTTACTGCCCTCAGTTACTGCCCTCAGTTACTGCCCTCACACGCTCCCCCACTTACTGCCCTCACTTACTGCCCTCACTTACTGCCCTCACACGCTCCCCCACTTACTGCCCTCACTTACTGCCCTCACTTACTGCCCTCACTTACTGCCCTCACACGCTCCCCCACTTACTGCCCTCACTTACTGCCCTCACTTACTGCCCTCACTTACTGCCCTCACACGCTCCCCCACTTACTGCCCCCACTTACTGCCCTCACTTACTGCCCTCACTTACTGCCCTCACACGCTCCCCCACTTACTGCCCTCACTTACTGCCCTCACTTACTGCCCTCACACGCTCCCCCACTTACTGCCCTCACAGCATGAAGAGGAGGAGGCCTTGCACGCTTCACTCAAATTACTCAAACACAAATACATACTTGGAACAAACAGATTTTGATTTTTTTGCAAGCTTTAGAAACAATACTCCAGGTGTTATGTAAACAATCGAATCTATCCAATCTTAACATCAATGCAGTGTGCTGCACTGATAGTTAAGGGTAAATACATTCATTTGTAGTGGATGTTGGGTGGTGCAGCAAGGACACACACAAACCTCCCCAGAAGAAGTTTTAGCAATATGCAGGTAACCCTTCTGACTTAAAATATATTTAAACTATTTTGTTTATGTGAGTTATGTGGGTTTTATGACACAAAGAGAGACATATCTTCATGTAGTGCGTTGTGTATTGATGGCACCACTTGTATGTAACAGACGTGGTCTTGCTCCATCAGAGGGTTCACTTGGCCACTGGTCGCTCCCACCGGGAGTCGAACCTGCCACCTCTGGCATCCCAAGCGCCACCACTACCAGCTACGCCAAAGAAAAGCTAGCTATACATTGAGCGGGTGGCCTGTTACATACTTGAGGAGTGAGTTTCACCGATTCACACCGGCTACATTCAGACATATTTGAAGATTGAAGACGTATTAGATAATACCCAATTGCTCTGAAAGTACCAAGTCAATGAAAGGAATTAGTCAAAACAAGTTCAAGACAAATTCAATGTATTTATTACAAATGTGAGGTGCAGGTGTCTGGTACACTCTAGTTGAGTATCACAGAAGACTGAACAATGAATACAGGAAATCAAGAGAGTATATAGTATCACAATATGGGAGGATGCAAGATGATTAGCATCTTTGCAGGCCCAGTCCAATAACACTGTATGTTAGATAGCTTGTGTTTAGGTCTTTAGATTGAGCTCCTATGGCCTTGTGTCTCCTTCTATTTTCCTCATTCAAAGCTGCATGGCTTTATACACTTTGGTAATATTGTGACCTCTGACCTACATTAGTGACAGGCCTTTCCTAGTCGCACCTTACAAAGAACTAACTTATGGCTATGCAGGCATAAGAAAACAGCATAATGACAGTTTATCAATGATACAAGAAACATAATTAATAGATTTCTCTCCTGGACATAACCAAGGGTTATGTGCTCATGAGCTTAATATTGCAAGGTATAGATCAAACATTGTTTATTATATTTAGAACAGTATAGAAGTAATAAAGTAATCATTATCTTTAATTGTTGTTAACTGATCAATGGGTTAAGGACAGACCTCTTCAAGATCTAAGGTCATTTACACCACCTATTTATAAAATGACCGGCCAACTAATCTTTCTCAAGTCATTTTTATTCAATTTTCTCTGAATCTTTACTAACCCAACCATGATTGATCTACAACACATCAGTGTGCTCATGTTCTGTTTAATTTGGCTTTCAACCAAGGCTATGACCATCTCTGCCCACAGCCCTGCATGTCTGTGTTTCCTTTCATCAAAAGGGCACACTTGTTCTGAGGCGAGATGTTCCTCGCTAGCGGCTCCTTGGTCAGACGGCAGAGGGGAACACCTACACACCACCCCTCTCTCTACACCCCACCCCTCTCTCTACACCCCACCCCTCTCTCTACACCCCACCCCTCTCTCTACACCCCACCCCTCTCTCTACACCCCACCCCTCTCTCTACACCCCACCCCTCTCTCTACACCCCACCCCTCTCTCTACACCCCACCCCTCTCTCTACACCCCACCCCTCTCTCTACACCCCACCCCTCTCTCTACACCCCACCCCTCTCTCTATATACACACACCTCCATATATAGCTTTCTCTTCCTGTCTCCGTTCTCTCACTACATATCTCATTGTCTCTCTCTCTCTCTCATCCACACTGCCCTCTCTATTTATCTCACTCGCCCATGCTCTCTCACTCCCTCTATTTGATTACTCTCTCCCTGCTCGACAGTTAGAGTGCCGTTCTGTGGGTTTAGTCCATCTGCATACAGTGGTTTGTTTGAAACTGTGGGTTATCCACCCCCCCTCCTAATGTGATCTGTGCCATTAGGATATGAAGGAGATGGTGGAGCATGGCTATTACAGACTGTCTGATGGAGTGATGCCCGTCCCTGGTGGTCTATTAGGGAGGAAACCAGGAGGTCTACCCGCATCATCTTTTCTCATCAGTTCTGAATTCACGGACTCCATCGCGCTCTTCTGAGCGACCCTGACCTCTTCAGAACTGATGACTCTGCGTGGACACCCTTTTCCTCTCTCTGAGGGGGTTCGCTTGTGCTGTGGGGTGATGCTGTCAACGCGTATGTTTCTGAGGGCGCATGCCTCACAATTTCACGGCCAATCGGATCGCCGTGGGGCGTCTCACTCTTTCGTCAATCAATCGCTCTTTTCTTTCTCCTCCCCCTCACTGCCTTCCTCTATCATATTACGCTTGTCAAATCTATATGATTCATGTCATTTCTTGTCACTCGACTCGCACAAGAATTCTCTCTTAGACCAATTTAGAAAGGGATGGAAAAGGGGTATTTGTCTGTATTTTCAAGGGTTGGCATAGCAACCGCCTTACAATGCGTTATTCCTTTATCTGTTCCATTATTCACATTTTCCTCACTTCTATTACAAACACCCTAGCCTGCAATATTGGGATAACCTTTCCAATACAAGGTGGGATAACCTTTCCAATACAAGGTGGGATAACCTTTCCAATACAAGGTGGGATAACCTTTCCAATACAAGGTGGGATAACCTTTCCAATACAAGGTGGGATAACCTTTCCAATACAAGGTGGGATAACCTTTCCAATACAATGAACCCTGCCTCTCTTTCCCACCTTTACATTTCAGACTAAAATCTCACGATTCCTGATCAATGATATGTGAAAGCCTACACTATGTTGAAATTCAGTAGTGTACCACTCTATATTTACAAACAGTATATATAGCTTTTACGTAGTACTAATCCACAAAATAATTGTTCCCCTATTGTAAACACAACCTGCCCAGCTTTATCTGTGTCTGTCTTTATCCTGACTTTGTCCACTAGACAATGTCTCCGAGACATACGGGCATATTGGTCAGTAGACAACGTCTGGACAAGACTAGGTTGTGTTAACATTAGGGGAACAAATAATTTGAGGATTAGTAGGCCGACAACGGTGAAGTCGATCACAGCTGCGTCCTATGACGTCAGTGTACTCGTCCTGTCTCTCTGCATGACCTCTAACCTTACCCGGGGCTTTGGAGAGCGCGCGACGCACTGAACTCTCAACTCGAGCGTTGACAGAGTAGCTCTGCAAATACCGGGATAAATATTCACCCATATTATTATTATTATTTTTGCCCCAGACCCCTTTCCTCCTTTGCCTCTCTATCTGAGTTATGTGATGTATAATCGAATCTAAATGTCTATCTCATTATGTATCTATGTCTCCTTCTATCCGTAGGCCTATCCGCTATCTGATGATGTGAGACCTAGTTCAACCCCTTCTCGTTTAGGTCCGGAAGTGCCCTAATCATCGCAGTCACCATGACGACAGTGATCGCTGATGAGGTGTCTGTACAAACCGTGAAGCACGAGAGAGCAAGGTGACATGACATTAGGTAGCCTATGCCGTAGTTCTTATATCCGTGGATGCACCCCCAGAATACGCGATTAATGTAGGCCTATGTTAGATTCCGTTCTGGCTGGATATTACACACAAGGTTCTGCCCTAATCTCCTGCCACACTATTCCACGTGCATTTATCCGATTTAGAGCGCAGCTGCCAACAACATAAGCACGAGACAGTTTCTGTTGGATGCGTGGAATATTAAACCCTTCTCAGATCCAATCACGGGGTTAAGCTGTTGTACAAAATTAATAATGACAATAATAATGTGAAATAGGATAGCCTACGTAAAAAGATTGCTTGGTGTACAGGTAGACGAGACGACAGTATTCCGCTCATGGTTTAGAGCCAAATCTGGAGTTATTATTTAGTCTGCACCGACCATCATCTTTCTCTGTTCGGCAGTTGGCCTTTCCGGGAGGCAGAGCGCACAGAAGCGCGTTATCGGATGACGCGCGCTCCGTGTCCCCCTCCCTTTCGCCTGCCATTAGCGATTGTCTGTTCATTTTGATAGAACATCGTTTGTTGTTGTTTTAAAACAAAACACATGCTTGAGTTGCCACATCATGTTACTGAGAAGTCGTTGACACGAAGGAATGGTTAAACCTATACGCTGACAGGAGAGCAAACCTATGCTATTCATTTCCCGATTTCTCAAAGCCGTCTCGGTTTTTAACAACACACGTAACAGGTGCCAAACACGTCTCGCTAGGGATCTTCGTAGCGGCAGGTTCGGTTCAAAGTGTTGGGTACTGGGGTTTATTGACGGTGAGATGGAGTAGTATTATGAATGACACCGTTTGTTTAGTGGATATATTGACATGTATTCATAGTTTGTGCTGTCTCGCTTCTCTGCCTGCCTGTTCCAATGAGAATTAGTAGGCGGAGAGAGAGGAGAGAAGTTGGTCCGTGGAGTGAAAGTGAGAGAGACGGATTCAGAGAGGCAGAGCATTACATATCATGACCAAGAGGAGTTGGGCAACATATTGCTTTAACAAATTGTCATTTTTTCTGTAGGCTATATTTAATTTTTTCCAATGTCGAGACGCCTAAGTTTTCAACATTTTCCAGCTAAACCCCAGCTATCAGAAATGCAGTCGCAATAGTGGTATCATCATCATATCATCATGAAAGATTTCCTGCTGTCATTTTTATAGACATTGACATGATCGAATAAGGTTCGTCATTAATCGATCATTGGATAAACAAATACATAGATTTATTAGCACCGCTTCACTAAAGGAGCCGGCGTCGAAGGATTTAGCAAATCATTTCGAGAAAATACCTTTTTGAAGCCGAGGACCTGTCGGGTTACCACCTATATGAACGGAAGCGAAGCGAGCAATGATGGAATGGCCGTGACAACATGAAAAAGAAAAAGTGTGGAGGTCTATATCCATCCAGCCAGTGATTCAACACTTTGTGACCCGGGGACAGAGACGGAGAGGAGAGGTAGGAGGGAGAGAAACAGAAGTGTGTGTTTGATCAGAGAAAAACCTGCCTTAGATCATTTTACTTTGCGGGATATTTTCAGTATGAAACATTTTCATATATAATACATTTAAAGACGCAAGTGAATGGCATAAAATAATCAACAATAGCATATATTTTGAAGATGAATACTACTTAAAGAGAAGACTGATTTACAGGGCAATCATTTTGTTCGGCTTGATTTGTGTTATGTAAATGACGAGGATTTCCCCTCCCTGCTAACAATAACACCCAGATCCTGATGACATTTGTATGACAGATTGCTGGAAGGGGAGAGGGGGACAAAGGGAGGGAGAAGGCACTTGGGATATAAAGAGAGAGGGAGAGAGAGGGAGGGAGAGAGAGGGAGAGAGAGGGAAGAGGAAGGAGAGAGAGAGAGGGAGGGAGGGAGAGGGAGGGCGAGAGAGAGAGGGAGAGAGAGAGAGAGGGAGGGAGAGGAGAGAGAGGGAGAGAGAGGAAGGGAGGGAGGGAGGGGCGAAAGAGGGAGGGAGGGAGAGAGAGGAAGGGAGGGGAGGGGAGGGAGGGAGAGGAAGGGGAGAGAGGAGAGGAGGGAGGGAGAGAGAGGAGGGGAGGGAGGGAGAGAGAGGGAGAGAGAGGGGAGGGGCGAGAGAGGAAGGGAGAGAGGGAGAGAGAGGGAGGGAGAGAGAGACCGTGGTACTATCTGTCTCAGTCTATCAGAGAGGTTTTAAAGTGTGACTTCCATCTCTCCTCAAGCCCAGGTCTTGTTACATCCACCTCCTAAGTCATCATTTCATCTCGCTCTCTCCTTTCTGCCTCTCGTAGCTCGTAGTCATCATGCCCTTCTGTTCTTCTTCTTCACTCAATCTCCTTCTTTCTCCTCACATCATTTCACTGTTAATTAAACTTTCTTTTCCCTCAAAATGTTCACATCTCTTTCTCTCTTGTTCTCTCTCTCTCTCTCCCCCCCTCTCTCTCTCGTCACTCGCCCCCTCTCTCCCCCCCCCCCCCCCCTCTCTCTCTCTCTGTGGTAGAAGCCGGCGAGTCATCCTCCCAGTCCCAACCATTGGAGCCCCCCCCTCTCTGAGCCTGGCTCTGCTGGAGGGAGCGAGGATGAGGACCCACGCTTCCCCCTGCCTCTGAGTGGTATCTCCCACCCGTCCATGACCGGAAACTACCCGGGAACAAACCACTCCAACCACATGGGGGGATCCAGCTTGGACCGTCTGAACGGGAGCACCCCGTCTCCCACCACGCTACAGATGCCGCTGTCATCGCTCTCCAGCTGCCCGTGTCCTCGGCGGGGGGGGCAACCCTTGCCCCCTCCCATCCCCAACGCCCTCCACCCCACCAGCACCCCCCTGTCCTCCTGTCTGGGCTCCCAGCACAGCCTCAGTGGGGAGAACTCCCCCGTGTACAACGCCCTCTTCTACTCATCACACTCCCCCTCCATGGAGCGGGACAGGGACAGGGACAGGGGCTGTAAGCACAGACAGGCCAGTCCGCTGGTTCACCGCAGGGACAAGCAACCCCTTCACAGAGATCGCCATGAGCTCCTGCAAGTACACAGTGAGGCGTCATGAAGCCCCTCAGCCGGCTCAGCGCTTCCCGCCGAAACCTCATCGAATCAGACAGCGGCAGCGACACCACAAGAGGGCGGAGCTACGGCCGCGGCCGGGATGACGGCGTCCGGGGGGGCGGGATCGAGAAGCCCTGCCTACCCTCCTCCTCTCTGGCTCAGTCTTCTACCAATCAACCCATTACCCAGAATCCCCCAGAGATCGTCATCTCATCCAAAGAAGACTCGCCTTACGCCAGGGGCTATGACATCAGTGACTCGACCTCCAATCAGATGTCAATATACCATCAGAACCACGCCCTGGTGGAGAGCAGGGGGGCCCTAGGTGGGTCGGGGGTCGGGTGGGGGGAATAGGGGGCAGCAGGCAGGGGGCGGTGGGGGCGGGTCTAGGGGGAGCACTTCCAAAGCCTCGAAGCGCAGAACCAGAACATCGGCTACAACTGGGCCATCGGAGGGCGCTCTTCGAGAAGAGGAAGAGACTGAGCGACTACGCACTCATCTTTGGAATGTTCGGCATAGTCGTCATGGTGATCGAGACGGAGCTGTCCTGGGGAGTTTACAACAAGGTAAGGAGGAGGGGGGGGCCTGGGGGGGGTGGGGAACACACACCTCACACACCTTCCTAACGTCACGGCTGTGTGGTCTGTCTGGCTGGAGAGCTGGGCTGGTTCACACAGCACACCTCCCCCAGCGTGGCCCTGTGCTGGCCTGGTCCTCCCTTGTCCTCCCTGGCCCTCCCTTGTCCTCCCTGGTCCTCCCTGGTCCTACCCTGGCCCTCCCTGGCCCTCCCTGGCCCTCCCTTGTCCTCCCTGGTCCTCCCTGGTCCTCCCTGGAGCTCCCTGGCGCCTCCCTGGCCCTCCCTTGTCCTCCCTGGTCACTCCCTGGCCCTCCCTGGCCCTCCCTGGGCCCTCCCTGGCCCTCCCTGGCCCTCCCTTGTCCTCCCTGGTCCTCCCTGGCCCTCCCTGGCCCTCCCTGGCCCTCCCTGGCCTTCCCTGGAGCTCCCTTGTCCTCCCTGGCCCTCCCTGGCCCTCCCTGGCCCTCCCTGGCCCTCCCTGGCCCTCCCTTGTCCTCCCTGGTCCTCCCTGGCCCTCCCTGGCCCTCCCTGGCCTTCCCTGGAGCTCCCTGGTCCTCCCTGGCCCTCCCTGGGCCCTCCCTCGCCCTCCCTGGTGCTCCCGCCAGAGGAACAAACAGTTGGGAGGGTTTCTGCTCCGACCTTGGGTTGACTGCAACAGGCTGTCCGGTTGGTCACGTTGATCCCATGGCAGCACCGTGCAGTGTGATTGGAGGGTGGGCTGGTGATGTAAATTAGGATGGCTTAGGGACGTTGGTGGTGGTAGGGGGGGGGGGGGGGGGGGGGGGGGGGTGACGACACAAAGTCAGTGGAGAGTGGGGGTGTGTCCATTTGTCTGTTTAATGGTGGATCTAACAGAACTGGCTGGACCTGCTTCAGGCAGTGTGTGTTAGTTTGACACTAGCAGTGTGTGTGTGTTAGTTTGACACTAGCAGTGCGTGTGTGTTAGTTTGAGACTAGCAGTGTGTGTGTGTGTGTTAGTTTGACACTAGCAGTGTGTGTGAGGCTGGGGACAGGCTGGGTGGCAGTGAGGCGGGCGAGGACGACCTCACTGCCGGCCCGGTCCAGGGGGAGTCTTGGGGCATCTGCCCTTTTGAAAGGCAATGTCCCCCTCTTACAATATTTATAATCCCCCCGGCCCCCCCCGGCCCCCCCTTGCTGCTTACTGTAACACTGCTTCGGTTCATCAACAATATGACTGAGCTGAGGAGAGAACCATCAAGGACAACAAGATGAAGGCCACTCAAGGTGGGGCACAGGCAGATGAGGAGGGTCACGACAGTGATGTATGTGTGTGTGCCCTGGAGAGGGAGAGGAGGGAGAGGGGGGGAGGGAGAGAGGAGAGGGAGAGGGAGGGGGAGGGAGAGAGGGGGAGGGAGAGAGAGGGGAGGGAGAGAGAGAGAGGAGGGAGAGAGGGAGGGAGAGAGAGGGGGAGGGAGAGAGAGAGAGAGGGGGAGGGAGGGAGAGAGAGAGAGAGGGGGGAGGCAGAGAGAGAGAGGGGAGGGAGGGAGAGAGAGAGGGGGAGAGAGAGAGAGAGGGGGGGGAGGGAGAGAGAGAGGGGAGGGAGAGGGAGAGGGAGGGAGAGAGAGAGAGGGGGGGGAGGGAGAGAGAGAGGGGAGGGAGAGGGAGGGAGAGAGAGAGAGGGACCGTGTTGTGTTTAGGGATTCTGTGGAGGTCTGGTCCAGTTTTGGTACAGCGAAGCAGGTAACAGGGAGTCTATTATTACGAAAAAGGTTGTTTCTTTCACTTCACTCTCACCACGTCTTATTTCATCCCCCTCTTATTACATCCTCCCTTTCCTGTGCTCTCCTTCTCTCCTCCTTCTCTCCTTCCTCTGTTTGAAAAGAAATCTATTGATGTGGGCTCTGGAGAAATACTTTTGGAAATAAATCTTTTTCTTTCTTTCTTTCTTTCCATCTTTCTTTTCTCCCTCAAAGAAAATGGTCTCTTTTAATACTCTGAATACTCTTTTTCTCTCTGTTTCTCAGTCTGTCTGCCTCTCTTCCCCCCTCTCTCTCCTCTCTTCCCCCCTCTCTCTCCTCTCTTCTCCCCCTCTCTCTCCCTCCTCTTCCCCCTCTCTCCTCCTCCTCTCTTCCCCCCTCTCTCCTCTCTTTCTCTCTCTCTCTCTCTCTCTCTCTCTCTCTCTCTCTCTCTCTCTCTCTCTCTCTCTCTCTCTCTCTCTCTCCTCTCTTCCCCCCCTCTCTCTCCTCTCTTCCCCCCTCTCTCCTCTCTCTCTCTCTCTCTCTCCTCTCTCTCTCTCTCTCTCTCTCTCTCTCCTCTCTTCCCCCCTCTCTCTCCTCTCTTCCCCCCTCTCTCTCCTCTCTTCCCCCCTCTCTCCTCTCTTTCTCTCTCTCTCTCTCTCTCTCTCTCTCCTCTCTTTCTCTCTCTCTGCTCTTCTTCTAGTGGGCGGTAAACCGGGGGAGTGTGATTGGGAGAGAGAAGAGACTGAGAGAGAAATGAAAGGAGAGAAAAAGGAGAGGCGATAATGAAAATCCTGATTTAGGTTCTTAACCCACTACCACTGTAGCCTTCTGTTGTATGAATCAGACAGCATTGTGTGTCAGACACTAATCAGAAACGCTATTGAATGTATTCATCAACCAAGAAAAGCAGATTAGCAATTTATAGCTTACGCTTTCGTCTTAAAACTACTTTTGACTAAATGACGACCAACGAATGAGAAATCGCTGTTTAAAAAGGGAGGGAAAAACAAATACATTTCCCTCCATTTTTCTGCCAGCTTTTCAGTTACTCCTGAAACAGAGACTGCTGCAGAACAGGAAGTACACGTACAGTAGCGGGACAGACAGGAAGTGCTCAGAGCAGGGCCCTGACAGGAACCAGGGGGATCTGAGATCTTCTAGATTATGAAAGCTTCATTACTGGAGTGTGAATCCTGCTGCTGGGGACTGAAACCTCCTGCCTGAGGGTGTTCATCAGCACCCATTTGTCTCCGGCAGCCGATGTTAGCACCAAAGACAGGCTTGGTAACTCAAGTAGAAAGCCGGACGCTGCAGGCTGTACTGTTTGAGAGAGAGAGAGAGAGAGAGAGAGAGAGAGAGAGAGAGAGATGGAGGGATGAGGAGGAGGAGGAGGAGGAGGAGGAGGAGGAGAGAGGTCCCTGTAGGGCTTTTAAACGAGTCTTCGGGGGGTAACCCTTGAATGATCTCTCATATTGATTATTGATATTCCTTCGCCCACACACACACTGTCTCTCCACACACACATGTAGGTACTCACATACTGTACGCTCGCTACACACACACACATTCTCCACAAGCATGCGCACACATGAATTCACACACACGCCGGAATACTGTGAGTTGTCAGCTGTTTTTGAGCACTCATACAAAAGAGAAAATCCCTTTCTCCCTTCTGAAAATGTACCCACTCAATCTTTCTCTCTATTGCTTTTTATCTTTCTCCTTACTCTATCTCTCTCATCCGCCGATTATGTTGAAAGAGTTTTGTCCTTTGGGGATGAATGTGTTGGATATTGGAAATAGACTTGGAATAGCGTGTGTTCCATTGTTTACGTGTGTGTGTGTGTGTGTGTGTGTGTGGGGCACATACATTCTTACAGTATTTTCAGCATGTCCAGTTGCCATACCTCCTTCCCAAAATAGCCAGTTTAAGAACAGGGGAGTCGGTTACAGGGTGAAAATCACCTACAGCAACACAAAAGGACAAAGTGTCTGTGTATCTATAGACACTCCTATAGAAGTGTCTGTGTATCTGTGTATCTATAGACACTCCTATAGAAGTGTCTGTGTATCTATAGACACTCCTATAGAAGTGTCTGTGTATCTATAGACACTCCTATAGAAGTGTCTGTATATCTATAGAGACTCCTATAGAAGTGTCTGTGTATCTATAGAGACTCCTATAGAAGTGTCTGTGTATCTATAGACACTCCTATAGAAGTGTCTGTGTATCTATAGACACTCCTATAGAAGTGTCTGTGTATCTATAGACACTCCTATAGAAGTGTCTGTGTATCTATAGACACTCCTATAGAAGTGTCTGTGTATCTATAGACACTCCTATAGAAGTGTCTGTGTATCTATAGACACTCTTATAGAAGTGTCTGTGTATCTATAGACACTCCTATAGAAGTGTCCGTGTATCCATAGACACTCCTATAGAAGTGTCTGTGTATCTATAGAGACTCCTATAGAAGTATCTGTGTATCTATAGAGACTCCTATAGAAGTGTCTGTGTATCTATAGACACTCCTATAGAAGTGTCTGTGTGTCTATAGACACTCCTATAGAAGTGTCTGTGTATCTATAGACACTCCTATAGAAGTGTCTGTGTATCTATAGACACTCCTATAGAAGTGTCTGTGTATCTATAGACACTCCTATAGAAGTGTCTGTGTATCTATAGACACTCCTATAGAAGTGTCTGTGTATCTATAGACACTCCTATAGAAGTGTCTGTGTATCTATAGACACTCTTATAGAAGTGTCTGTGTATCTATAGACACTCCTATAGAAGTGTCTGTGTGTCTGTGTATCTATAGACACTCCTATAGAAGTGTCTGTGTGTCTGTGTATCTATAGACACTCCTATAGAAGTGTCTGTGTATCTATAGACACTCCTATCCTATAGAAGTGTCTGTGTATCTATAGACACTCCTATAGAAGTGTCTCTGTATCTATAGAGACTCCTATAGAAGTGTCTGTGTATCTATAGACACTCCTATAGAAGTGTCTGTGTATCTATAGAGACTCCTATAGAAGTGTCTGTGTATCTATAGAGACTCCTATAGAAGTGTCTGTGTATCTATAGAGACTCCTATAGAAGTGTCTGTGTATCTATAGAGACTCCTATAGAAGTGTCTGTGTATCTATAGACACTCCTATAGAAGTGTCTGTGTATCTATAGACACTCCTATAGAAGTGTCTGTGTATCTATAGACACTCCTATAGAAGTGTCTGTGTATCTATAGACACTCCTATAGAAGTGTCTGTGTATCTATAGACACTCCTATAGAAGTGTCTGTGTATCTATAGACACTCCTTATAGAAGTGTCTGTGTATCTATAGACACTCCTATAGAAGTGTCTGTGTATCTATAGACACTCCTATAGAAGTGTCTGTGTATCTATAGAGACTCCTATAGAAGTATCTGTGTATCTATAGAGACTCCTATAGAAGTGTCTGTGTATCTATAGACACTCCTATAGAAGTGTCTGTGTGTCTATAGACACTCCTATAGAAGTGTCTGTGTATCTATAGACACTCCTATAGAAGTGTCTGTGTATCTATAGACACTCCTATAGAAGTGTCTGTGTATCTATAGACACTCCTATAGAAGTGTCTGTGTATCTATAGACACTCCTATAGAAGTGTCTGTGTATCTATAGACACTCCTATAGAAGTGTCTGTGTATCTATAGACACTCTTATAGAAGTGTCTGTGTATCTATAGACACTCCTATAGAAGTGTCTGTGTGTCTGTGTATCTATAGACACTCCTATAGAAGTGTCTGTGTGTCTGTGTATCTATAGACACTCCTATAGAAGTGTCTGTGTATCTATAGACACTCCTATCCTATAGAAGTGTCTGTGTATCTATAGACACTCCTATAGAAGTGTCTCTGTATCTATAGAGACTCCTATAGAAGTGTCTGTGTATCTATAGAGCACTCCTATAGAAGTGTCTGTGTATCTATAGAGACTCCTATAGAAGTGTCTGTGTATCTATAGAGACTCCTATAGAAGTGTCTGTGTATCTATAGAGACTCCTATAGAAGTGTCTGTGTATCTATAGAGACTCCTATAGAAGTGTCTGTGTATCTATAGACACTCCTATAGAAGTGTCTGTGTATCTATAGACACTCCTATAGAAGTGTCTGTGTATCTATAGACACTCCTATAGAAGTGTCTGTGTATCTATAGACACTCCTATAGAAGTGTCTGTGTATCTATAGACACTCCTATAGAAGTGTCTGTGTATCTATAGAGACTCCTATAGAAGTGTCTGTGTATCTATAGACACTCTATAGAAGCCCGGCACCCCCGATGAGGGATGCAGTTTAGACTGACATTTAAAATGTTCCGCAGCCCTTTGCAGAAAATCCTCTCAAACGCTTAAACACATTCAGGTCAAACTCCACCGAGGTGGTTGTCCAGGTCATAACCCGCACCCTAAATTACCCGTGTTCGTGTCACCTAACACCCTCAATCATCTGACGGGGGTCACCTTTTAGGACACTCCTCCAAAAGATTTTGTGTGAGTCTCCTTTAGATGTTTACAATGGACTTAGGTGCCACAGTGTTTCCATCTGAGAATAGCTGTTAAACACCTGGAGCTCCACTGCAGTGTCCCCTGTCACTCCCAGATCCATGGATGTTCCTCTTGGCGAGTGAAGACCAGGCCCGCACAGGCCCTCCAGGGCCTGGGGGTGGGGGTGGCCCAGGCCCGCACAGGCCCTCCGGGGCCTGGGGGTGGGGGGGGCCCAGACCCGCACAGGCCCTCTGGGGCCTGGGGGTGGGGGTGGCCCAGACCCGCACAGGCCCTCCGGGGCCTGGGGGTGGGGGGGGGGGGGTGACGGAACATGTCTATTCTGAGGGGTGTCACAGCTGTCACCAGCTACACCTGTCGTTCCTCCAACAGAGAGGGTGTGAGCGTGTGAGCGTGTGAGCGTGTGCGTGTGTGAGCGTGTGAGCGTGTGAGCATGTGGGAGTGAAGTAGTGTTTAGTTTGCACGTGTCGCTCGTAAAACAAGCTTGTCATAGCGAGGTACTACAGTACATACTGGAAACAAACCCTCACTAAAATACAGAACAAAAACATATTTCTTGTTCTGTTATTGCAACATTTTGACATGTAATAAGACACAATGACGCAAGAAAAACTAATAAATAAATCACCTGTGACCACAGACTCTCGTAAGTTGGAATGAATTATTTGCATTATACATTTTACTGAATGAAATGGATCAAAGTAGAGACACATTTGATTTGTCTCTAAATAACTAATGAGACCACAGCTGATGACATTACCCCTTTGACATTAGAACTAACCAAGGGCTTGTGATGTCCTCCACGATTCAGTGATTATTTGCCATTACCAGATTCCCCTCAGTCCATCCATCCCTCCCTCCATCCCTCCCTCCATCCCTCCATCCATCCCTCCATCCCTCCCTCCCTCCCTCCATCCCTCCTCCTCCTTCTCTCCTGTAAATTGTTTACATCTCGAGCCTCCTCTCTCTGTGTTCATGTCTCCCCAGCCCTCCCAGGAGGCTCACAACAATAGAAGCTTTACTCTCTACTGCTCGCCTCTCCTCACATCCACTCTGCCATCCTCACCTCTGGTTTGCTTAGCTCTC
The DNA here is from genome assembly GCA_023658055.1 of Thaleichthys pacificus. Lineage (NCBI taxonomy): Eukaryota > Metazoa > Chordata > Actinopteri > Osmeriformes > Osmeridae > Thaleichthys > Thaleichthys pacificus. The sequence goes on along the minus strand of CM042871.1, from coordinate 19,953,896 downwards.
TCCTCTCTCCTCTCCTCTCCCCTCTCCTTTCCTCTCCTCTCCTCTCTCCTCTCCTCTCCTCTCTCCTTTCCTCTCCTCTCTCCTCTCCTCTCCTCTCTCCTTTCCTCTCCTCTCTCCTCTCCTCTCTCCTCTCCTCTCTCCTCTCCTCTCTCCTCTCTCCTCTCCTCTCTCCTCTTTCCTCTCCTCTCTCCTCTCCTCTCTCCTCTCTCCTCTCCTCTCTCCTCTCTCCTCTCTCCTCTCTCCTCTCCTCTCCTCTATACTGGTAGTCAGCACATGGGCCATGTGATTGAGGGACTGTAAACCACATACAGCTGACATCACACGTTAACCAGAAGAGCCTTTCAACTCTTTCTCAATCCTATAGTTCTCCCTACTGAAACATCAGTCTCACTCTGGAGTATCATGTGTTTGTGTGTGAATGCTGTAAGGTCTGTGTGTGCAGGGTATGTATGTGTTATGTATCATGCTTCGTCATCTCAGCAATGATTCCACCTGTTAGTGTTTACCTGCCTGAGTGTGTGTGTGTGTGTGTGGACGTGCCTGCCTTTGTGTCTGTGTGTAATTGGGTGTGCAGGAGCATAGTGCAGAGTGTCCTTGTGTAATGGAGTGTGTGTTTGTCTGTCAGTGTGTAATTGAGTTTGTGTGTGCTGGTGTCTAATTGTGTGTGTGTGAGTTTGTGGCAGTTAAGGTGTGTGTGTGTGTGAGCTGGATGGTGTTGCTCTAGTGAGGTGTGTACCCTCTTCACTGTGGTGCCTGTTTCCCTGGAGACTGATTGCAAGGAACCCATTCTCTGACAGGAAGAGACCCCCAGGGCACATACAGCACACACACACACACACACACACACACACTCACACTCACACACTCACATACACACACACACACTCACACTCACACACACCCACTCACACACACTCACACACACACACACACACTCACACACACACACACTCACACTCACACACACACACACTCACACACACACACACACACACTCACACTCACACACAAATGCACAAAACACACCTGGATGACTCTCAGCATCTACACACACCCTTATTATAAATGTGTTCTAGAAAAAGCAGCATGTGTGTGTTTGCGACGAGTGTGTCAGTGCCGTACGTTTGTGTTTGAGCTGTAATGAAAGGCTATTTCAGACTGAGGGAGTCTGGCAGGGGGAGGGGAGACGGGGATACCCTTTTTAACGTGCTGAGAGAGAGAGAGAGAGAGAGAGAGAGAGAGAGAGAGAGGGGGGGGGGGAGAGAGAGAGAGAGAGAGAGGGGGAGAGAGACAGAGACAGAGATAGGGGGAGAGAGAGAGGGGGAGAGAGAGAGACATAGAGAGAGGGGGAGAGAGAGAGACATAGAGACATAGAGAGAGGGAGAGAGAGGGGGGAAATTGTAGATGGTTCATGTGTCAATACTGATAGAGCTCAGAAAGTGTATTAGCTCTGCATGGTGTCCACCCAGCCTTCAGTCAATACCTGCTAATCACAGGCCCACGCAAACGCACATGGCCACACTCAGAGAAGAAGAAGATAAGAAGAGAGTGGAAAGACTGGGAGGAGCTGTAGGAGGTGTGGAGCAGACTGGGAGGAGCTGTAGGAGGTGTGGAGCAGACTGGCTTTCTGTTCCAATGACGACACACGTCAGTTATGTGCAGCGGACTCATTCAGCGTACATCATGTTTTATCCCAAACCAATTGAGCTTGTGTTTCATCTTACACCTGCCAGATTGAATGGTTTTGCTCCCAGAAAAACAACCAATTATGGGGAGAGGAAGGCCAGACGAGTGAGAGAGATTCAGAACGAGTGAGAGAGATTCAGGCAAGAAAACGTAAAAATGACACAAAGAAGAAGAAGTGTTTCTTCTGTGTGGGTCCAGAACAACAGCGACCAGCTTCCTGCAGCCTGGTCCATCTGGTGGAACCCTAATCTCTGCTTTATAAGGTGTATGTGTGTATGTGTGTGTGTGTATGTGTGTGTGTATGTGTTATATAAAAGGTTGAGAGTAAAGTACACTCAGTCTAGTAACCAATCCCTTCAGTGTGTGATAGTTACAGGAAGAGTGAATATGCAAATGAGGGAGGGTATTGCTGCGGATTAGGAAGATGTGTGTGTCTGTTTGTTTGTGTGTGTGTGTGTGTCTGTGTGTGTGTGCGAGTGTATGTGGGCAAAGCCTGAAGTAGAGATTAATGTAAATATGATTATGGCTATGATCCCCATTCAGACGCACACACACACACACACACACACACACACACACACACACATACTACCCAGACAGAAACCTGGTGAAACAAACAATTGTGCACACAGATGTATTAATTTGCTAGAGGGTTGTCAGATGGCTGAGCGGTTAGGGAGTCGGGCTATTAATCAGAAGGTTGTTGGTTCGATTCCTGGCCGTGCAAAATGACGTTGTGTCCTTGGGCAAGGCCTGTACTTACTGTAAGTCGCTCTGGATAAGAGCGTCTGCTAAATGACTAAATGTAAACAGGGTGACCCCAGAGGTCAACGTGAGGCAGGTTGTGACCCTAATGCCTCATCAGCATTCACTGTGTCTGTGCTGCATCACAGACACAGTGCTCAACACACACTAACTGTTCTGTCTGTGCTGCATCACAGACACAGTGCTCAACACACACTAACTGTTCTGTCTGTGCTGCATCACAGACACAGTGCTCAACACACACTAACTGTTCTGTCTGTGCTGCATCACAGACACAGTGCTCAACACACACTAACTGTTCTGTCTGTGCTTAGTTCTTCATCCCTCCACTTCCCATGACTGCAAAGTAGGGTAATCGAAAAAACTGTGTGATTTCCTTTTAAGTGAGCGTGTGTGTGTGTGATTGTGCATGTGTGTGTGTGTTTATCTGAATGCTGGTCGTGTGTATTTGACTTGAACACTACAGGAAGGGTAAATCCCAGACAGGAGTTTCAGCAGTAGCAGGAGAGAGACAGGCAGGAGTTTCAGCAGTAGCAGGAGAGAGACAGGCAGAAGGTTTCAGCAGTAGCAGGAGAGAGACAGGCAGAAGGTTTCAGCAGTAGCAGGAGAGAGACAGGCAGAAGGTTTCAGCAGTAGCAGGAGAGAGACAGGCAGAAGGTTTCAGCAGTAGCAGGAGAGAGACAGGCAGAAGGTTTCAGCAGTAGCAGGAGAGAGACAGGCAGAAGGTTTCAGCAGTAGCAGGAGAGAGACAGGC
>CM042871.1:19933191-19948191 GCA_023658055.1 Thaleichthys pacificus | reverse complement strand
TAGGGAAGGTGAGGTGAGGTGAGGGAGGGTTTTGTGCTGGGGTTAGGGAAGGTGAGGTGAGGGAGGGTTGTGCTGGGGTTAGGGAAGGTGAGGTGAGGGAGGGAGGGTTGTGCTGGGGTTAGGGAAGGTGAGGTGAGGTGAGGGAGGGTTGTGCTGGGGTTAGGGAAGGTGAGGTGAGGTGAGGGAGGGTTGTGCTGGGGTTAGGGAAGGTGAGGTGAGGTGAGGGAGGGTTGTGCTGGGGTTAGGGAAGGTGAGGTGAGGTGAGGGAGGGTTGTGCTGGGGTTAGGGAAGGTGAGGTGAGGAGAGGGAGGGTTGTGCTGGGGTTAGGGAAGGTGAGGTGAGGTGAGGGAGGGTTGTGCTGGGGTTAGGGAAGGTTTTAGCCCAAATCGCCTCCTCTAATAGCCCGCTAACTTCCCAGTATGGGCTTGCATGTAGAGACTTAGCCCACAGCCTCCATCAGACACACACACACACACACCGGCTCCAACACCTCACACACGTGTCTGCACACACACACACACACACACATGTTCCTGTCTTTTCAAAGTTGAACTGCTCGCTGGCTAAATGTATGTTTACCACAGTTAGCCAGTTAGCATGTAACGTGCCAAGTGTCTTTATGGGGAGGCTTATCTGTGTTTACACACGCACACGCACACGCACGCACACACACACACACACTGTTTATCCATCGGCCGCAAGTGATGCTGAGGGAAATGAAAGGCATTGTTCAATAAAGATCAGACAGACGATTACTACACATTATCCTGGAGTATGTTGCATCCAATAAGATATTACACACACACACACACACACACACACACACACAGAGCTGGAGGAGATCAGAGTGATGTTTACACACACACACACACACAGAGCTGGAGGAGATCAGAGTGATGTTATCTGAGGTAGCTCCCGTTCAGACAGGTTTTTTCTCTCCTCTCTTTTACTGTCTCCAGATGCCTTCTCTCTCCTCACCTCTGCTTAACACCCCTCCCTCCCCCTCTCCCTCTCTCCTCATCCCCCTCTCCCTCTCTCCTCATCCCCCTCTCCCCTCTCTCCTGGCTCTCTCTATCAGATTATGTCGGTCTCTCTTCCTCTGTATTTGGGTTCAATTCAATTCTGTTGGCTTTATCCTCCTCTCCTTCTTCTTCTTCTCTCCTCTTATCCTGCTTGTCTGCAGATCACCCTTTCACCTCCTTTTCTCTCATTCCTCTTTCTCCTTACTGGGTTATCTTCCCTCTGCCCTGACTTTCTGCCTCCTCTCCCTCTCTCTCCCTCTCTCTCTGTCCCTCCTTTTCTCTTTATCTCTCTCCCCCCCCCTCTCTCTCTGTCTCTCTCTCTCTGTCTCTCTCTCTCTCCACCTCTTTCTCTCTCTCTCCCCCCCTCTCTCTCTCTGTCTCTCTCTCTGTCTCTCTCTCTCTGTCTCTCTCTCTCTCCACCTCTTTCTCTCTCTCCCCCCCCCTCTCTCTCTCTCTCCCTCCATCCTGCCAGTTCTCTCTTCTCCAGCCCCCATAGCAGGTCTCTGTGCCTCCTTGTGTCAGTTCAAATCAGTCAATGACTGTCCCCATAGACTCTGTGACAAAGGTGACTAAGTAAATCCTTGTCTCAGTCCTAGTCCCAGTCCCAGTCCTAGTCCCAGTCCTAGTCCCAGTCCCAGTTCTAGTTCCAGTCCTAGTTCCAGGCCCAGACATCGTCTCACAGTTAACAGATTTAGTCGATCTGTCCACTAGGTAAAGTGTATGTTTGGAAATATGAGCAACCAGGGACTAGTTTCCTTCATGAGGTGATAAGACAGTGTGTGTGTGTGTGTGTGGTTGTGTCTGTGAGTGTGTATGTGTGTTAGTGTGTGTGCGTGTGTGTTAGTGTGTGTGTATGTGAGTGTGTGTATGTGTGTGTATGTCAGGCCTGGATCTGGTGTGTGACTCAGTAAATGTCAACTCACCACTGGCCTTCTCCCCCCAGCGATAAGGGGAGGAAGACCCAGCTTCCCCCCCCCCCCTCCCCCACACACACACACGCTCTCTCTCACACACACACACACGCTCTCTCTCACACACACACACACACACACACACACACACACACACACTCTCTCTCTCTCACACACACACACGCTTTCTCTCACACACACACACACACACTCTCTACTCTCTCTCTCTCTCTCTCCTCTCTCTCCTCTCTCTCTCTCTCTCTCTCTCTCTCTCTCTCTCTCTCTCTCACATGCAAACACACAGCATTAGGGTTTAGCATCATAATCCGGGGCCCTGACAGGCCAGGCAGAATGACCAGCCGTGATGAAGTAGCTAATGCTGTCCTCCAGACTGTCCAATCACTGCAGCCATCTTAGCTAACCCATCATGAGAGAGAGAAGGCAGGGACGAGAGACAGAGGGAGAGAGAGACAGAGGTAGAGAGAGACAGAGGGAGAGAGAGAGGGAGAGAGGGAGAGAGACAGATGGAGAGAGACAGAGAGAGAGGGAGAGAGGGAGAGATACAGAGAGAGAGAGAGAGAGAGAGAAGAGAGAGAGAGAGAGACGAGAGAGAGAGGTAGAGAGAGAGAGAGAGAGAGAGAGGAGCCTTGGACCGAGGGCATAAATGGACAGTAAATAAGTGGCCAATGAGCGCATAAGCTTCTTGAAGAGAGCATTTGAGAGCTCCACAATGACAGACCGTAGAAAGCTCTTTCACCCTGCTTTCAGCCGCAGGCTGCTTTCAGCCGCAGGCCAAGCGTACGGAGAGACAAGGGCAGCCGTGTTTGGCCACTGTTCCTCCCGGAAGCCACCAGGGCCCGGGTGACGACCAGTGACATCCACCAGCAAGATATGGAGGATCCAGCCGTCTCCAGGGGGGGGGGTGGGGGGGGGGGGGGGGGGGGGGGTCGGTCCTCCCTCTGTGAAGTCCTGGAGGCTGGTGTCGGCTCTGCCCTCACGCGTCCTGCTTCCTGCATGACATCATCTGTCTGCTGTTAGACAGCACACAAGACAGAGGCGTGTTCAGCTGCATGAGGACCCTTCCAGAACATCGCCAGCAGATCAGGACCACCATGGACAGTCTGACTGCCATCCTGTCTGCTCCCTCTCTGACATCCCTCCCGGATTCTCTATCTTTTCTCTCCTCCACCTCTCCCATATTCTCCTCCAGCTTCAAACAGTAGCTGTACAGACAGTACCGTACACACAGAGGTGTTTCCTCAATGCTGAAGACACAGTCTAGGAAACTGTGTCATCTACTCTCCTGTGTGTGTGTGTGTGTGTGTGTGCTGTGTGTGTGTGTGTGTGTGTGTGTGTGTGTGTGTGTGTGTGTGTGTGCTGTGTGTGCGTGTGTTTCTGTGTAGATGTGTGTGTGCGTGCGTGTGCATGTGTGTGTTTCTGTGTAGATGTGTATGTGCATGTGTGTGTGTGGTGCAGATGTGTCTTTCTGTGTAGATGTGTGTTTGTAGATTGCCCTAGTTTTTCTCTGTTTAAGGGATTTCCTTGCCCAAAAAAGGCTTTTTCCCACCATGTGTGTATGTGTTTGGATGTGTGTGTGTTTACTGCTGCCTTCAATCGACTGTCTCCTGTGGAGGACGCTCTGGGCCTCATGTACGGACATTCACAAACGTAGCGTTATTAGTGCCATGGCCAACCACAGATTGCGCACGGGTGTGATACTTCAGTTTACGAAACCTGCAGGTCGTCGGGTAATCAGCGCTTTTCTCCGCCCACTATACCGTACATTGGGAGCATTTAAACGCGCAATGAATAGGCCCCCTTCTCTCTTTCTATCATGGATCAGCCACCAAAGTCAAACAGCAATGACTGTTTGAATGATCCTGATGTGATGCCAATATTGTAATGTAGCGAGGAGTTTAACAACTGCTGGAATGGAATGTGAACGCTGAGGTCGGAGATTCGATGTAATCTTTGATTTCCTTCCGTAACTGTAATATTGCACGGCTGCTTAATCTCTAACGCGTAATGATCTTGTGTTCACTTCAACTCAAAGTGTGATCCTTGTGGCAAAAAATCCTTTGGCCTATGACGTCTTGGTCTTGCTCGGGTTACGGCTGCCATTTCACCAGGAGGCATATGCGCATCCTGGTTTACGCCTGCTTTTAACAGGCGGAGAATTTTCACTGCAAAATAGAGGTGCGGCTTCACAGGCGGTTTTCTGTACATACTGCGGAATACATAATCAGGCGACTACTTTACGCATCCCCTCCCATTCTTCTATGGGAAAACTCCCACTTTCCCCCTTGACCCCTCCCGTGAATGCATATGCATGGACACGGAAAAGCACAATTTGCCCATTTAGTTCCCGCGAAAGGCAGTCTGCGCTTTACCTCAGTGCAGCATGTTTGTACCTCGCCATGCTTTTACGCGCAAATGCCGAAACAAATACGCCTGAAGTGGGCGCAAAAGCTCTTGAGACTCGGGGTCTGTTGGTAGAGTCTGGTGAGCTCTGGCTTTGTTCTCTGATGGGAGACATCTGCAGTCTACGGCCATAAAGGTGATTACAGAGACACGACGGCCTTTGGAGCCCCAGGGGGACGGGTTGGAGGGGGCTGGAGGGGCTGGAAGGGGGGAGGGGCTGGAAGGGGCTGGAGGGCTGGAGGGCTGGAGGGGTGGAGGGGGCTGGAGGGGGCTGGAGGGGCCTGGAGGGGTGGAGGGGGCTGGAGGGGGGCTGGAGGGGGCTGGAGGGGGCTGGAGGGGGGGGGGGGCGGGAGGGGTGGAGGGTGGAGGGTGGAGCGTGGAGGGATGGAGGGGCGGAAGGATTGCAAGGCTCCAACAGCAGAGCCCAGCTATTCCTCGGCAGGGCTGGGAAGGTGTGTGGGGCGAAGAGCGGAGGACTGAGGCTGGAAGCGTGGAACTGGTGCACTGGTGGTCTGGTGTCCTATCAGAGAGCAGCATGAGGTTCTGGGCACAGCATATCACCTGCCACCTCACATCTTACCTGTGAAAATACTTACACAATATCTCTCATCCCTCCTGTCTTAACAGTTTCTCAGTTACTCTCTCTCGTTACTCTCTCTCCTGCTCTCCTCTTCATTCGCTCTCTTTTTTCCAATCGTTTCATTCATAATCTGTCTTTTATCTCTGGTTCTGTCTATTCCTTCTTTCTTACTTTACATTACTCTCTCTCCTTCTCTCTCTCTTGTTTTGGCTTGCTGACGCTCTCCCATATTACTGGCCTCCTCTCTCCAGCCCTCCCATCTCCACGCTGGGGCAGTGACACCTCCTTCTCTCCAGCCCTCCCAGTGGACACTCACTCACTCCTATTGACAGATTACCTCCTAATGGAATTTAATTATTTAGTCCTTCCTTGTGGCGATTTAGCTAGGAACAGAGCGATGGAGGAAAGGGAGGGAGGGGTGGAGGTGTGTGGGAGGGGGCGAGGGATGGAGGGAGGGGGGATCGTGTGTGTGGGAGGGGGTGAGGGATGGAGGGAGGGTGGATGTGTGTTGGGCGTGAGGGGGCGAAGGGATGGAGGGGAGGAATGGTCATGTTTCTCTCGCCAGTGTGAAACCAACTGGACGCTGTTTTTTTGCACCGGATGTCATTTGGAGAGAGAGAAAGAGAGAGGGAGGGAGGGGAGAGACAGGAGAGGAAGATGAGAGACGCAGAGAGGAGACGGAGGAGAGCAGAGACGAGAGCGAGAGAGAGAGCGGGGATGAGACGGGAGAGAGAGACAGAGAGAGAGAGAGAGAGAGAGAAGACAGAGGGGGAGAGAGAGAGAGAGAGCAGAGAGAGGGAGGGGAGGAGGAGAAAGAGAGAGAGACAGGGAGGGGCGACAGAGAGAGATGACACAGAGAGAGACAGAGGAGAGACAGAGAGAGAGACAGAGAGAGAGACAGAGAGAGAGAGTGGGAGGTAGAGGGTGGCATGGAAAGCAAAACAGTGTCACACACACTGCCAGCGGTGTGCATGCTGACAACATTAGTGCATTATGATCAGTGTTTGTAGACACAAAGAACTGTATGAATGTTTCTTTCAACACATAATAATCTCGTCTATACACAGCTCTTACAGAACCCAGTTTGACTCATATAGCTGTCTGGATCCCCTGTCCCTCCCTCCTCTCTCTCTCTCTCTCTCTCTCTCTCTCTCTCTCTCTCTCTCTCTCTCTCTCTCTCTCTCTCCCCTCTCCCTCCCTCTGGCCTCTCCCTTACTGGGGGTTCCTAATTAAGCTTGGCTGGTCTTTGATGTTGTCGCCTCCTTGGCAACAGTCACCATGACAAGGGCTGGGATCTGCCAAAAAAACACTCATACGCATGCATGCATACAATGCAGTGACATGCTTTACAAGAAATACACATGACCTACTGACCCTCGGATCAGACCTGGGAGAGAAATTCATGCAGACAAACACACACACACACAGGAACACATATATTACATCATTAGAGGAGTCTTCTGGTGAGGGTGACATGGTGAGGGTGACAGGATGAGGGTGACCTGGTGAGGGTGACCCTGGTGACCTGGTGAGGGTGAGGGTACCCCTCTAGGAGGGTTAGAAGCATCTGCTGAACTCAGACTTGAGGAGGACCCCCCCCCCCCCCCCCCCCCCGCTCTCTCCTCACCCGTGTTCCCCCTCCCTTCCCCCCCCCTCTCTCCCTGATGAGGAGGGTCCACGATGGGACCTTCCCCATGACGACAGTAACCACAGCAGTCAGGAACGCACACAACAGCAGTTAAAGGCTCGTTTTCATGTTTGCCAGAAACATGAAACAACAGAAACGTCCTTAATGATCCTTCAGAACAATATTGTGATTGTGATCATTAGGAAAGTAGTTCATTTAAGGCAGAGTCGTGTGTGAGTTGGCACGTATAGTTTAATATGAGTGAATGATAGAGCCAGACTGCCTTGGCCAGAAGGAGGATGATGTACTAGGAGGTTCTGGAAGAAGTGGTATATGATGGAACATATTCTCTGTGTTCCTCGTGTCAGACTGAGGGTTATCAATCACCTGTGGCTAGGGTTGTTGCAGCAAACACTGGTGGAGGATGATGATGATGATGACCTCATCTCTCCCCCTCCAGCTCTTCGTCATCGACAACGGGGCGGACGACTGGCGCATCGCCATGACGATGGAGCGGGTGTTGCTGATCGCCCTGGAGCTGCTGGTGTCGGCGGTGCACCCGGTTCCCGGGGACCTTCAAGTTCCAGTGGCCCTAGTGTTGCGCGGCTGGCGTTCTCCTACGCGCCCTCGCAGGCGGAGGCCGACCTGGACATGGTGCTCAGCCGTTGCCCATGTTCCTGCGCCTCTACCTCATCGCCCGCGTCATGCTGCTGCACAGCAAGCTGTTCACCGACGCTTCCTCCAGGAGCATAGGGGCCCTCAACAAGGGTGGGACGTGTGTGTGTGTGTGTGTGGTGGGCGTGTGGTCAAGGTGGTCTGAATATAGATAGGAAGGTGTTGAAAGGGTTGACAGCTGGACCAGAGCTCTCGGGATGTCGTATAAGTTGTCAAGGGACCTTCTGTCAAAGGCAGGTTTTAGGGTGAGAGAGGGATTAGAGCTGGTTCTCCATCTCCAACCCTCCGTGTCCACCCCGGGCCTCACCCCGGGCCTCACTTGGGAACCCTCCTCCTTCTCTCGTCACTCCATTCCCCTTGACTTCTCTCTCTTTTTTTGTATTCCCCCCCCCCCCCCTCTCTCTTCCCTGTCCTTGTCCTCGCAGGTCTCCTCCCGTCCTGCCCGCAGGTCTCTCTCTCTTCCTGTCCTTGTCCTCGCAGGTCTATCTCTCTCTTCCTGTCCTTGTCCTCGCAGGTCGTCATCTCTCTCTTCCTGTCCTTGTCCTCGCAGGTCTATCTCTCTCTTCCTGTCCTTGTCCCGCAGGTCTATCTCTCTCTGTCCTGTCCTTGTCCTCGCAGTCTATCTCTCTCTTCCTGTCCTTGTCCTCGCAGGTCTATCTCTCTCTTCCTGTCCTTGTCCTCGCAGGTCTCTCTCTCTTCCTGTCCTTGTCCTCGCAGGTCTCTCTCTCTTCCTGTCCTTGTCCTCACAGGTCTATCTCTCTCTTCCTGTCCTTGTCCCTCGCAGGTCTATCTCTCTCTTCCTGTCCTTGTCCTCGCAGGTCTATCTCTCTCTTCCTGTCCTTGTCCTCGCAAGGTCTCTCTCTCTTCCTGTCCTTGTCCTCACAGGTCTATCTCTCTCTTCCTGTCCTTGTCCTCGCAGGTCTATCTCTCTCTTCCTGTCCTTGTCCTCGCAGGTCTATCTCTCTCTTCTGTCCTTGTCCTCGCAGGTCTATCTCTCTCTTCCTGTCCTTGTCCTCGCATGGTCTATCTCTCTCTTCCTGTCCTTGTCCTCGCAGGTCTCTCTCTCTTCCTGTCCTTGTCCTCGGCAGGTCTCTCTCTCTTCCTGTCCTTGTCCTCACAGGTCTATCTCTCTCTTCCTGTCCTTGTCCTTCGCCAGCGGTCTATCTCTCTCTTCCTGTCCTTGTCCTCGGCAGGTCTATCTCTCTCTTCCTGTCCTTGTCCTCGCAGGTCTATCTCTCTCTTCCTGTCCTTGTCCTCGCAGGTCTATCTCTCTCTTCCTGTCCTTGTCCTCGCAAAGGTCTATCTCTCCTCTTCCTGTCCTTGTCCCTCGCAGGTCTATCTCTCTCCTTCCTGTCCTTGTCCTCGCAGGTCTATCTCTCTCTTCCTGTCCTTGTCCTCGCAGGTCTTATCTCTCTCTTCCTGTCCTTGTCCTCGCAGGGTCTCTCTCTCTTCCTGTCCTTGTCCTCGCAGGTCTATTCTAGCCATCGTCTCTCCGCTCTCCTGTCTCCTTTCATCTGTCATCTTCCACTCCCTCTCTCGCTCCCCAAAGATGGTGAAAGAGGGAGAGAGAGGAAGGGGGTATTTAGAGAAGCAACTGGGTTTTGCGATAAGGAGTGCGCCTAAGTTGTGAGATAAGAGAGTGCTATGGAATAACTTCTGAAAAAAAGATAGTGTAGAATAAATCAATTTAGTCAGAGAAGACCTGACAGCAAGAAGATAAGTGGGCCTGGCGTTATATGAATGATAATGTGAACGCATGTAAAATGAATGCAAGCACTGTACAATCGCCGTGACTGACTTAAGGGAACTACACACACACACAGAGGTAAATAGATAGAGAGAGAGAGAGAGACCGAATCCAGAGAGGGTATTAAAATGGTTCAGGAGGTCATGAGTGGAGTGTTGAGGCCCAGAAGCACTGCTCAGAGTGTTATCAACAGCTGGTGCCTTTCAGTCAAGATGACAAGTCATTCATCAACAGGTCCTGGTGTGGATGAAGCTATCCATCATTTCTTAAATGCAAATGTCCTGCTTGCGTTGTAAGGAGGTTGCCTTGCTGAAGTCATACCTTGGTAGACATGCCACTGTTATCCTAGCTGATGGCTGGAATGAGTTTATTAAATATGAAATAGCCTCCTAAAACTGTATGTGTGCATGCATGTATGTGTGTGTGTGTGTGTCCACCTGTGTGTGGTTGTGTGTGTATGTGCATTGGTGTGTCTGTGTGTGCGTGTGTGTGTGTGTGTGTTCCAGGTCCACTTTAACACAAGGTTTGTGATGAAGACTCTGATGACCATCTGCCCAGGAACCGTGCTTTTGGTATTCAGCATCTCACTGTGGATCATCGCAGCCTGGACTGTTCGGGTGTGTGAGGAGGTCAGTAGATCTAATGTGGACTGTACTGGTGTGTGAGAGGTCAGTAGATCTAATGTGGACTGTTCTGGTGTGTGAGAGGTCAGTAGATCTAATGTGGACTGTACTGGTGAGTGGATATTGTGGTTTGCTGCCAAGGTTTGATTCCCTGGGCTTTAGCTCTGGGAGCTAACAGACTCCTGTGCTGTCAGGTATCACGATGCTCAGGATGTGACCAGTAACTTCCTGGGAGCCATGTGGCTCATCTCCATCACCCTTCCTGTCCATCGGCTATGGAGACATGGTCCCTCACACGTACTGTGGGAAAGGGGTGTGTCTCCTGACGGGGATCATGGTGAGTTTACCTCCTGGGATCCTGAGTTTACCTCCTTTTTCTCCTTCCTTCTTTTTCTACTTTTCTTTCTCACTGCCCCTCTCTCAGTATCTCTTTCTGTCTCCCCCCTTTTTCTCTCCCTCTTTCTCCCACTCTCTCTTTCTCACTCTCTCTCTCCCTTTCTCTCTCTCTCCCTTTCTCTCTCTCTCCCTTTCTCTCTAGCCCTTTCTCTTCCTCCACTCTCCCTCCCGCCCTCCCGCTCTCCCTCCCTCCCTCCCTCCCCCCTCCCTCCCTCCCTCTGCCTCCCCTCCCTCCCTCCCTCCCCTCCCTCCCCTCCCCTCCCCTCCCTCCCCTTCCCTGCCCTCCCCCTGCTCCCTCCCTCCCTCCCTCCTTTCTCTGGCTCCTGTCCTACCCTCTCTCTGTCACCAGACTCAGGATTAGGGACCATTCTGGCCTTTTCAGCAGCATTCTGTTCTTGTGTGATTTCTTTAATTCCTTGTATAAGTCTGCATCTGTGGTTGCTGCTGCATGTGCTTGTTTAGTGTGTGTTTGTTTTCTGCATGTACACGTGTGTGTGTGTGTGTGTGTGTGGCATCATTGTGTAGTTAAGGACTGTGGTGTCTCTCAGGCTACGTGTTGATTTCCATCTGCTGTCTCTCTGTGTCTGTTTGTCTCCTCTGCCTGTTTTCGTTTTCACCAGGTGCTTTAAAATGCCCCCCCAACCCACCCCCACTGATCCCCCCTCCCCTCCCCCACCCCACTCCCCCCCCCCCCACCCCACCCCCACCACCCCCCCCCCCCTCCCCTCTCTCCTTCTGTTCTTCTTTTCCCCCTCCTGTCTCCGGCTCTTTTACTCTCTCTTTCTCCTGTTATGTCACATGACCCCTGAGCTGTTATGTCATGTGACCCCATAGCTGTTATGTCACATGACCCCTGAGCTGTTACAGTGTGGCTGTGTCTCTCTGTCCTACTTCCTTTATTCATTCACTTCTGCCTCTCTCCTCATTCCTTCCTGCCTCTCTCCTCATTCACTTCCTGCCTCTCTCCTCATTCATTCCTGTCTCTCTCCTCATTCACTTCCTGCCTCTCTCCTCATTCACTTCCTGCCTCTCTCTTCTGTCTGACTCTCTTTCTTTGTGTCTGTGTCACCCTGTCTGTTCCTGCACACACTTACACCTCCCACATCCCCAGCCAGGTACGCACACACACCACACACACCACACACCACACACACACACACACACACACACACACACACCACACACACACACACACACACCACACACACACACACACACACACACACACCTACACCACACACACACACACACCAGCCAGGTACACACACACACACACACACACACACACACACACACACACACACACACACACACACACCACACACACACACACCACACACCACACACACACACACACACACACACCACACACACACACACACACACACCACACACACACACACACCACACACACACCACACACACCACACCACACACACACACACACCACACACACCACACACACACACACAACACACACACTCGGGGGTGGACACAGACCCTCCCATCCCTGATGTTACAGACTGCATCCCACATACACCGCTAACACAGAGCTTGACATGCACTCTCAATATGACTCCAACACACTCCCACACACACTCTCTCAGCCTGTATCCCCCCCCTCTCGCTCTGTTTCTATTTCTCTCTCTGTCTCTCTCTTTCTCTCAGTTTCACCTTCTTCTCCCTTTCTCACCCTCCATCTCTCTTGCTCTATTTTCTCTCTCTCCTCCTTCTCTCTCTCTCTCTTTCTCCTTTACTCACAAACATACATAGTCAACGGTGAGTCTGCCCTCGGCCTCGAAGTGTCTTCTGTTTCCGTCGATCTGTAAAGAGGGTTGGAAGGAGAAGGGAAACAGATGCTCCAGGAGAGAAGGGAGGTGGAGAGGTGGATTGTTGAGAGAAGAGAGAAGGGTAGAAATGGAGAGAGTACGAAAGAGAGAGAAAACGAGCGAGGGAGAGCAGGTTGTGATTCTTTCCTGGTTTCAGTGATTGTAATGACTTTCTATAGGTGGAATTCTCGCCCTCGTTACTATGACAACACCGAAGGCCAACTGTGTTGGAATATACCATTGCCCTGAGGCTAGGTGGGGGTGCACCAGGTGGCAGTGTGTGTCTCTTAGTGTGTGTGTGTGTGTGTGGAAGAGAGGGGTGAGCTCAATAATACATGACAAAATAGACAACATGTCACTGCTTGGCATTCTGTTTGCCCATGTACTGTTGAGAAACTGCCTCTCTCTCTCTCCCTCTCTCTCCTCTCTCTCTCTCTCTCAGTCTCTCTCTCTCTCTCTCGTCCTCTCCTCTCTCTCTCTCTCCTCTCTCTCCCTCTCTCCTCTCTCTCTCTCTCTCTCTCTCTCTATCTGACTGTGTGTGTGAGAGAGACACAGAGAGAGAGAGAGAGAGAGAGAGAGGAGAGAGAGAGAGAGAGAGAGAGAGAGAGAGAGAGAGAGAGAGACACGTATGTACAGCAGAGTACCTGTAGTGTTTCAGGTCTAGAGGTGGAGGGAGACAGATGGGAGGTTCCTTGTGACATATTCAGAGGGTCTCCTACTGTGAGGAAGCAGAGAGAGAAACACACACCACACACACACACACACACACACACACACACACACACACACACACACACACCACACACAACCACACACACACACACCACACACACACACACACACACACACACACACCACACACACACCACACACACCACACCACACACACACACACCGGATCCAGCCTTGGTCGGCTCTCACGTCATACTGTAGACTGTGGAGGACCCAGAGAGTCCTCCCACCCCCAGAGATGGTACAGTCCACACATCCACCCCCAGAGATGGTACAGGCCACATATCCTTCAAACATGAGTACAGATACTCATATTTAAAAGACTCTGGTAAAAGTTGAAGTACTGAGTAAAAATGTTCACTCAAGTTAAAGTAAAGAAGTGTGAGCTCTGACACATACTAAAGTAAAAAGTAGCCATGACTACTACCTGTTGGACCTCACAGCGTATTAATACATAAAGACACTATAGACACGCAGCACATGACCACGGGTGATCAGGAATGTCTCTATCAGTCATGTCGAACATCGACTAACTCCCTCTGTATCATCCAAAACGTGACTAAAATGTTTTGTCTATGTATTTTTAAACCTTTCAATGCTTATTTTTTTCAAAACTTTTGTAAAACTTTTTCAGAATTTTTTTTTCAGCCTTTTAAAACTTAAAAAAAAAATATTTTGTCTGCCTTTCAAAACCTTTTTTTCAAAACCTTTTTTCAGATTTTTTTTTCAACCTTTACAAAAAAGGTTTTACGGTTTTTCAACAGTAAAAAACGTTGTTTTCTAAACTTTTCAAAACCACGCACACCAACCTGTATTGCACACACATGCGCACACTCATATGGTGAGGCTGTGAGGTGAGGCTGTGAGGTGAGGCTGTGAGGTGAGGGCTGGGAGGTGAGGCTGTGAGGCTGGGAGGTGAGGCTGTGAGGTGAGGCTGGGAGGTGAGGCTGGGAGGTGAGGCTGGGAGGTTGAGGCTCTGAGGCGAGGCTGTGAGGTGAGGCTGTGAGGTGAGGCTGGGAGGTGAGGCTGTGAGGCTGTGAGGCTGTGAGGTGAGGCTGGGAGGTGAGGCTGTGAGGCTGTGAGGTGAGGCTGTGAGGTGAGGCTGGGAGGTGAGGCTGGGAGGTGAGGCTGTGAGGTGAGGCTGTGAGGCTGTGAGGTGAGGCTGTGAGGAGAGGCTGGGAGGTGAGGCTGTGAGGAGAGGCTGTGAGGAGAGGCTGGGAGGTGGACGGTAACCTCAGGTAGTGGACATAGAGGAGGACTCCACACAGACATTCTTGGAGTTCTATCTTCTAGCACACACACACTCATACACTCACAAACACACTCTTAGACAGTCTTAGACACACACACACAATTTCACGCACACACTCGTGTGCGTGACCGCTCGTGTGCGTGTTCGCTCGACTGCTTTCAGTCGTTTCTCATCATATTTTATTCATTGTTTTGAAGGAAACACAAAGAGCACATAAGAGAGCAGACTTGTGTACAGGCTTGTGTACAGGCTTGTGTACAGGCTTGTGTACAGGCTTGTGTACAGGCTTGTGTACAGGCTTGTGTTCAGGCTTGTGTACAGGCTTGTGTACAGGCTTGTGTACAGGCTTGGTTCAGGCTTGTGTACAGGCTTGTGTACAGGCTTGTGTACAGGCTTGTGTACAGGCTTGTGTTCAGGCTTGTGTACAGGCTTGTGTACAGGCTTGTGTACAGGCTTGTGTACAGGCTTGTGTACAGGCTTGTGTTCAGGCTTGTGTACAGGCTTGTGTTCAGGCTTGTGTTCAGGCTTGTGTTCAGGCTTGTGTACAGGCTTGTGTACAGGCTTGTGTACAGGCTTGTGTACAGGCTTGTGTACAGCCTTGTGTACAGGCTTGTGTACAGGCTTGTGTACAGGCTTGTGTACAGCCTTGTGTACAGGCTTGTGTACAGGCTTGTGTACAGGCTTTTTGTACGTTTTAGATCGGAAGTTATATTCAGCAAAAGTTACTTATGTTCTTCCGAGTTTGCATCTTGTGCATTCATGTTCATAAACATCTCTCTCTCTCTCTGTCTCTCTCTGTCTCTCTTTCTCTCTTTTCTCACACACACATAGGCAGGAGACACACTCATACATTTTCATTAAACATTTTTAATCCTAATTCTCCTTATCAGGAGTTATGTGACCTCATTAACACGCTTCCCTCTCCATCCTCTCTCCTTCTCTCCCTCTCTCCCCTCTCTCCCTCTCCCTCTCTCTCTCTCTCTCTCTCTCTCTCTCTCTCTCTCTCTCCCTCTCTCCCTCTCTCTCCCGTCTCTCTCCCTCTCTCCCTCTCCTCTCCTCCTCTCTCCCTCTCTCCCTCTCTCCCTCTCTCCCTCCCTCCCGCCCTCTTCCGTCTCTGCCCTCTCTGCCCTCGACTCTCCCTGAAACGCTCTCTCTTCATGTGTCCGGCGCTGCGGCGCTTTCCGA
>CM042871.1:19929547-19933091 GCA_023658055.1 Thaleichthys pacificus | reverse complement strand
TCCTGCTACTGGACTGGATCTCCTCCAGCCCCCTCACTGCTGTCCTTGTCCTCACACACACACACCCCCAGCGGTCAGCCTCACTCTGTGTGTGATGTGTGCGTTATTCACGTTTCATTACTCTTCAAACTACGCAGAGTCGGTCATGTGTAGAACACTATGAACACAGTGGAGTGTGTGTGTGTGAATGTGGGTGTTTGCAAAATGATGCGTGTAGCATGAATGTCACTGCGTCCTGGTGGGATGACCTGGGGCTAGCAGGGTCACTAAGGAGTTCATGTATCCAGGATCTAAATCAGATAAAGAGTAGAAATAAGAAAAGTAGAAAAAGGGTTTGAACTGTGTATGTATCCTGTAAACAGAAACATTTATATTCTAACCCTCCCAGGAGAAGCTTGCTAGATAACCTGACCTTCATCATGATCAGTAGTGAGTGAGTGACAAGGTGTGGGGTGTTTCAGTGGTGATGAGTGAAAAGGTGTGGGGGTGTTTCAGTAGTGATGAGTGAAAGGTGTGGGGTGTTTCAGTAGTGATGAGTGAAAGGTGTGGGGTGTTTCAGTAGTGATGAGTGAAAGGGTGGGGGGTGTTTCAGTAGTGATGAGTGAAAGGTGTGGGGTGTTTCAGTAGTGATGAGTGAAAGGTTGTGGGGTGTTTCAGTAGTGCAAAGGTGTGGGGTTGTTTCAGTAGTGAAGGTGTGGGGTGTTTTCAGTAGTGAAAGGTGTGGGGTGTTTCAGTAGTGAAGAGTGTGGGGTGTTTCAGTAGTGAAAGGTGTGGGGTGTTTCAGTAGTGAAAGGTGTGGGTGTGTTTGGTGTGCGTCAGGTCGCCAGGGGGCCTGTCCTCACGGGACCACACGGGTGACAGCGATCCGTAGCAGTGTGTCACCTCACACCTGCTCAGGGTACGCACGTGTTCGTCATGTCTGTCACGCTGTCTGTGTGTGTGCATGGTGTGTGTGAGGTGTGTGTGTGTTGCATGGTGTGTGTGTGTGTGTGCATGGTGTGGTGTGTGCATGGTGTGTGTGGCATGGTGTGTGTGTATGGTGTGTGTGCATGGTGTGTGGTGTGTGTGTATGATGGTGTGTGTGTGTGCAATAGGGTGAGTGTGTAGTGTGTGTGGCATGGTGTGTGTGAGGTGTGTTGTGTATGGTGTGTGTGTGTGCATGGTGTGTGTGCATGGTGTGTGTGTGTGCATGGTGTGTGTGTGTGTATGGTGTGTGTGAGGTGTGTGTGCATGGTGTGTGTGTGTGCATGGTGTGTGTGCATGGTGTGTGTGTAGTGACCCTGTGTCCTGCAAGGACATGTGGCCGTCTCCTCTGGTGTGTTCGATGCGTCTCAGACTGGTGGAGGACCTGAGGTGGAGAGCAGCAGAGGCTGTGACCCTGTACAACCATCCTGACGTCACCGTGAGAACCACACAACACACACACACAACTCATCCGGGTGTGGGAAACACACATGGATTTACTCTCTCTGTCTCTCTCTCCCTCTCTCTGTCTCTCTCCCTCTCTCTGTCTCTCTCTCATCTGTCTCTCTCTCTCTGTCTCTCTCCTCTCTCTGTCTCTCTCTGTCCTCTCTCTCCCTCTCTCTGTCTCTCTCTCTCTCTCTGTCTCTCTCCCTCTCTCTCTCTGTCTCTCTCTCTCTCTGTCTGTCTCCCTCTCTCTGTCTCTTCTCTGTCTCTCTGTCTCTCTCTCCCTCTCTCTGTCTCTCTCCCTCTCTCTCTCTCTGTCTCTCTCCCTCTCTCTGTCTCTCTCTGTCTCTCTGTCTCTGCTCTCTCTCTCTCTCTGTCTCTCTCCCTCTCTCTGTCTCTCTCTCTCTATGTCTCTCTCCCTCTCTCTCTCTATGTCTCTCTCCCTCTCTCTGTCTCTCTCTCCAGGACAATCTGACAGTGGTTCAGGGTTCAGGATACTTCCTGGTTCGACTGCAGGACAGGAAGCTGGCAAACATCACCTACCTGGAGCACAGCAACATCATACAGGTGGCAAACACACACACCCTGACCCACACACACACATCCTGACCCAAACACACACACATCCTGACCCAAACACACACACACCCTGACCCAAACACACACACAATCCTGACTCACTGATGTGTGTGTGTGTTGTTCCTCAGGTCTCTCCTCTTCAACCTGGCCTCTCCTCCCTCCTGGCCTACGAACCTCTGTGTGACCTCACCTGACCCCGCCGTGACCTCCCTCGCCGTCTCTGACATCACAGACTTCCAGATCGACTTTGTTGACATTGTGAGTGTGCCTTCCTTAAAACAGCACCAATACGCAGCTGCCTCAAAATGTATTAACCATGTGTGTGCCTCTGTGTGTGTGTGTGTGTGTGCGTGTGTGTGTGTCAGGTGGAGATAGGGCACAGTGCCCTGGTACGAGTGCGTGTTCTAGACTCTAACCAACAGCCCTTCCTGTATCGCTACCTTCCCATGATGCACCTCAGACTAACTCCTTCCTCCCCCATCGTCACAGTGGAGTAAGTGTGTCTGGGTGTGTGTTTGTGCACGTGTGTGTGTGTTCATTACATTAACATTTTAGTTGGTTAAAAGGACATTTAGGTACAGTTCCAGTCATAGTTTATGTTACTATGTTAATATGCTGCAAAATGTGTGTGTGTGTGTGTGTAGACCTGCAGGGCCACTGGACAGTGTGTCTGTGGGTTTCCGTGTCCAGGGCGTGGCGGTGGGCGTGGCCAGCCTGCACCTGTCTGCAGTAGACAGCGGTGGGCGTGTCCGTACGTCGTCACACAGACAGCTGCAGGTGTACCCCCCCTTCACCCTGCAGCCCCGCACCCTGGCACTGGGGCGGGGCAGCGTACGGCAGGTACACACACACAGAGATACACACACACACACACACACACAGATACACACACAGAGATACACACTCACACACACACAGAGACACACACACACAGATACACACACAGAGATACACACTCTCACACACACACATACTTGAAGTTAGACTCATCCAGCAGTGTTGGGGCTGGTTACTGGCTGTAGCAGTGTTTGGTAACCCTGGTTATCAAAGGGTTGCATGGGAGGACACACACACACACCTGCCATCCTCCCTGTGTTACCAGGTGAGGTGGGAGGGGGGCCCTCATCCCCAGTCCAGTGTGGGGTTCTCTGTGAGTGACAGCCGCATCGCCATGGTGACAGATACGGGATTGGTGCGTGGATTGGCAGTGGGTGTGGTCAACTGAGAGGGGCTTTACAGACTGTTCACCCAGGACACGGGAGCACTGCTGACCTTCGCACAGGTACACACGCAAAAGTTGGAAAAAAGGTTTGGTAAACAAACTTCGAAACTTGCTTTCGAAAGGTTGGAAAAATATTTGGGGGGAAAAAGTTTCGAAAAAAAAGTATGGAAAGGTAGATTTTTAAAATGTATTATTATTTTCTAAAAAACCTTTCTATCACGCACACAAATGTAAGCTAGTATTACGAAGCTACCATGGAGCAAGACAGAAGGCAACAAGAACAATATTTTTTTTATAAGTGATGATGTGAGGTCCAACAGGTAATAGTAATGGCTA
>CM042871.1:19919547-19924547 GCA_023658055.1 Thaleichthys pacificus | reverse complement strand
CTCCTCCTGTCCTCCCTCTCCTTCTCCATCTCTCTCTCCGCCTCCCTGCGGAGCCAGCGTCCTCTCCCTCTCCTCGCTCTCTCCGGACGCCCGGTGCAGCTGCCCTACCTGCCGGCATTCCACTGCCCGGTGACGTCGCTCTCCCTGTCCAGCCAGCAGCCTGCAGAGCTGGCTGTCCTGGGCACCAAGGACATGCTGTCTGCTCTCAGGGTGGGCGCTCACACACACACACACCCTCACACACACACACACACACCCTCACACACACACATCCTCACACACCCTCACACACACACACACACCCTTACACACACACCCTCACACACACACCCTTGTGTGCTCACACACTGGCATAGGCATTGGGACAATATAAGCTTGATCATATTTATAACTATTTCTGTGTGTGTGTGTTTCTGTGTTCAGTTTCACTGTGAAAGTCCCTTCTTACTGCTGTCTGAGCCTAGCCAATCAGAACATGACTCCGCCCTCCTTGTGCTGTCCATCGATCCGTCCACTTCCTGGATGGAGGGTCAGGATCTTCCCCGCCCCGTCAACGTCCACCCTCTACAACCGCCTGACCCCGCAGACACACGTCGTCACGGTGACCTTTGTGACGGACAACCGTGTGGAGAAAGGTGAGCAGGGCCCAGAGCAGTGACGGAACACAGGTGAGTCCTGCAGGCACCTGACGTGTGTGTGTGTCACCAGGACAAACTGATCTGATCCGTCTCGAGTCGGGTCCCCTTCTCCAGCTCGTGGATTTCCAGCTCATCTTGACGTTTGCCGTGTTTGCAGTTCTGGTCACCACTGCTGCCTTGTTCATAGGTACAGATTCACCCCACAGTACCAGGACCCTCTGACCACATGACTCACTCACCCATGTTTCTCTAGTCAACTAAAGCTCTTATTTAGTGTGTTACGTTACAATCTGCCTGTTCTGTCTAATCAGGGACAGACAGATGGCTGCCCAAGTCACAGAAGAGGTCTGCTCTACTCTGTTGTGATTAAACTCCCTCCCTCTCTACTCTGTGTTAGTGTACAGCTCTATCCTGTCCCGCCTACAGACAGTGCCTGTGGTCTACATGCCCCGCAGCCCTCCGGCCACCTCAGGTACGTCTTAGCCAACACTCGTCTCCTCACCAATGGCTGAGTGGTTAGGGAATCAGGCTATTAATCAGAAGGTTGATGGTTCGATTCCCTGGCCGTGAAAAATGACGTGTCCTTGTGCAAGGCACTTCACCCTTCTTGCCTCGGGGGAATGTCCCTGTACTTACTGTAAGTGGCTCTGAATAAGAGCGTCTGCTAAATGACTACATGTGATGTGTCAGCAGCGGCTCCCAGCAGGCAGACGGCGTGCTTCTCTCCCTGGATCAGGATGTCGTCTGCAGACGCTGACAGGGCCGTCCGCAGACGCCGCTGGCTCTGGAGCAGCAGATGAGCCACGTCAGGACCAGGCTGTCAAGCACAGGCAGTCAGGACCAGGCAGTCAGGACCAGGCTGCCTTCTACCTGGATTAAACATGTCTACTTCAGCACTCCAACACTGTCTAGATTCACTCTTAGAGGCCTTAAGCTTGTCAGCATACACCTCAAAGCCGAATAATTGTCTAGGCCTTTATCTAATTAAGTCTCTAAAAGAGAATCATTTCTCCCCTGGTGATGGACCCGTTTCCATGCCGACCATCTGCCTGACCAGTCTCACCCTCACCGAGCTCAGCTCATATCTGGACCGCCAACACAGAACTGCTATTGATCAGTGATGATCAGATATACTGGGTCTCACCCACTATCAGACGCTCAGGATAGACAGAATCACACACGGGACACAGAATTCTTTAACGAAAAGAAACTAAACTTTTTTTAATAAGAGAGAAGGA
This sequence comes from Thaleichthys pacificus, assembly GCA_023658055.1. Taxonomy (NCBI): domain Eukaryota; kingdom Metazoa; phylum Chordata; class Actinopteri; order Osmeriformes; family Osmeridae; genus Thaleichthys; species Thaleichthys pacificus. Next base: position 19,922,671 of record CM042871.1, on the reverse strand, counting down.
CAGATGGAGGAGAGCTGCAGTGTTGTCTCTCATGGCCAGGGACATCCGTGTTCACGCACACAGACACTCAGTTTCCCTTCTTCCTTCAGTTTCCAGAACATCATTTCAGCCCCTTACTCATCACTTGGCAGAGTCACTTGAATCCAATCGTCCAATCCCGTCTCTTCTCCCCTTGGTGGGGTTCAGCAGTCTTGATTAGTGTTGTTTTCTCCTGAATGAACACCCTGATGGGACAAGAGGAGGGTCTGAAGCATAGGATCATCTCCAACTAATAAGTATTCATTTGATGTGCGACCAGATCAAACAAGGTACAGAGAGTTGTATGAGAAGGACTGGATTAGAACTGGACCAGACTTCTTGTGGCTTAGTGAATGAGAAACACAGGTCCAAGTCAGGGTTAACACAAGGTTTACTAAGAGAACTAGAGATATCCAAGACTAGTACATCATTGCCACTACAGCAATTTGTCATCACCAGTCTGCCTATGCCAAAAGTAGCCCGCATAGGACCCAAGTGTGTTGTTGCCTGTAGCAACCCCGGTGAGGAGCCGTGTTACCATGACACCGGGAATGCTGGGTAAAACATGAACCATAAGAGGCTCCCCGTGGCTCGTTAAGGAGCCCCAGCAGCAGAGGTGAACCTGGGGGTCCAGCCAGCAAGATCACGAGGAATCTGCACATTGCTGTTCTTGAAGTTTGTCTCGTCAAAAGGAACCACTGAACCATGCCTTTCTAAGAAAACTACAAGGTTACTGTATGCCTTAGTTGACACCTTATTCACTAAGAGAGAAATGAACAGGCAACACATAAAGGCAAGAACTTGTCAAGTTCAGACGGGGAACTGTTGAAAAACCTACACGGTGTCGTGTGTGTGTGAGATGGTGTGTGATGGTGTGTGTGTGTGTGATGGTGTGTGTGTGTGTGATGGTGTGTGTGTGTGTGATGGTGTGTGTGTGTGTGATGGTGTGTGTGTGTGTGATGGTGTGTGTGTGTGTGATGGTGAGAAGCGTGAAGGAGGCCGGTACCTTCTGTGAGTCGTGCTTTCCCCCCGGTAGGCTGGCAGAGCACCGTGGAGCACCCCACACACAGCACCACTGTCTGGGCATGGCTGAACACTGTGGTGATCTTATAGCATCCTGTAAAAACACACACCAAAGTCAGGAGGTGCACACTTACAGGAGGCATTGAGCTATAAGAATGAAGTCATACAAGTATGACTTCCATTATTATTAAAACATTCTCTTCAGATGTTGAAATCCCCACTCAACGCGTTCTACTCCCAATTTAAAAGAATTCATGTGATTTCGCGGTGTTCTTACAGTTGGCCTTGTCAAAAGGAATCACTATTAACACCTTTCAAAAGCCAACTAGAAGGTTACTGTATGCCTTAGTTGACACCCTATTCACTAAGAGTTAAATGAACGGGCAACACATAAAGGCAAAATCGAAACTACATACAGCCCTACACACGTCATTATTTCGACATAATAGGGACGTTGGTCTGGTAGATAGGGGATAAATATTGGAGCCCAAACTGATCTAGCAGGCAAGACCATATAAAACTTCTCATAGTCGAGAGAAACTTACCGGGACATTTTACATCCATAAAATATGAGTTGGGACACTGTACAAGGCGCTTTTTCTTGTGACTTCTCTTCTCCTCTTCGGTGGATGGGTGCAACAAATCCTTAGCGAGCTGCAAAAGACAAACGTAATAGTTGATTTTATGTAGTAAGGCAGGTAATACCATTTAAAACATTTCCCCCATTCGATTGAAATATATAATTCTAATGGGTAGACAATCGAGGTGTTGATATATATTCTTTCGAGAGTTTTCTCCCCCTCGCATTTCCACAGCCACGCTTTGTTTTGCATGTGGAGTAGGCCGCCATTATATCTGCTCACCACGCGCTTTGGACATTTTAAGATGTATGTCCAGATTTACCAAACCAATCAAGACAAAAGTGGGTCCCGCTTTAGACGATACATTATCCCATCGAAATACAAGTTAGTATTTCCCTCAAACGTTTCCCATGCTAACGAATTATTTCTATATGACGTGTGCGTACTTACAGGCATCTTAGCAACTTTGTAGCCGTAGCCGAAAAGAGCGATAAACCGGAAATACTTTCTGATGAATGGGGCTAACATGCAGGGGCCGGAAGTAGATGTCGAAGTAACACCAGACATTCTCTGGTAACACGCTGTAGTTAAAGACACAGAATGTATATGAAGATTCATTTATGACCAGAACATTTTCAATTATTAAAAATACATTGCCAGTCTAATTTATTGTCTAATGAATAAAATATTGGGGAAGGCCTGTTTGTAATTTGAAGTTATTGAGTGAAGTCAGCTGAAGACTCCAGACCATAGTTGTGCTAAAACACATTGTATACAGCTAACTAAGCTAACTCGATCATGTTCGCTTTCAATAACTTTTTCCTATCTCCTTTTTGCGGTGGAATGTTTTTTTTAAATTACAGTTGAGCGCCATCTGCTGTTCAAAAGGGGTATTAGCTGAAAGAAATCACTGGTCTGATGGGCACGATCTCTCCCGGATGAACACTCCCTCACTCCTTCTCTACGTATGCCATTCTCCTACGGGAACTTGGTCGAGAGAAAGTTTAGGGCGAAAAAAATGTAATCCTGTCTAGTGTGGACAGTGAAATGGATTTATGCTGATCGGCCTTCAAAAAACAACTCGGACATTTGGTTAAAACTAGGGATTCACTAGGGCTACGTGATTTTGTTGTTGTGGAGTTGAAAAGTTTAATTAAACTTAAAAAAAAAAAAAAAAGCATTTGGGGATCGGAATTTACCGGTGACAGTTTCAAGGGAGAAAAACGAAAACAAGAGGTTCTAATGCAAAACTGTGACAAATCAGAGTTGGATCTGACCTGACTGTGGAATTTACCGATTTAAATGAGACCAGCATAATTTATAAAATCAATCTTTCATTAGAATTTTTATCATTTCTATTTTTACACTGTTTTACACCGGTTTCACATTGAGTTATACGTTATGGCGAAGAAGTACGACTTCCTTTTCAAATTACTACTCATTGGTGATAGCGGAGTTGGGAAAACATGCCTTATCATTCGATTTGCAGAGGACAACTTCAA
>CM042871.1:19877047-19914547 GCA_023658055.1 Thaleichthys pacificus | reverse complement strand
GCTATATGAAGAAGACACAGGGATCCATCCAGGATTCAGGCTAGCAGATTTCATACAGTGCAGAATCTATAGACTCAGCTAAGCTTCCACTGATGGTTCACAGACTTGACTATTAACAAGAGTGCCTGTTCACTATTTCCCAGTAGATTAGCACAGTTAGACAGACAGCATTAGGAGAAGGAGGTTTAGCGGAGCGGTACGTGTGGTGTGTGGGTAAACTGACACACTGTGGACAGATGGAGTAAGAATGTGCGAGTGAAAGAGAGACATAAGTGCAATATGAGAAGAGGAGCAGAGAGAGAGAGAGAGAACGATGGATGAAGTGAGGTAATGAAAGAGAGAAGCTGTTAAGATGTTAATAAGTGTTCATGGTACTGAACTGAACTGACGCACCATGTCTCTGACGCTCTCCAGACCCTCCTACTACCCCTGTCAGAGGACAACATGGCCAACATTCCAATAGAGCTTCAAATCAATCCTCCTCTACATGAGTTTATTGCTGATCTGTAGTTGTAAAGGCCAAAACACAGCAGCCCCACCCAGCCCAGATGTACTGATACTGACCTGATGCACTGTTAACCCTGAGGAGTTAAGCTGACTAATGGGCTGAGGAAGTGAATCACTCAGAGTCTTGAAGAACTCCATCAGTTGAGTAAATTACACCTCAGTACAAAAACTAGAGGAAATTCATTTTATAAAACCGTTTTGAGTCAACTTAATTTATCAGGTTTTACAGTATAGTGTCACAGAGGCTGGCAGAATTAGATTAGAAGATAATTGTAGGATCCTGTCTTTACTTAGATTAAAATATGTCCTTTTTGGGTCGGGGTGTGATTTGCTGAGGAAATGAAACCAATGATTTTCACTAACCCAACCTCACCAGATGAATTATTCAAAGGCAACAATCAAGTGCTTCTTATGTCCAGACGCTACACAATCACTAATGCACTTGAGATTTGTTTGCATCCCAATAATACACTGTGGTTTCCTTTGCCTGTTTTTAAAAGAATGGACCTTCTGACAGGAAGTCTTTAAAAAATCTCGATCCATCTGTCTTTTTCAGACCACCTGTATGATAAGTTGGACGGGGAGAATTTTTTTTTGATTATTGAAATGTAACTGACCCCATCTTAATATGTAATTTCTCGTGTTTTATTCTGCTTTTACACTTTCTGTCAAGCATTCCTCGTCTGATCAATTAGGCCTATAAGCACAATGTAGGTTTACATGCCCACTGCTTATTGAATAAAAAACTGTCAAAATATGTACGTTTTTAATGGTCTCTGTTTCATTTGGTGACACTTAAATGGTGTTTCCTTCGATTAACAGAAAGATTTGATAATTGCGTTCCAGCCTGAAGTCATGTTCCTGCATTCACAAAGCTATGAGGCTGTTGAGACGGAGAACTGTCTGAATTCCACGACACAGTTCAGAAAACTACAAACGTAGAAAACTACAACTTCTCGACAGGGAAGAAACACTGACTGCTCAGTGTAGCTCTATCTGATTGGACAGCTGCGATGGGTCGTGAGGCAGTCGCTATGCAACAAGCCCTCCTGTTCAGCATCAGCACCTGACCGCGCGCTCTGCCGCATCTTCCCAGCGTATCGTGCGTGCCTTGTCATCACATTGATACAGTGTCGGTTTACAAACACGAAGCATTCCATTTTTGTAAAGTCTTATGAACTAGAATAACTGGATCGGAGGACGAGATTTTAATGGATGGAAGGAATGATTGCCAGTGGTTTGGACTTTGGGAGTGTTGTTTGAGAAGCGGTTCGATACGGGCTCACAGTATGTAATGTGTATGAGTGGCGTGACGTAGGGTTTGGATGCAGTGAGGTACATGTCCGGGATACATCCTCACGGGCAGAAGGGGAGGCCCGCGTGACTGCAGGGAAGAGAGAAGTGGGGGTATGCGAGCGCACCGCAAAACTCCCCCGGTGAAGATGGAGGAATGAGGAGGAAGGAGCCTTTTTAAAGCCATATTTAAATGTTGACATCAACGGCAAAATTATGTCACGTCATTAGAGGATATTTTCTTTTCGTATCTACTTTCAAAGCGTCCGCCGACACCCTCTCCGTTCTTGTATGGACCGAACCTTCTGCAATCTCAGGATATCTCTTCTGGTCGCAACTTTGTAAGGGCAAATCATTATCTTATCAACAGACATAGCTTCCATGTTTGTCTCCTGCTCCGTGTGGACACGAAGCACGTGAACCCTACTGTTTTATCATCTCCGTGAAAGGCGGCGATCGACGGAGCATTTCACCGTTGTCTGTAGGGTTTGCGGCCTGCTCGCGACTCCGGTTACCGCAATGCCACGGGCAAGAGGAGTGAGCGAGGGGAGCCAGGAGATGGAGCGAGAGGAGAGGAAAGGAATGTTATATCGTAAAAGCATCCGGTTTTCAGAAAACTAGGTAGAGGAGTTTGAACAGCTCACCGTTTGCCCTAGAAGCCACAACGTCCTGTGGACTGTCAGAAATGGCCCTTATGTGTCTAATATCGCTCAAGAGGTCATCGGTACTGTTGTCTGTGATTGTGTGAAACAGAGCTTTTCTGCTGACAAATTCCTAGCAAGGCCGGACCTGCCTGGCCTGGTGTGAACCTACAGCATAACCCGTCTTCAAGTCCCCGGCAACTGACTTCACAAGAGGACACCTGACTAACACCCCTGGAGACGTCCTTAGTGTTTCTTCCACACGCGCCCGGCCGCCACCATGCCCTCCCCATCAGACACCAGCAGCCTGGCGTCTGGGTCCCGAGGCTGGTCTGACAGCCGGAGGGGGATGTCGAGGCGGGGGCAGGGGGGCGCTCGTCTGCTGCTCTACCTGGGCCTGTGTCACCTGGGCCTGGGGGCCATGGTCCTGGCCTTCTCCTTCACCAGCATGGCCTTCACGTCCTCGGCTCGCGTCCGCCAGGCCTGCCCCTTCTGGGCCGGATTCTTTGTGAGTTGCGAACACTTTGTAGCTTTTGAAAGTGATTTGTGGCGGTATCTTTAATCGGTGTGTATGTGTGTGTGTCCAGGTGGTGGCATCAGGCATTGTGGGGATAATTTCCTGGAGAAGACCACTTACTCTAGTGGTGAGTGGACCATCACGTCTAACTGGAAGTCAAACTTGGTTGTGTTGGTTTATTTTTAGTTAAAAGTCTTTATGGTTGATTGAATATTAAATGTATCTGTTACATATGTACATCTCACTTGCGAACACCTGCAGGTGCATTCACTACTAAGTGTGTGTGTGTGTGTCTCCAGGTGTCCTTGTTCATGCTTCTGTCTGCAGTGTGTGTGATCCTTAGCTTGGCTGGTTCCATGCTCTCCTGTCAGAACGCACAGATGGTCAAATCCCTCCTCACCTGCCAGGTACACCACTGAGTGTGAGTGTGAGTGTGTGAGTGTGTAAATCCTTGCTGTGAGTGTGTACCCACTGTGTGTGTCGTGCAGGTGGAGAACGGCCTGTGTGTGTGCTGCGCCCCGACACACTCCTGCTCGATAACGGAGGAGGACACCCTGGTCCTCTACCTGAGCGCTGACTGCCACTCAGTCAGACACCAGCTCAAGGTGTGTGTGTGAGTGTGTGTGAGTGTGTGTAAGTGTGTGTGTTTTTGAGCGTGTAAGTGTGCGTGTTTGTGAGTGTGTAAGTGTGTGTGTTGGTATGTGATTTTCCTACCTATGTCTCATTTTCTAGTCTTTTACTCAATATGGTGAATATTGTATATTGATCTTACTGTCTATTCATGAGCTGTCTGTCCAAGCTCTTCTAACTGAGGTGTGACCATTCGTGTTTGATGTGGGGGTTGTGAGGTCATCATCCAGGGACTGATGTGAGGTCATCATCCAGGGACTGACGTCCTGGTGGTGTGTTCCTACAGGACCTGCTGTTCAGCGCCTGTGGGCTGAGCATCCTCTCCACCATCATCTGCACGCTGTCCACCGTCACCTGCAGCATCCACATCTTCTCCCTGGACCTGGTGCATCTGGTGAGGACTAGGGAGGGGGATCCTACATTGTTATCCATATTGATACAATTTTCGAGACTGCTTAACGATCCGAGTCTTTATCGATTCCACTATCGATACTTTTCTGGGGTGAGCTTGAGCTATCCACCATCTAAATGAATGAATTTGGCAAATGTTAAACATATAGCTGCACCCACACAACCCACGCCACACTTTATGTAAGCTGAAGATAGAACAAGTGGAACGTGATGCTCTCAGGAAGAGGCTGGTTAAAAGGAGCACATATTGGCACAATGGATCCTGGCTCTGGCTAAATCTACAATTGTCCACTACAGATGTACTATCCACAACCTGGATGAGTAAATAGTATAAATGACTGTGATTGGTTGGTTGACAAAAAGTGACATTGACAAGCCATCATTGTTTAAGACTTTATGAAAAGTTGAACACGTTTCAACAAAAGGCACCTGATCTAGCTAAATGACCAGCTAACCAAACCCAAACCTTCCTTATCTCATCCCTATTTTGTTCTGTCTCTGTTATTGTTTAACAAGATGCTTAAGCAGCCCACAGAGCCATGCTCCCGGTGACTATGTTTTGAATGATCAGCAGCGGGGCGGGGGAGGCTAGTCTTTACTCACACACTGACTGTGCTCGTAAACTCGCGCACGCATCACATTTTAGGGGCATAGGCGAGTGAAATAGTTGCACTGTAGAGCCCTGGCTCTTATTATTGAGGCTTATTATTGTCAACGATGGATACTTGCTACGAAGTTGGGTTGCGCTGATACGCTCACCATGCAAACTTGGGTTGAGGAGGAGGATTGTCCCGGCAGCTGAGTTGGCACCGTTGATTCTCGAAGACAGTCGAATGCATTTTACCTTTAGCTGATGCACAACGTTGAGGTGCTTATTCATTACAGTAGTGTGTGTGTGTGTGTGTGTGTGTGTGTGTGTGTGTGTCCCCTTACAAGAAATTATCTTCGAACATGTATTACACGTCGCTTCGTCTTTATCTTTGGCTTTATTAAAATGTAGCCAAGCCTTTGACCGCTTAAAGAGCCATCGTAGCTAGCAACAACATGACAAATAAAGCGAAATAGGTCGTGAGCCAATTAAATTCTTCTTCTTTTAGTTTAAAGGCGGTTGGCAGGCCATTCAATTGAATTTAGTAATTTTATTAGACAATCGATGTACGTTTGTGCACCAGTGATTTGATTTAAATGACATAACTTCTCTCTCGAGACATACGTTACATTATATTAGCCTACCTAGTCTCGATTGCGGTATCGATAAGCCCGGACCTTATTGATCTTCGGGTTTTGAGAAATTTGGAACCGGGTCCTTACAGAACCGGGTATCGATCCCCATCCGTAAGGACACACACACACACACAAACACACCTTATGTCCAGATCCCTGTTCACTCTCTCTCTCTCTCTCTCTCTGTCTCTCTCTCTCTGTCTCTCTCTCTGTCTCTCTCTCTCTCTCTGTCTCTCTATCTCTCTCTCTAGCTCGCCCCCCATCGTTCCCGGGCTGTCAACCCAGAATGCACCACTCCCCAGGACGCCTTCTTAACCAACATCATCGACTTTGAGGAGTTTGTTCCCCCCATCCCCCCTCCCCCTTACTACCCCCCTGAATACACCTGCAGCTCGGAAACAGACGCACAGAGGTACAGACACACACACGCACACACACACACACGCACACATCAAAGATTTCATATGACTGACAAGAAGCTCCATTTCTTCTTCTGTGTGTTCATGTGTGTAGTATCACCTATAACGGCTCCATGGAGAGTCCTGTCCCCCTCTACCCCACGGACTGTCCCCCACCTTATGAAGCCGTGATGGGGCAGAGGGCAGCCAGCCAGGTCAGTGTGTGTGTGTGTTTTGACAGTTCATATGTGTGTCCATGAACCTTAGTTTCTAAAAGACACCACCTCTGTTTGTTGAGCAGGTGACAGTGTTTGACACCCCTGCCACCGAGCAGTCCGGGGAGAGAGTCACTTCCACCGCCTTCAGTGGTGAGGGTGAGAGCCTCAATCCTGTCTCACCTACCCTGCCTCTCACACCTGCCTCACCTGCCCTGCCCTGCCTCTCACATCTGCCTCACCCACCCTGCCTCTCACACCTGCCTCACCTGCCCTGCCTCTCACACCTGTCTCACCTGCCCTGCCTCTCACACCTGCCTCACCCACCCAGCCTCTCACTCCTGCCTCACCCACCCTGCCTCTCACACCTTCCCCATCCATCCGACCTCAGATCTCCTGACTGGGTGGTCAGCGGGCAGCAGAGTAACCCTAACCCTAACCCTGTGTTCTCCTTCCTGTGCTCAGTCTCTATGGACAGTGGCTCCCTGCTCATGTCAGAGATCGTGGACATCCCTGACGACTCCTCGCCCTCCGAGGACTCCTGCCTGATGGAGGTGGGGGTGAGGCCGCGGGGGGAGCGGGGGGAGCGGGGGGCCGGCTGCGGGGGAGGCGAGGGGGGAGAGGCGGGGGAGTACGTCAACTTCAGGGGGCCTCTGTCCCAGACCCCCGAGAGTCCCCTGGCCGGCCCCAGGGCCAGTCGCTTCTTCAGAGGGGAGAGGTCCAACTCCTGTTCCTCCCCCAGCACGGCTACCACCACATACAGGTAAACACAGGGAACACACACACCATGGTAACACACCTGTACACACACACACACTGATACACTCTGTCTCCTCCCAGGTCTCCAGTGTTGCGTCGGCAGGCCATGTTAGCCAGCAGCTGTTCCCAGCTGGAGGTGATAGGGGGCGCTCTCTCCATCCCAGAGATCCGTGTCTGCCCCTCCACCCCGTCACGTCGAGAGCCCGCCTCCCTCAGCTCCATCAATCCCTCTTCATCCTCGGCTGTCAATCATCCGGGAGCTCGGGGGGGCAGAGTGCCCCTCCACATGCAGCCCCTGTCGCTACGCCAACGGGAGGGCAGGAGAGGGGAGAAGGATGGAGGTGGAGAGAGGAGGGGCAGCGATGGGCTTCTACCGTTGATAAGGTCACACAGCGAGCCAGGACTTAGCTCCTCTACAGATACAGGTACGATTTTCAGTGTGTCATTGCACACACGTGTGTGCGTGTGTGTGTGTGTGTGTGTGCGTGTGTGTGTGTGTGCGTGTGTGTGTGTGTGTGTGTGTGCCCAACACAGTCTGACTCCCCTCCCTTTCCCCCCTCCAGGTGACTTCACAGGTTCGGTGGGCAGTAAAGGAATAAGTGAAAGAGGCTCTCAGACATCCACAGACACAGGTGACTGGAGATCCAGAGATCAGTGCTCTTCAACCCTGGTCCTCAGCACCAAATAAGAAAATATGCATCATGTATCATGTTAACCCTCCCTCTCGCTCCCTCTCTCCCATGCGCTCTAGGTCCGTCTTCTGAGGCTTGCCTCTTGCCTCGCTCCTCTCTGGTGGCGCCCCCTGCCTCGCTGCCCAAGAAAGGCAGTGTGAAGGCAGGAGCCACGGGGGGGCAGTTACCTTCCAAGGTGCCCCCCGCCTCTCCTCTGCACCTGCCCAAAGACTACCACCGCTCCCTAGGAGACCTCAAGGTCGATCTGCCTGTTAAGGTCGAACAACGCTGTACACACTGTACACCACGGGTGTTAGGTGTGGTCCTCAGGGCGCACAATCCTGGATGTTTTAGATGTTTCCCTCTTCCCAACACACCTGATTCAAATGATTATTCATCATGACGTTATCCAGCTCTGTGGAAGCCTGATAACAACCATTGGTTTGAACCAGCTGTGTCGGAGCATGGACACATCTAAATCCCAGGACAGTGGGCCCTGAGGACCAGGGCTGAACACCCCTGGTGGACACCATCCACCTCAGATAGGTCCAACGTTGAAGTGTCATAAATGTCTGTTTTCTTCCTGTCAGGTGACACGAGGGCTGGTGGCTCGCTTCCTCCAGCGCTCAAAACGAAACTTGGCACCTGCCGCAGAGCATGCTGGGAACACGGGGCAGGGGGCGAAGCGAAGGGGCGTTGCCGAGGGCAACGCTGCTGGTCATCTGCCTTTAGAGCAGGTAACACACCCCTTCACACACACACCTTCACACACACACCTTCACACACACACCTACACACACACCTACACACACCTACACACACACAGAGAAGAACATCTAAACGTGATAGTTTTGTATTGCCTACAACACAAGCTTTCGTTTTTTGATGTAACCGACGTAACCGTCGTCACAGCAACACATCAGCTGACTCAGTGTTCTGTTGTGTGTCGTGTCTCCAGGTGTTGCGTAACACTTGGGGGGCAGGACGGACTCACCCCCACCTCCCCCATCACCGTGGACACCACCATTCTCACAGTGACAGCCGACACAACCGTCGTCAAAGCAACCGGTCCCCGGCATTGGAGGGGATCCACTTGCGTAGCTGCGGAGATTTAAGCTCCACGTCCTCCGCGTCGCTACGGCGATTAGTGGCTCCACACGGGTCGTCAGGGGCTCTGTACATGGAGTCGGTTCTGTGAAGAGGAGGAGGAGGAGGAGGAGAGGAGAAGAGGGAGGGAAGAGAGGAGACTAATATTGGAACTTCCCGCTGTGATTTGGGCAGAGGGCTTCCTTCTCACTGAGTGGAGGGTTTGAGAAGGAGGAGGCAGGACATGAAAGGCTTCAAAATGTCAACAACACACATATCGTTCAAGTATTTCCTTCTTGATTTTCCTTCCTGACTTTCTCCCCTCCTAGGAGACACCTCTGACTGTCCCTGTCCGTAAACAGTGGTGCTGTTTCCTTCTCACCAACCTTCAACCAGGACAATGGAGGTTAAACTTGAGGCGGGAAGGTTAAATGGGATCCCTGATCAACTTCCATCTGGAGTGCTTATCTTGTGTTCTCCTCTGGGCCCAGTGGAAGCTGCAGTCCTTCCAGAGAGGCTCCCAGGGACAGGACGAGCCTGCCTCTGCTCCCACACCAAACCACATACACTCAGCTGCATATCACACGCCACACATGGTGCCGTACACCCTGTTTTCTATAACCACATTTCCCAGTTAGAAGAGCACATGCACCCTGTCTTCCACACCTGCAAAGGTGCACATGCTCTCCTCACCTTCCTCACACAGAGAGATAGATGAAGACACTGTAACCTGGAGAGAGAGATTCCCAGGTGTAACTAAGGGATGATGATGATGGAACCTTGAGTCCCTGGTTTATTGGTGTCACAGTTGTTGTATTGTGTTGCGATTGTTTTCTTAATCTAGCTAATTTTCTTTTAGCACTGACATGGAAAAATCCCAAATTTGATTTATTTCTTTCGCTCCATCTCCTACATCCACCCAACCTTCAAGAGGAGCTTGCTTCCTCCAGCTGTCACCCCTACCCCCACGTCCGGCATCAGACACTCTAACTTGAGCCCTGGATGCGTATATTGACATTTACATTTAGTCATTTAGCAGACGCTCTTATCCAAAGCGACTTACAGTAAGTACAGGGACATTCCCCCGAGGTAAGTAGGGTGAATGTGCCTTGCCCAAGGACACAACGTCATTTGGCATAGCCAGGAATCTAACTGGCAACCTTCAGATTACTAGCCCGATTTCCTAACTATGTATATTCTCTTTCTGTGATTTTCGACAACGGTGGTTTTGATTTGAATATGTGCATGTTTTCCTACGATCTCCCTGAAAGCTCCAGATGTAAGAGGAGACTCGTTAAGATGCACCTCTTGTTTTTTTTTTTATCTGGCAAACTGGTCAACTGTGTAGGTTGATACTTCTCTGAATGGCTCTCTGCATGTTTGGAAATGCCTGTTACTTTTGGCTTCCTCCCTCTTTTACTCCTCCCTTGTAGATGTCCCTTTGAAAATGTGCCCATGTATTGCTGTTGATGAGCGAGTGTTGAGGAGTTGAACCCACTGTCTTGGATAATCAGCTTTGAAAAATGATCTACTCCCTGTCACAGTAACAGTGACATGGTTGTTACCACTATTCTTGCCGACATGACAAACTTAAGATTCTCTCTCACATAGTTGACCAAACAGTGGTGTATATCTATGACTACGGTTAAACCACTCCTGTTGTGTATTTAAAAACAATTCACCTCGGTATAATTCTGAAAGCATTAAAGAGGTTCTCGCAATAAATGTACAGACGTGCTTGTGTAGATGTGAGGATTTAGGAGACTGTGTAGTAAACAGGATCTGAGAGGTCTGTGCCATCAAAACATTTAGCCCGAGAGATACTGGTCATTACGAATAATGACGAATAATAAAACGAATAATATCTGGCTACTGGATTGGTCTGTCCTGCCACCTGACCTAAACCAAGTGATGCTCACTGAGTCAAGATATCAGCCCCGTGTATGGGAAGTTTTGAATATAGACACTCGTAAACTGGTGTAACTGACAGAAACATTTACACTCACTCACTTGCACACAGACACACTGAGCTGTGTTTAAAGTGGAGCGATTGTTTCTACCTCCAGTCTTGCACATGGAAACATTATTTGAGGAAATGTATGGCTATGGCTTGACCTGATCCTTGAGACCTAAATAAAGTTAATATATTCAACATGACATACATTTTAAATGCGGTTCTGATGATAGAACGTTTTAATGCGATGTTATTCAGCATATAAAATAAATTATACACAACTACATTTCAGTTTCCGTAATGTGTTTTGTGAACAAAACGAATTCAAACTTAGACTGAGCGTGGGAATGTTTCTAATAATATGTGTTTCTTTTCATTATACACACAAGGTCATTTTCTTGGCTTATGCACGGTTTTATAATTCACAGCTAATAAACGTATCCTTAGTTTTATAGTTAAAATGTTTAATCGACACGACCAAAGTGACATTGAGCATGGGGGCAGGTCTATTATGGAACTTTACCTTGAGCCTCCTACAAGCTATCATCAGACACACAACCAGCCCACCGACCATGTACGCCTTTATTTTCCATGAGTCCTATTGGTTAGATGTCTCAAAAGCCCATCCTGGTTCGATGGCAATAGCGAATGAAAATGCTCGATGTCATATGAAGCCTTGTTGGTCCACGCCCATGTTGCGACACGCGAAGGATGTCGGGAGAGTTAGTCCACTGTCTAAGCGATAAAATTGATTGGAACGGCAGAGAAAACTACAACGCACAGATCTCCTTCCCTAAACTAAAAGCAACGACAGAAGCAGCTTAGACAGACTTGCCTCCAGTGTCACTGCAGACGAAGACGGGCACACTATGGTAAGGAGTTAATGTTGTCTTATTTTAAACGTAATCAATGCATGACAAAGCTAGCGCTAGTTCTAAACTAGCTAGCTAGCCAGCCGAGCACGAAGAGATTTCAGCCTGGTCAGACCAACGCTGCCAGCCAGCTAGAGTTAGCTAGCTAGGATTCTGCGTCTCTTGCCAAGGTAACCTACTAATTATAGTAACTTCCCTCTCTTAAAGGCACAGTTTACTCCAAAATCATAAACAGTACATATTCCTCCTACATGTAATGGTATATTTATCCAACTAGATTGTTTTGGCGTGCGTTGCCGAGTTTTGAAGATAGCGACGTAGAAATGTCAGCCTTCTGTCTTCTCCTCATCTAAATGGAGAAATAGTGCTACAGCCAGCTAACCTTACTATAATACTGTCCTCTTCTCCCCTGTCTGTTGTGCAGGGTGACAGTTGCAACGGGACACACTCCTTGGGGTCAGAGCAGTCTGACCCCAAGCTGTTTGAAGCCCAGTTCCAGGAGCTGGTGACTGAACTGACGGAGAAGGACTTAACAGACGCCGTCCTTGCGGATGCTCTCAACAGACTAAGAGAGGTAACTACCGTCCATCCATTAGTGTCAGTCAGGAGAGAGTGAATGGGCGAAACTGGAAGGCTGTCAAGCTGTGTTGTAAACTATGTCTGCCTGTGCCTTATTTGAGCACGGGGGTGTGATCATAAACTTTTTATGTGTCCCTTAAACTCTCTCCCTCTCTTTCTCTGTGTCTCTCCTGCTCTGTCTCCCAGGTGTTGATATACAATGCACCTGGAGGCAAGAGAAACCGAGGTCTTTCTGTAATTGGTTCCCTGCGAGAGCTAGTCCCTCCCACTGAACTCACTCATGACACAGTGCAAAGGGCCCTCCTGGTTGGGTGGTGCATTGAGCTGGTAAGAGCATGGACCAATCATTATTGAGCATGGAAATGACATGTTTTCCTCAGTTTTCACACACCAATGGCAAGTCACTAACACAGAATCAAAGTTACAAAGTACAAAGTACACTTAATTGTAGGTCAGGTGTTGCTGTCTGTCCTAGCTATAGTCAGTTATACCTGTCTGTCTGTCTCTCTGTCTAGCTTCAAGCTTTCTTCCTGGTAGCTGATGACATCATGGATGCCTCTGTGACTCGTAGAGGACAGCCCTGCTGGTACAAGAGGGTGAGTCTGTCTGTCTGTCTGTCTGTGTCTGTGTCTGTGTCTGTCTGTGTCTGTCTGTGTCTGTCTGTGTCTGTCTGTCTGTGTCTGTCTCTGTCTGTCGCCTCTTGATCATGATGAACAACAACAACAGGAGACAAGACTGTTTGGTTTTTCCAGGATGGAGTTGGTCTAGACGCCATCAACGACTCTTACCTCCTGGAGGGGGCGATCTACAGGCTGCTGCGCAGACACTGCAGAGGACAGCCCTACTACCTCCACCTGCTGGAGCTGTTCATGGAGGTAGCACATGCACACAGGCTACACAGGCTCTCGGATTTGTGTGCCATTGTCTGACACACACACACAGACACACAAGCTCAAACATTTACATTTAGTCATTTAGCAGACGCTCTTATCCAGAGCGACTTACAGTAAGTACAGGGACAACAGTAAGTACAGGGACATTCCACCGAGGCAAGTAGGGTGAAGTCCAAGGACACAACGTCATTTGGCACGGCTGGGAATAGAACTGGCAACCTTCCGATTACTAGCCCGACTCCCTCACCGCTAAACCAGCTGACTCATAATGATGTGTGTGTCTCTGTGTATCAGACATCCTTTCAGACAGAGCTGGGTCAAGCTCTGGACCTCATGACGGCTCCTCCTGGCCAGATCGACCTCAACAGATTCTCAATGGAAAGGTGAGGCAGCGAGCCAGGACTGAATGATGAGGGAACTGGACGTAGAACAGGATTGAGGTCTTTAGAACAGAAATGTACTGTTGTGTCGCTAACACGTTGGATTTTATTTGGGGCTAAAACCCGCATTATCTTCTCTCTCTCTCTCTCTCTCTCAGATACAAAGCGATAGTCAAGTACAAGACTGCCTTCTACTCCTTCTATCTCCCTGTGGCGGCTGCTATGTATATGGTTAGTGTGTAACATTGATTGGACCTGTAACTACAATAGTATGTGTAACAGTATAGATATACCAGCTCAGAATCAGCTTTATTCGCTAAGTAAGTTTGCACAAACAAGGAATTAACTACTGCAGGAAGGTGTAAACATATAAGAGTTTTAAATATAAAATGTAGAAAATATAACATGTAGAGCTTGTTGTTTTACCTGTGTCGTGTGCTGTCTGCAGGCGGGGATTCAGAGTGAGGAGGAACACAACAACGCTAAGCACATTTTACTGGAGATGGGAGAGTTCTTCCAGATTCAGGTGAAACAGAAACACCTCCGCTAACATAACCCTCTTCCTTGAACTCCTGCAGTAAAAGGCCAGCCAAGGTTTAGCGGTGTTCTATCTACTACAAGCATGTGTGTTTTTGTTGACGATGCTTTGCCGTTGCCAGGACGACTACCTGGATTGCTACGGCGACCCTGCGGTGACGGGGAAGATTGGTACAGACATCCAGGACAACAAGTGCAGCTGGCTGGTTGTCACGGCGCTGGGGGTCATGACCTCAGAGCAGAGGGCCGAGCTGGAGGTGAGCGGAGCGACATCACACACCTCCTCCTCTCGGTAGCATTGGGCTCCGTGACACGCATCACATCCTGTCCATTCCAACATGCCCTGTGCGATAAGCCATGTGAATAGGGATGAATTGCTTTAACAAGTTATTGTATCAGTGAGCATGCGAATGAATGCCTCGTCTTCTCTGTGGGGTTTCTTGCTCGACATTGATGAACGTACGCAGCCGGAAACTTCATTCATGAAAACCAGTCAAGTTTTCTTGACTGGAGTTCTGAACATTCACAACGTTCTCCCCTCAGACGTGTTACGGTCGCCATGACGACGCCAGCGTGGAGCGGGTCAAGGTGTTGTACGCCACCCTTCAGATGCCGGCACTCTACCGCCAGCACGAGGACGACAGTTACCAACGGTTACAGAAACTGATCGCGCTTCACGCCCAGAACCTTCCCCACGCCGTCTTCCTCAACTTCGCCAAGAAAATCTACAAAAGGAACAAGTGAAGTTTCCTGTTAGCGCTGCTACACCCCATCAGGACTGGACGAGGAGGCTGACATTTATCTGGGGCCATTTAGGTCCCTATTTCCTTCTCCTTGACTCCACAGATATTTGATGTAAGAGAGACTTGTGTACCGTAGGGCTAGGTAGCATCCTAATCGTAGGTGTTGGAAGGCGAGGGGAAGGAGGTAGAGATAGAAATGGAACTAGTCCTTTAAATGCTTATGAAGCCTCAGCTCTGCTTCAGAGAGGAGCTGTCTGTCCACTCTGGAATCCTATGGATTGTAGATGTTCTGCCCAGATCAGAGGAATAGCCTAATCTTTGTTTGGTTGATGGATGCGATGATGCCTTGTGTTTGTTGCTGTTCTTGTTCACTAGTATGTTGCCGTACCGACACTGCATGTTGCCGTACCGACACTGCATGTTTCCAGTACCGACACTGCTGAAACTATCTGACACAGGAGCACAGGGTCAGTGTCGGGATTCTGCGCTGTGGGACAAAACTATGTTCTGTTTTCAATTTTTATGTACCCATGTCTGTCATGTTGTTGATATTATTAGAAAACATATTTTCTGTCGTTTTAAGTCTTTCACCAACTCTAGCCTGGGGTGAGAATGACGATGATACGATGATAATTTTAAAATGACGCCTGTAATCCACATACAGTGAGTTGTGGTTCTTTAAAAATTCAAGGACTTTTTTTTGTCTCATCCGTAAGCACACACACTTTAAGCTTCTCTGTTAGTCTAATTTAAATATTCATATCTACCTGTTGAGACTGGCATGTCATTGCTTTAATAAAGAAATGATCCCAAGAGCTGTGAGTTTGGATGCAAAATGTTTTTGCGATTGTGAACAACTCAAGAATAAATTATACTGCAATGGAGGTGGACCAAAATCAATGGGAAATGGTGGTATATTTTAAAATGTTCCTTTTGAGGCAATCATTTCTTCGAATGCGGAAGAAGGGAGCGGGCTGGGGAGATGGAGAGGATGTACTGGTGAGGTAGGACTGAGGTGTGGTTACTGATTGCGTCGAATGGGCGGAGGGCGATGACGAGGGAGAAGGAGGTGGTCGCGAGAGGAGATGCTCTCGCTGTATCTTGGAATCATTTCTCGGTTGGAGGGGTCGCGGCGCTCGCATCCGAGACGGATTCTTACATCTCCATCTTTTAAACTACACTGACGGTGAGTACGTTCTTTTAACTTTGGTCGTTTTTTCTTTAATAGCTTACATTACCTTTTACATTTATTTCGACTCCATTTAACAAGATCCACTGACCCTGAGATCATCATTATCGGATGTCTTTGATTTGGCCGTTGCCTAAGGAACAATTATTCATTACATTCAAGAATTTATTAGGTTTTATATTTTTATGGGCCTTATTTCAATGGGCTACACTGGATAAAAGCGGGGGTGGATATGTTAGGGCGCTGCGGCTTGGGGTATACTACCTATATCCAGCCCCCCTCCCCTCTCCCCGCTCCCCGTCTCCATCAGCTCTATTGGATCGATAAATCCGGTGGTAAATACTGAAGATATGCCTGATAGGAGAGTATTTCTTCTGCGGTGTATCCGCTGTACAGTTATTGCTTAATTCAAGATTTCTCGTGCATAACTACAGACTTGATTTAGGCCCAAAATAAGCGCTTTTTGGTAGTGATTTACAGTATATTTTCGGCCGTTTGATGTGAAGGGCACCGAGGAATATGAGCAGTATAGCCTACGGTGGATGTGCCTTAAAAAGACAGACTCGCTGTTAGTCACTGCGCTGCTGCTTGGTTATTTTCTGCTCTAGTTGTTCTAGAATATACTGGTATGTTTATGCGTCCTAGAATGTACAGTAGGCTATGTCTAAAAGTATGTAAAGTTTCCCTTTATCAATGTATTTATCTACGACAGTAAACCAAAGCAGTGAGAGTATGTGTGCGTATTTGTGTGTATAACAGAAAGAAAAACACTATAGAAAGAGAAAGATGTGGAAATGATAGTGGGGTTGAAACGGAAGCATTAAGATACATAGAGAAAGACACTTCACATGAAATCTCTTCTGAAGGCTGTGCCTTCATGGCTCAATTGAGCTGAATCTCAAGGCTAAGATGCTGAGGGATGTCGGTAATTGTTAATTAGTTGAAGCTATTTTTTTTGTGGAGATCTCAGCTGATATTTGGCAGAGGGAGGTGGGGGGTTGTGTGTTTATGTGGGCTCGTGCGTTTAGTGAGTTTGGAAAAGGAGAGAGGGAGAGAAGGAAAAAAAAAAAAAAGATTTAGATCCAGCCGCTCCCAGCACTCGGTTAATTACGTAGGTAAGAAAGCCCAGTTTGATGAAGGGTCCAGGGGACGGTTTCAACTTCAAAGATTTAATTATATTTAAAATTTGAGCAGAACAAGAACGAGGTCTCTTGTGCTGATTATGGAACATGGTGAAGTAGCGTCCAGTGTCCGCTGACTCACGTATGTCTTTTGATGTTTCAGGACCGTTGGACTCGTGCCAGGATGTAACTGCCATGGCCTGTCTCAGTTTGGATCCTTCCGGTCTTTAGATAGAAAAAAAACCCAGTCCAGGTTTCTATAGCAACAGAAATAACTGACTGTCGCAAAAGTACGGCTTCCGCAATGCACTCCTCCCGCGCCCCGCTGCCCCTGAGGCCTCGACGATTCGACACAAGCAGAAGAACCAACACCAGCGTGGAACCGAAACCCCATGGGCCGGGTTTCCGGAGGGAAGATAAAAACATGAACACCCTCTCCACTTCCTCTCCACGTCGACCTACCAAAGTGCCCCCAGAGTCTTCCAGGGTAAAGGTGGGGGCCCAGGCACGTGGGCCTGTGGTTCAGTCTAGACTGGGCCTACAGAAGCACACCTCCGGCCCTGCCACCAAGCCCAAACCCAAGAGCGTCCGTGCGGCAGCAGTGTCTAACGTAGCTCCTCCCCCTCCTCCTCCTCTTCCTGTCCTGGACCCTAACTGTAACGAGCCCAGCCTGCCCTGTCTGTGTTGTGACGGGCGCTCCCCACAGGACAACAACAGCATGTTCAACCACAACCACAACAACAACAACACGGTCTCTATCAGACATCAACTCAAACTCCAGCCTCCTCCTCCACCCCCACCTCTGAGGCAGGAGGGGTCAGGGGTCAAGGTCCAAGCCCAGCCCCAGGCCAGCCCCGCCCAGCCCCAGCCACCAGACGCCTCCCCCCCCCCTGCTGCTCTGGAACTGGAGGTACAGAAAGTAAAGGAGAGCTCGAACGTGGACAACAAGAAGAAGAAGGAGGAGGAGGAGGAGGAGGAGGAGGAGGGAAGAAGCGTGGATGTTGATATCGAGGTCGATGTGGACGAAGATGACGATGAAGAGGAGGGAGTTGATGATGACGACGAAGATGACGATGACACGCTTGTCCCCTCGTGCTGTGACTGTCCTCCCTCCCTCTTAGACTTCTCTCTCTCCTCCTCCACCTCTTCCTCCTCCACCTCCATCAGCTCCTGCTCCGATCTGGAGCTGGACTGCGCAGATCTCTCCATGTCTCTCTCCTGTTCCCAGACGCACTCGGATCTCTCTATGGCCCTCTCGCCCCAGGATCATGCGTTCGCTCAGGCTCCTGAATGCTACCCTCCTTCTAGTTCGCCCCCCACCCTGCCTCTTCAGGTCTCAGACCCCACCTCTCTCTGCTCTGCGTCGCGTTCCCCACCTCCCCTCTGCTCCCCCGACGAGGGCTACCCCTCCGCTCCTGCCTCCCCTTCGTCCGACTACCTGGGAATCAAAGGCCAGGCAGGGCATCTGGGTTCAGGGGTCAGTAAACTGGGCCTCATGGACTTCCTGGAATCGATGGGAGAGTTTGGAAAGATGGAACGCTTCAGTCAGGTGATCCAGGTGGCCCGCTGGGACCTGGATGGGGATCCCTCGGGAGAGCTGCTGAGGGATCGACTGGATCACCTGGATCGTCTGGAGAAGGTCAACAGACAGGTTAAGCTGGCCCACATTACCAGGCTCCACGAGAAGGGTCTGGATCTGGCCGATCTGGGAGAGGCGGATTTCTCCGATGTTTTGGACGAGATGGGGAACGTTGACATTCCCTGGAAGCTGTACAAAAGACAGTCGTTAGGAGATTCCCAGGAGTTCTCCGACGCTGGTGTGGACCTCACAGCCCCTTCAGACTCCGAGGAGACCCTGGCTTCAGACTCTCTGACTCCCTCTCCCGTGGAGCCTCCGCCTAGACCTCCCAAACCACCAGCCCGCCACGCCAGCGTGAACTCTGACCTCCACACCTACATCAACATCAGCCGAGACCCCTCCTCCATCTGCACCTCACCCAGCCCCATCCTCTCCACCTTCTCTCCAACCTCCCCCTCGTTCTCCACCTTCAGGTGTGAGAAACCCCTGCCCCCGTCTCCCCCATCCATTCCTCCTCTCCCGGTCTCTCAGCCCATCCCTTACTTCTCCCTCTACGCTGGCCCTCCTCCCCCCTCCGTTCCCTCCCTCCTCCCCCCCATCCCTCCCCCTCGGAGTCGACACCTCGCCCGCAAGGAGGCGCAGAGGCTGGCCGCTCTCCAAGCGGAGCAGACCCCCTTCTGCCTACCCCCCCCCACCTCGCGTCCCCCTCCTCTCCCCCCTCACCCAGTCATCTCCATCTCCACCTCCTCCCCCCCTGCCGTCCCCCCCCCACCAGCCCTGCCTCCTCCTCCCTCCTTCCATGCCTTGGATGTAGAGATCCGGAAGCTTCTGATGCTGGCTGGACTGACCCAAGCAGAGCTTCAGAAGCTGAGTCCAGAGTTGGGGGTCTGTGTTGGGGGACTGGAGGAGCAGGGAGATGGTGGGAACCTCCACCTGAGCAGACCTGGAGAGCCGCAGGAACGAGGGACCCGTAGAAGGGAGGACAGAAAGGGGGAGGAGGAATATGATATAGAAGGGATGACTTTGGATGGATGGAGAGATGGAGGAAAGTTAGATGTGGAAAGGCATAGAGGGATGGAGGCACTCGGAGAAGCAGAAGAAGAAGAAGAAGAAGCCAAGAATGAGGAGAGCAGGAGTCCACTGAGGACCACCTCCTTTACCGAGATGGCGAAGAGAAGGAACAGAAGAAGTGGGTTCGGGGCCCCTGAACCCTCCTACAGCACTGGCCTCAGCAATACTGCTGATAAGAAAGCTACAAACATGACCTTTGGGACTTTCAGTTACTCCCCTGTGTTCTCGGATCCCCCTCCCCTTCCTCCTCCACGACCTTTACCCCCAGTCCCCCCCACCCTGCCTCCTATGAAAGTCTGCACCCTCACTGCCAACTCCTTCAGACCTGACCGATTTGATTGGCTGATGGCGTTTTCACCTGACGGGGAAACGCCACCACTTCCCCCGAAGAAAACATGAGCTGGTGAGTCCACCGAAGAAGACAACCTCCCTGAAGACAACAACCTCCCTGAAGACAACAACCTCCCTGAAGACAACAACCTCCCTGAAGACAACAACCTCCCCGAAGACAACAACCTCCCTGAAGACAACAACCTCCCTGAAGACAACAACCTCCCCGAAGACAACAACCTCCCCGAAGACAACAACCTCCCCGAAGACAACAACCTCCCTGAAGACAACAACCTCCCCGAAGACAACAACCTCCCTGAAGACAACAACCTCCCCGAAGACAACAACCTCCCTGAAGACAACAACCTCCCCAAAGACAACATCCTCTTCAGGGTCTACCTCAGGGAGGGGGTCAGGGTCAGGGTCAGGTTCAGGGTCTGGGTCTGGGTCAGGGTCAAATGTGACAACCTTCAAGGAGCTGCGTAACCGTAGCAAGACCAGCTTCCCCGCCACTCAGATCATAACCGACCCAGACCCCGACCCAACATCGTCACCCCTGACCCTGACATACTCTACAACCTCAAATGGAGGAGGGAGAAGACAGACGGGGACGACGTCCAATGGGAGTACACCTCCCAGGCTCAGGCCGTCTTCATGAACCCGCCCCCTCTCACCTCATTGGCTGCCCTCAGAGAAATGTTCCAGAAAGAGGATGATAACATTGGACAACCCGAAGTGCGCCCGTCACAGAAGATTGGGTGCTCAGCCAGCGAAGGGGACCTGTGGACGAGGGGGATGGGGGGAGAAGGGGATGGAGAGATGAGGGAGGATGAGGAAGGAGATGAAGAGATGGAGGTGAGAGGAAGAGCAGATGGAGGAAGAACACTGGAGTCCAGAACCACAGGTGAGTGATGATGATGATGATGATGATGGTGATGATGATGATGATGATGATGATGATGATGATGATGGTGGTGGTGATGATGATGATGATGATGATGATGATGATGATGATGATGATGATGATGATGATGATGGTGATGATGATGATGGTGGTGATGGTGATGATGATGGTGATGATGGTGGTGGTGATGATGGTGAGGATGAGGGTGGTGATGATGGTGGTGATGGTGGTGATGATGGTGGTGATGATGAGGGTGGTGATGATGAGGGTGTTCAGTAGTATGCATCTAATAGTGAAGATAGTGCCATAAGATTACGATGATGATGATTATGAGCAAATAACAGGATTTGAGCAGGTGGACATTTTGAGATGTTGCATTTCCTAATGTCACTCCATAGAAATTGTCACTGTCTGTGAAGCAAAGGAGTTCTCCTTTTGAGAGGTAATGGGCGACTACTGACAGGAAATGGTGCACGACCACTTTCTGTCCAAAAATACACAGAGAAAGAAAGTAACAGATGGACGAAGAAACTGAGAGATGGGTTCAGTTTTGCACTCATTCTTTGAGAGAGAGAGAGAGAGACAGAGAGAGAGAGAGGGAGAGAGAGACAGAGAGAGAGAGAGAGAGAGAGAGACAGACAGAGAGAGAGAGAGAGAGACAGAGAGAGAGAGAGAGAGAGAGAGAGAGAGAGAGAGAGAGAGAGAGACAGAGAGAGAGAGAGACAGAGAGAGAGAGAGACAGAGAGAGAGAGAGAGCGAGAGAGCGAGAGAGCGAGAGAGAGAGAGAGAGACAGAGAGAGAGAGAGACAGAGAGAGAGAGAGACAGAGAGAGAGAGAGAGCAGAGAGAGAGAGAGACAGAGAGAGAGAGCGAGAGAGAGAGAGAGAGAGAGAGAGAGAGGAGGTGATGTGAGGAAAATAGATACGGGAATCGCTACCAGCTGTTTCCTGTGGACATGGTGATCTGGGTGTGATGTCATCGCTGCCTTATTCAATTATTCATCCACTCTGCAGACCAGGGGGGGGGGTAATGGAGTGGCCATGTAGCTCTCCTGCTCCATCCCTCCATCCCTGCGTGCCCTCCAGTTCTCTCCATCTTCCCGTCCGCACTCCTCTCTCTCACTCCTACCTGTGTGTTTCATTTCCGTCCTCTCCTCTCGTGTCTTTTGGTCTGACTTTGACGATCTGACCCTGTTTTGCTCCCCCTTCCCCTGTCAGTTTATCTTCTCATTTTGGTGAGTCATTTAAGCTGCTTTCCTCCACCTTTCCTCCACCTTCCTCTCGTCTGTCCTTGACCTAACCCTTGTCTCTCCTCTCCTCACCGTCTCTCTGCTGGGCTTATCTCCCAGAGGAACATCTAACTCATATCATATTTCCTTAACTCATTTTCAACCTGTGTACAGAAGCCTTGTGGTTCGTGTCTAGACTTTGACACAACAGGAAGGCAGACATAGTAGACTTCTAACAAATCTGTGTCGATAAGTGTAGGGCTAATGCAGGGGGTAGGCAACCCTGGTCCTCGAGAGCCGCTGTCCTGCATGTTTTAGATGTTTCCCTGCTCCAACACACCTGATTTCTAAATGAATGGGTCGTTATCAAGCTCTGTAGAAGCCGGGTAACTGACCCATTCATTAGAATCAGGTGTGTTGGAGCAGGGAAACATCTAAAACATGCAGGACAGCGGCTCTCGAGGACCAGGGTTGCCTACCCCCGGCGCTAATGCAAGGAACATATCTTGATGTGGTTGAACCTAGTTTTCCTCTGGTCTTTGTGACACGTTCAAAAAGGTTAAGTGTGTATATTCAAGTGTGAGTGCAACACTCCAAGCTGTTGATGTTCTCCCAGCAGAGTGTTTGTTCCGTGAGAAACTAAAGCATGCGCTCTTATCGCCGGGGCAACCTTCACTACTTCACCACCGTCTCTGCTCAGGAAGCCGAAGGTAGTGTACACCTTTAAGAAAAAAAGGGGGCGGGACTCTGCCTATGTGACCAATGACAGAGAGACAGTGCCAGAAAAACAGGAAGTGCTGTGGTAGTTGGGCTGTGTTTGAAAGACAATAAGCTCCACACACAAGACAAGACGAGACAAGGTATTGTGGTCTTTTAACTTTAAGCTTTAAGCCAGTCACGTTACACCAAAAGTGTGGTGTCGATAGTAACAAATGTGGAGTCAAGTGAAGAGAAGAGGACAGTGTGACTGCAGTAACAGAACTCTGAAGACTGACTCAGCATAACACTGTACTGAAGCCCTGGAGAGGGAGAGGAAGGAGGGAGGGAGGGAGGGGAGAGAGAGAGGGAGAGAGAGAGAGGGAGGGAGGGAGAGAGAGAGGGAGAGAGGGAGAGGAGGGAGGGAGGGAGAGAGAGAGGGAGAGAGAGGGAGAGAGAGAGGTTGATTCAGAGGTGAGACCTGCTGCATTGTATCACCAGTGAAACCCTGCTCATGACAGGAGCAAGTTTAACAAGGTGTAGAAGGGATGAGAGGCTGGAGGTGTTCTAGAGACTGAAACTAGACGCTGCCAGTGACACCAGGGAATCACAGGTTATATAAGGAAATGTACTTCATTTATCTAGACCTCTTAAACTCAGAACTTGACTAGACTACTGCTCATATCTCGCCTCCATTGACTGTTATGCACTGTGTGTTGTGTGTGTGTGGGTATCTGTGTGTGTGTGTGTTGGACCAGACATTCAGACCTGTGGTCATGTTGATATTGCATGTTTTCTCAAGAGTTCTGCTGGTTTACATTCATGAATCTGCATTCTTCTCTCGTCGGACACTAACATTTTCTCATCTTTCTCTCTCCTTCCCATTTATTTACTACGTTGGTTTTATTTTCTACTCCTCTCCTCATTCTTTCTCATCCCTCCTCACCGTTCTGTTGACTTAAACGTTTGGCTTCCCCTCCTCCCCCCCTGCCCCCCTCACCCCCCTCGCCTGCCCCTCCTCCCCCCTCCCTTTTAAACCCCTGCCCCCCTCTCCCTGCTGCCCCTGCCCCTCCTCCCCTCTCCCTGCTGCCCCTGCCCCTCCTCCCCTCTCCCTGCTGCCCCTGCCCCTCCCCCCCCTCCCTGCTGCCCTGCCCCTCCTCCCTCTCCTGCTGCCCCTGCCCCTCCCTCCCCTCTCCCTGCTGCCCCTGCCCCCCTCACCCCCCTCGCCTGCCCCTTCTCCCCTCTCCCTGCTGCCCCTGCCCCTCCTCCCCTCTCCCTGCTGCCCCTGCCCCCCTCACCCCCCTCGCCTGCCCCTTCTCCCCTCTCCCTGCTGCCCCTGCCCCCCTCACCCCCCTCGCCTGCCCCTCCTCCCCTCTCCCTGCTGCCCCTGCCCCCCTCACCCCCCTCGCCTGCCCCTTCTCCCCTCTCCCTGCTGCCCCTGCCCCTCCTCCCCTCTCCCTGCTGCCCCTGCCCCCCTCACCCCCCTCGCCTGCCCCTCCTCCCCTCTCCCTGCTGCCCCTGCCCCCCTCACCCCCCTCGCCTGCCCCTCCTCCCCTCTCCCTGCTGCCCCTGCCCCTCCTCCCCTCTCCCTGCTGCCCTGCCTCCACGGCGTCTGGGCGAGCAGTGTCCTCTCCCCCTCTGGCCCTCGCCCGAGCCTGCGCCCCCCCCCAGCCCTACCCCTACTTCCTGCACTCCGCCTTCCCCCGTTACCGGCCAGGCTTCTGCAGAGTCCCACCCAGACCAGAGGCCACGCCCCTTCCCCCTGCGGAGCCCCAACCCAGAGCTAGGTCTCCCAGCCCCTCCCCACCTCCCTCCCCTCCCCACAGCGTCCCAGATTCAGACAGAGACTCAGGGTATCACCATGGGGACAGGACTGGAGGCAGGTCTGGGTACAGCCCTGGCTCTGACTCCAAGAGCGATGAAGGCTTAGACTCACTGCGTGGTTACGGAGGGGACTTCCAGAGAAACATAGACTCGGCGTATCGCTACGTAAACAACTCTCAGACGAAAGCAGACGTATACCATGGCTTCGGCCGTGACTCCGTCAGTAACTTTGACTCGCTGTACGTCGCTGACTCTGAGAAACACCCTCCCGCCCACACGGGCGTGCTCACGCCCGGCGGCGGCAACACACGCAATCAAGGCTGCACCACCCCGTATAAAAACATGGAAGCCATGTTGACGTATGCCCACACACGCACTGTGGGTGTAGAACACGCAGATGCACCCTCAAACACACTCGGTGACTCTGCTGACGTAGACAGCTCACACTCACAGCTCACACACAGCTCCTCTCAGCTGGACAGGAACCGCAACATGACCAGGGCTTGCAAAGACCTCCCACCACTGCCCACATACTACCTCTACCATCCCAAGAACTGCCCCCTGCACCGGGGCGCCCCTCCCCGCCTCTCCCCCATCGGAGCTCTCTCCCCCCCTCTGCGCTCCGGTGCGCCCCCTCCTGGTCTGGAGGGCTGCCGTCTGGGCTCCCCCCTCTTCCCCCGCTCACACACCCTCCCTGCCCTGGCTGCCCCCCTCTACTACCCCTACCTGTACCCGCCCATCCCCCCAGGAAGCCCCCTGCCCCCCCGACACTCAACCAGACTCCACCACTGCCCTGTGCGCTGAGTAAGAACTCTCTCTTGTCTCTCTCTTCTCTCTCTCTTCTCTCTCTCTCTCTCTCTCTCTCTCTCTCTCTCTCTCTCTCTCTCTCACAACCCCCTCGGTCCGTCACTCTGTCTGTCTAACATCCTGCTCGCTTGCCTGTCTGTCTGTTTGCCTGTCTGTCTGTTTGTCTGTCTGTCTGTCTGGGCTGAATAGGGGCCTTTCCACCTCGTAGCTCCCGTTTGTGCAGATCTGAAGGAACTGGATAGGTGTGAGTCATGTGGCAGAAGCTCCCTGGACACTGCTGACATCACCACGGTTCCCTCAGATCTGCAGAGGAGATGAGAAGCTTCGTACTCTCTTAGGCTAATCATATTTCTCTGTCTGTCTGTCTGTCTGTAGACATCCGTGTTGTCTGTCTAGTTGTGTTGATATTGCATGTGTGTTTAAATGAATAACGTAGATAAGTTCATGGCTTCTTCACTGATGATGTGTGTGTGCTACTGGCTACGGGCCAGGCTTGAAACTAACACAGTGTTGAGTGTATAAATGTTACAGCTACATTTATATACCTGGTTTCTGTTGTAGGATTAGGATAACGGCCAAACTAAGATTGAAATGTGCTTATCGTGCTGAGACCTGTCTTGCATGTGTTTTGGTTTCTGTTTGAGGTGTTCAAACTGTAGGATCTCCCACATACATGTGTGAGTGTGTGTGTGTGTGTGTGTGTGTGTGAGAGAGAGAGAGAGAGAGTTTGCGAGTGTTAATGTGCGTGTCAAGGTTAATGCATGGCCAACGATCCTCCTATGGATGTGTGCTTCCAATCCCCCCCTCCTCCTCCCCCCTTCCCCCCCTCCTCCCCCCTCCTCCCCCCCTCCTCCCCCCCTCCCCCCCTCCTCCCCCTGGTCCCCTCCTCCCCCCCGGTCCCCTCCTCCTCCCCCCTCCTCTCCCCTCCTCTCCCCTCCCCCCCTCCTCCCTCCCCCCTCCTCCTCCCCTCCTCCCCCCCTGGTCCCCTCCTCCTCCCCTCCTCCTCCCCCCCTGGTCCCCTCCTCCTCCCACCCTCCTCCCCCCTCCTCCCCCTCCCCCCCTCCTCCCCCCTCCTCCCTCCCTCCTCCCCTCCTCCTCCCCCTCCTGAGTGTTGCTATGCTCCAGGAGACACGACTGGCTAGACTGTGCCTCTGCTGCTGTGTGCGTTGCCTCGACTACCACCTGGCTACCTGTTTCCCACTAATGATACTAATAACGCTTATTCACGTTCTGGTATTCTTTAGAGCTGAATGTAATTTTGTCTTTATGGCGTTGGGATCTTCAGGTTGTTTTTCTGTCTGTGTCGGTCTCAGCGGTCCGCAGTGTGTCGTTCGCCGGTTCGGAACAAAAAGGCTCGACTTCCTGGATGGGAGAAAATGTGCGGGGTCCTGTGAGAGGTCTTGGGCTGTCCTCTCTGTGCCTGCAGGAAAAGAGAGGTGATGCGACCTTCACACACCGTACACAGTTTACGCTGCCTGGTGTCATACTGCATGTGTTCCCCCCTCGTGCGATGCGTAGCGTGCTGATTGGTTGATCCTCCTCGCAGCTCTGGTCAGTTCGGTCAGCGTGGCGGTGGAGGCGGTGTTGGCCCAGTTCAGCTCCTCCAGGACCCTGGTACAGAAGGTCAGTCCTGCACACACACACACAGAACACACTGCCTCCAATACTCCTGTCATCCATCAATTAATTGTTGAAATATACCTCTCCTCTCTCCCCTCTGTCTGTCTGTCTGCTCTCCCATGTCCATAGCCTGTTTATGAGGTACTACTAGAATGACCATAGTCCCTTCTTGTCATTAGTCCTGACCCTCCCTGTGCACTAACTCCAGGCTGCTTTCCTACCACCCCTTCATCTCTCTCTCTCTCCCTCTGTGTCCTCCTCCTCTCCTCCACTCTCTCCATGCTCATCCATCTTTCTGGCTCTATGCCCTCCTTCTTCACCCCTCACCTTCTTCCTCTCCTGCTCTCCACCTGTTCCCTCCCTCCCCCTCTCCCTCCCCCTCTCCCTCCCTCTCCTCCCTCCCTCCCCCTCTCCTCCCCCTGTGCAGGCGCTGTCAGGAGACAGTAGTGTGAATCCGTCTGTGGGTCGCCTGGCGCTGCAGTGTCTCTGCCCCGCCCTGCGCAGCCTGCTGTCCGATGGCCTCAAGCCCCACCAGAATGACCTTATTTCAGGCAGGAGGCCAAATTCAGCCTGGGGACTGGTCCAGGCCTCCACCAAGTCAGGTAGGAAACACTGAGGCTCAGTACCGAGGAGAATGGCCCTCCAGTACAGACAAGACAGCCCCTCTCTACTCCATAAACAACATATCAAAGGCTTCTTTCACTCTGTCAGACGTGTGGTTATTGATTTTTCTCATTATAACCTCCTGTGTGTCAGCCTTTGTTCTCCATTTCTCCCCTCTTTCTCTCACTCTCCCGTTGCACTCGTTATTCTGTTGAGTCACTCTCCTCCTCCTGCTCCTCCTCCTGCTCCTCCTCCCCCTCCTCCTCCTCCTCCTCCTCCTCCTCCTCCTCCCCCTCCCCCTCCTCCTCCTCCTCCTCCTCCTCCTCCCCCTCCTCCTCCTCCCTCCTCCTCCTCTTCCTCCTCCTCCTCTTTCCTCCTTCTCCTCCTCCTCCCCCCTCCTCCTCCCTCCTCCTCCTCCTCCTCCCTCTTCCCTCCTCCTCCTCCTCCTCCCCCCCCTCCTCCTCCTCCTCCTGCTCCTCCCCCCTCCTCCTCCCTCCTCCTCCCTCCTCCTCCTCCTCCCTCCTCCCTCCTCCTCCTCTTCCTCCCTCCTCCTCCCTCCTCTTCTCTTCTCTTGTCCCTCCTTCTAGCTTTCTCAGCATCCTTATCATCAGTGATCTGTTCTTGTTTAATTTCAATGTCAGTAAATTCAGGTTCACGTCAACATAATATATTGATTCAACATCGATTTGTTTCAGAGCCAAAACCTGTCTATGTTTTTCTCTAACCCCCCCCCTCCTCTCCCCCCCCCCCCTCCTCTCCCCCCCCCCTCCCCTCCCCCCCCCCTCCTCTCCACCCCCTCCACCCTCCAGGGCCTGGTACCGCAGCCTTGCACAGCATTCAGACTCGTGTTGGAGAGCTAACACAGCTGAGACAAAGCAAACACAGGTTCAACGCCTTCCTGCTCGGCCTGCTCAAGTAAGACACGTCTCCTGCACGCTCCTCCACTTGCCTTCCTCTCCTCCTCTCTCCTCCACTCCTTCTCTCCTCCTCTCCTCCTCTCTTCCACTCCTCCTCTCCTCTCCTCTCTTCCACTCCTCCTCTCTTCCACTCCTACTCTCCTCTCTTCCACTCCTCCCCTCCTCTCCTCTCTTCCACTCCTCCCTCTCTTCCCTCCTCCTCTCCTCTCCTCTCTTCCACTCCTCCCTCTCCTCTCCTCTCTTCCACTCCTCCTCTCCTCCTCTCCTCCTCCTCCACTCCTTCCTCTCCTCCTCTCCTCCCCTCCTCTCTTCCTCTCCTCTCTCCTCCTCTCCTGGGGCCTGTGATGGATCCTTGAGTCATCGAGCCGCACGTTGGCAGCTCACACACAGCAGATGGAGAAAAGGCTAAATGGAAGTGCGGATGTTTTTTCCA
This sequence comes from Thaleichthys pacificus, assembly GCA_023658055.1. Taxonomy (NCBI): domain Eukaryota; kingdom Metazoa; phylum Chordata; class Actinopteri; order Osmeriformes; family Osmeridae; genus Thaleichthys; species Thaleichthys pacificus. The sequence goes on along the minus strand of CM042871.1, from coordinate 19,885,916 downwards.
AGTTAGTGTTATGACAGCGGATGATGTTAGTGTTATGACAGCGGATGATGTTAGTGTTATGACAGCGGATGATGTTAGTGTTATGACAGCGGATGATGTTAGTGTTATGACAGCGGATGATGTTAGTGTTATGACAGCGGATGATGTTAGTGTTATGACAGCGGATGATGTTAGCGTTATGACAGCGGATGATGTTAGTGTTATGACAGCGGATGATGTTAGTGTTATGACAGTGGATGATGTTAGTGTTATGACAGTGGATGATGTTAGTGTTATGACAGCGGATGATGTTAGTGTTATGACAGTGGATGATGTTAGTGTTATGACAGCGGATGATGTTAGTATATGACAGCGGATGATGTTAGTGTATGACAGCGGATGATGTTAGTGTTATGACAGCGGATGATGTCAGTGTTATGACAGCGGATGATGTTAGTGTTATGACAGCGGATGATGTTAGTGTTATGACAGCGGATGATGTTAGTGTTATGACAGCGGATGATGTTAGTGTTATGACAGCGGATGATGTTAGTGTTATGACAGCGGATGATGTTAGTGTTATGACAGCGGATGATGTTTATGAAGGTCCCCTCATGAAATGCCCCTATATAAACCCTAATGGTGTTAAATTAGCTGTGAGATTTACTGTGTTTATATGAGTTGACATCATGTTTTTTTTTCCACACACAACACCAAAAAGTTTCTATTTTTTTCAACCTTTCCAAATGTTATTACACTGTTAATATGTTGTTATTACACTGTTGTTACACTTATTACACTATCATTACACTGTTGCAGAGATGTGAAAATAGTACAGCAACAAACTTAACTTTCCATCTCTGTGTGTAACACATACATGCATATTCTCATATTCAAACTTTTATTTTTATTTTTTTCTCACAGCAACAAGCTGCTGGATTTCTGGCTCTCTCACCTGCAGTCCTGCAGTGGTAAGTTCACAGCTTCAGAGTCCTTCACCAGGGCTGTCAGCCTCAGAGTCCTTCACCAGGACTGTCAGCCTCAGAGTCCTTCACCAGGGCTGTCAGCCTCAGAGGGCTGTCAGCCTCAGAGTCCTTCACCAGGGCTGTCAGCCTCAGAGTCCTTCACCAGGGCTGTCAGCCTCAGAGTCCTTCACCAGGGCTGTCAGCCTCAGAGTCCTTCACCAGGGCTGTCAGCCTCAGAGTCCTTCACCAGGGCTGCCAGCCTCATAGTCCTTCACCAGGGCTGCCAGCCTGTCAGTCTCACATTCTATCTCTTTCTTCCCAGATGTGCTGGAGACATTTTATCGTCCCTCTTCCTTCATGCTCCTGTCCTCCACTTCCTGCCAGCCTCTGTTTGAAGAGCTCCTCCTCCTGCTGCAGCCGCTGGGCCTGCTGACCTTTAACCTCGACCTGCTCTTCCAGCACCACCATCTCGAGCCAGCCAATCAAAGCCCAAACATCCCCAGCCCACCCAATCAGGATGCAGGGTTCAGGCTCTCACCACGAGGGTCGGCTACTAATTGGCTGGGTAGAAGCTACTTTGAGAGCCTGTCAGAGCTTGATTCTGGGAGCGTGGAACTTGAGGAGACCAATGTCAGAGCAAGTTCCTGTTCAATGGCTGATCCGCTGGCTGGAGGTTTGGGGGAGTTGACCAATGGCGGTGTGGCGTCTGTGAAGGTCCCTGTCGGTGTGGGGAAGACGAGCCCTCAGCTTCTGTGGGTGCAGGAGAAGGAGATAAGGAACATAGCGCCCCCTAGTGACGGGGAGGCCAGCTTATCCCAGCAGGCCGGACAGGTAATTGCATCTCTGCTGGTTCTAATGCCCCGGTGGGGGGGGGGGGGGTGTGATGGATGTGTACCGTAGGTGTGTAATGACTTAATGATTGTTCTTCGTTCTCTGCTAAGGTCATTCAGCAGGGATGGGGGGCTGTGATGCGCTGGGGGGGCCGGCTGGGCCAGAACCTGACAGAGCTGAGCCCAGGGGTGACCTCCAGACCTCCAGACCTCCAGGGCCAGGCTCAGCAGATTGACCCCAATGGGAGTGAGCGTCCTCGGGCAGACGGTGCTGCTGCTGTCCCCTGGAGCTTTGGGAGACTGTTTGGAGCCTCTAAAGACTCCATGACACCCACCCCGCCCAGCAGGTCAGCTTGTGTTGTGTGTGTTGACTTGTGTGTAATAGGACCCCTCTGTGTGTGTGTGCTTTCAGTACATGTAACCTGTCCCTCGACACACAACACACACTTAATTCTCCTTTATAATGTATTTTTCTTCTTTTTCTTTTCTCCTTTATGTATCTCTCTCTCTCTCTCTCTCTCTCTCTCTCACTCTCTTCATCTCTCCTTCGTATCTCCAGACGTCCCTCTCAGTGGCTGGCTCCTGGTGTGACTGTCTTGACCCGCATGGTCAGCAGCAGTTCCACCCCCACACTCAAGAGGGCGCTGGAGCCCGAGTGCCAGATAGAGATGGAGAGACAGAGGGAGGGGGACACCGAGGAGGACACGGACAAGCCACGCCCCCTCAGGTAGGACACATGGGAGGAGGACAAACACGTGTTGCTGTTCCTTTAGATATTAACGAGGTTGTGTGGAAGTATGCTAATCACGGCCGGCTTGTGCGCCCCCTGCAGGTCGGTCAGGACACTGTGCGATCACTCCGGCACAGGGGCGGAGCTTAGCTTCCAGAAGGGGGAGGAGCTAGTCATCTTGGGTGGCGTCGACCACGACTGGATTCGCTGCCGTCAAGGAGAAAAGGAAGGCCTTGTGCCCATTGGCTACACCTCCCTAATCATGTGACTTCAGTTGCCGGATTGCTGCTGATATAAGAATTTAAGAACAAAAAAAAACAAAAAAACACAAAAAAGATTAACAATGAGAGGTTGTGTTCAGGTACTAATACTCTGGAAGAGATAGTTCACACTTAAATCAAGATGGTCTGAAACGTAGGTACATAGCTTGCTGCCTACAACACCATCTGCTGTACACGGTTCCCAGTGTGAGTAAACAGCAGCGCTGAGCCACACGTGACCAGGAGTGGCTCCACTTCCCGTACAACAGATGGTGGGCAATAACAACTCCACTCAAATCTACAACACTTCTCATCTTTGATTTTCGGGGTGATTTATCTCTTGTTCCTTGTTTCTCCATCCTCTCTCCTCGGCGACCAAAGATCTGGCAGCATCTGGATGAGTCTGAGCCGGATGAGATCTGTGCTTAATTCAGCTCGTCCACGCGCTCTCAGATCAGTGGTCACTCTGAGGCGTGGCGGCCTGCTGGTCAGTTGTTTCCCTTCTGCGTCGTCGTAGAGACGGGGCTCAGACCAGCCGGCCGCCCAGTGAAGGAAGCCTTGTTAGAGTATTGGCCCGTAGTTCCTGTTGCGTAGAGATGTAACTTAGTGACCTGTAGCTGTGTTCAGTGACCTCTCTGACCGCCCCGATATCCCTCCCCTGTGGCCTGGTTTGTGTGTTGACATGTTTCTGCAACTCTTAAGCGTTAAATGATAACTATTTGACTGTATAAATATACATACAAAATATATATAGGTATATGAATATAGACTGGTTTTACCAAGATAGATAGATAGATGGATGAACACGAGAAAAAACAGATAAGCGATAATTCAAAGATAAAACTTTCAAGGTTGATCGAGAGTTTTACTCGTAAGTGATTGGCCCTTTTGATTTTGCTGCTCTCCCCATATCTCTTAATCACCAATCACAATTCTAGTTTTTAGTAGCCCCTCCCCCACACAGACTGTGGATGTGCTGTGTCACGTGATCTGGTGTCTGAAGGATTCTTCCTGCGTGTTGCATTTCCTCCCACTCTCTTAGCATCATATCCACGTCATCGGTAGATATAATCTCATATGTTTAGTCCCTGAATGCGTAGGACTGTGAATGCTTTGAATGAATGCAAAAGAATATCTATTTAGCCAACATATCTGCCCTACTGTCAAGACAGCACAGTATACTCTAACTAGTGTAGCAGTACTGTAGCTGAGATATGCTCCTCCTCCTCCTCAGTCTCACATCCAGATACTTCATAGGCTACCAGCTGAACCATCCACCTCGCAGACACTCAGCACTCGACCAATCAGAGCTTACGAGCGTATTTTCCTTCCTTGTTTCTGATTGGACCGCAGCTGTAAAAACCCACACCTGTGTGAGTGAATGGCTGCCTTGTCTCAGAGTGTGACTGAACGATCACATGCTACCTTACCCTACTTGTCATGTTTAAACATGTGAGATGATCATTGTTAATATTATTAGTAGTGGTAGTGCAAGATGTTCAAGTGGTAGTGTATTGATAACAATGTTTTATCTCTAACAATATGCTGTATGGTATTTTAGGATTTGGTTGGTAGTTATTCTGTAGACTTAGCGTTATGACTATGCATATCATGTACTTCTCAAAGCTCTCTGGTGGAAAGATTCTGCGGTGATCATAGTTTATTTATTTGCTTTTAAAGCTACCCTCCATACTATAATGCAGTACTCGAGACATTCAAGTGTCTTTTGTAAAGTCTTATATTACTACACCTACCTTGAATGACCTAACCCTTAACTTGAATTCAGGAAACGCAACTGTTGAAATGTCTTTTTGATTGGCTGGGAAAGGCTCAGTGAAGGTCGTTATGCCAACAAGCCATGTAGCCTGAGCATAATGTTACTATGACGATGCTCAAGGGTTAAATGACCCAGGCAGCCATATTTTCCAAAAGTACTGTATGGTGTCTAGTTAGGAACACACACCTGCCATCTGAGGCTGCTATTCAATGTCCAAGCCCTAGACAATATCAATGTATTTGCAGATAAATAATAAACAATAACTATAAGGTAGTATTGTGTTTGTCGAGATTACCCATTTATCTTGACGGTTTTTGTTCTGGTTGATTCAGGTTTATTTTTATGTTTGATGTTTAATGATCGTCTTAATGCTTTTTGTATCAGATGTTAATTTATTGGATGTTATTTTTGGAGATGTGCTGAGATTTCTGGAAGGTAAACAGCCGTCTCATCTGAGCACCCCGATCTGTCTCTCTATCTATCTGGGGTTCTGCGTGCGTTAGTTTGCGTGCGCGCGCCTGCACATGTTCACGTGTGAGCGTGCACGTGTGAGCGTGCACGTGTGTGTGTAGCAGTGTGTTTCTGTATCTTCTGGTGTGATGTAGCCTGCCCTGCCCTCTATCTTACTGTTGCATTTATAGTAGCTACTGCCCCTCTAGTGTCAGTCACAGTCAAACCCCTGCATGTGCTTGTTTGTAAATATATCCAATAAATAATCAATATACACCAGTCCTTCCTCGTGTGTTGGTGTGTTGAGGGGTCATGGGGTCATGGGGTGAGGGTCAGACAGACTTGGATAGAAAGTCTTTGGAACGACTGTTCCTATGATCTCCAGCAAGGGTCATGAGAGAGGACCGCGCCGCAGTACTCCCCTCTCACCACTAGAGGGCACTGTTTGTCCAGTCATGAGGGCTAACCTGAAGGAGCTCCGGTAGAGGGCCTCGTAGACTAAGATCTGTTAGCTTGAATTGTCCCACTCCGCAAACAGTTACACGAACACATCAAACACGGTCTCGTTGACGAAAATTGCATTTTATTGTCATCAATATAAAGGCAAAGGTTTGAAATGACATTCGTTGACAATGAGCAATGCTTTTCTTCTTTTCGATACAGTTTTCAGAATCTATCGCGAAATGGTACATGTCATGCAAACTAAATATATAGGTTTTGTATCTTATATTTGCTAACAAGTTAACCACTGGCAATGATGTAGTGCTTTCAGTTTAATATGAGAGGAACGACACATGTAAACAGTCAAATAAATGGCACTTTCTTGGTTTGGTGGTGCAGGCAAGCCACCTCAAACCACAGAGAGAGCTACCGTATATAAACGCAACACTAGCAATCTGTTCTTTTCCCTGATTGTCCGACCCAGCTACAAAAAACAACCACCTTCCACTTGGGGAAAAAAGGCGAACATGTCAAATAGAAAACAAAACATTAAAAAAGTCAAACTGTATACAATCATAGTCCATTAAAAGAGAAATATTTGATCCAATTTCACATTGGTCAGTTTTGTTTAAATACGTTTTAGTAAAATGAAGGCCTTTGATTAGCTTTTCCTCTTCTGTATAATACTAATAATTACATTACTGATATCTGAGAAAGTGCATGAATCTATGAGCTTAATTGTTCTGTTCACCCTATGTATATGCATGTATATATATATACTGCATATATAAATACAGTATATATGTTTGTGTATGTATGTATGTACATTCACATGGAGCTCAATGCCATTACATTTCTACTGCTACCCCATGTATAAGAATAATCGTACTACTAAATCTTTACAGGTAAATGAGCTTAAATGACCATATTCACCAGTTCACAACTTTATCAAATCAAAACGGGAAATGGGAGATATTGCTTTAAAGACTGCATTCATTTAGGTACATACTGTTTACTGCATGGCACTTCACCAGAGCAGCATGACTGGGTGACTCTCTCTCTCTCCCTCTCTCTCTCTGATTGTTCCTGCTCTCAGGAGAGGGATCACTCGAGAGCTCGTACCCTCCCCAGACACAACACGGGAAAATACGCACACGAATACATACCACCATCATTTATATCTACTGTGTTTATATATATATATATATGCCGTTATTTGAGAGCGCTAAATTTGCCCTTTGAAATAATCTCATTCAAAAACCCTCATTAAAAAGTCTATTGCAGTGAAGCCACGATCATGGCCGACACTAGACGTTGCCCTCCTCCTCCAACAATATGCCTCAGCTTCCTCTCAGCTTCCTCTCACTGTCTTCATTTTATCTACAACATCATGGATTGAAGGTCTAATTAAAGTCGTAGGTTGCCTTTCCTGTTTGCCTATTATCTCAGTCAAAGTAGACCAGAGGAAGTGGACAAGGAGAGGTAGCTAGTTCTTAATTTTGAGACACAGCCTCTGAGCAGGGAAAACTGGAACACTGCCAGTTTGCTTAAGGGCCAAAGTAAGAGACATCAAACTGCCTGTGTGTGTGTGTGTGTGTGTGTGTGTGTGTGTGTGTGTGTGTGTGTGTGTGTGTGTGTGTGTGTGTGTGTGTCTACCCAACTATTTTTAGTGTCCACTTGGCATGCAGTCTTTAGTGTGCTGTTGCTCTCTCCAGCACTAGTGCAAATTCAGTTTAAGCTGTTCTCTCTCTCTCTCTCTCTCTGTCTCTCTCTCTCTCTCTCTCTCTCTCTCTCTCTCTCTCTGTCTCTCTCTGTCTCTCTCTCTCGTCTCTATCTCTCTCTCTCTCTCTCTCTCTGTCTCTCTCTCTCTCTCTCTCTCTCTCTCTCTCTCTCTCCTCTCTCTCTCTCTCTCTCTCTCTCTCTCTCTCTCTCTCTCTCTCTCTCTCTCTCTCTCTCTCTCTCTCTCTCTCTCTCTCTCTCTCTCTCTCTCTCTTCTCTCTCTCTCTCTCTCTCTCTCTCTTTCTCTCTCTCTCTGTCTCTCTCTCTTTCTCTCTTTCCTCTTGTCTCTCCAGAGGGCTGTTGTGTGTGCATGTGTGTGTGCACGTGTGTGTGCACGTGTGTGCGTGCACGTGTGTGTGTGTGTGTATGTGCACGTGTGTGTGTGCACGTGTGTGTGTGTGCATGTGTGTGTGCACGTGTGTGTGCATGTGTTTGGCCTCCACACCAACACTAGGATTTTGCCTCCAACCACCCAGTGTCCGTTTCCATGGTTTCATCCTTGATCTGATCTCTATGAAACAGAGAGGCGGAGAAAGTCTCTCTCTCCCTCTCTCCCTCTGTCTCCCTCTCTCTATCTCTCTCTCCCTCTCTCTCTCTCTGTCTCTCTCTCTCTGTCGCCCTCTCTCTGTCTCTCTCCCTCTCTCTGTCTCTGTCCTCTCTCTCTCTTTCTCCTTGTAGCTGTCAGTTGTCTATATCCTTTTCTCCTCTGCCAAACACAGTGGCACAGTCACTCAGGGGGCATTACTGTCGTATTACTTCCTGTCAATTTGTCCTATTGCAGACCTCGTCTGTCACCAAGAGGGGGACCTCCCTGTTCCAGGAGAGGGGGGCGAGAGGGGGGGGAGAGGAGAGGGGGGCGAGAGAACCAGAGACACCACCCCTCCAGCCCCTACTTCCCCAGCTTTTCTCCTTTTCTCCCTCACACCCCAATCTCCATCTGCTCTGCTTACCCCTCTTTCTCTCTTTCCCTCCCTCCCTCCCTCCCTCCCCCTCTCTCTCTCCCTCTCCCTCCCTCCCTCCCTCCCTCTCTTCTCATGCTCGCTTCAGTTTCAGGAGCAGCGTGTTCAGACGTTCCCTCTGCTGTTCCCTCCTGTGCACCTCCTCCTCCTCTCCTGTGTTCAGACGTTCCCTCTGCTGTTCCCTCCTGTGCACCTCCTCCTCCTCTCCTGTGTTCAGACGTTCCCTCTGCTGTTCCCTCCTGTGCACCTCCTCCTCCTCTCCTGTGTTCAGACGTTCCCTCTGCTGTTCCCTCCTGTGCACCTCCTCCTCCTTCTCTCCTGTGTTCAGACGTTCCCTCCTGTGCACCTCCTCCTCCCCCGCTCCTCCTGCATCCTCCTCTTCCGTGTTCAGGCTCCCGCTCTGTTGTGACAGACCGGCACACAGCTTGTTGTCATGCACACAGGCGTGGTACACAAGGCTTGATGTGACGTGCACACAGTGTCACCGGGCGCTCTACTCACATGGGGCCTGGCACAGAGAGAGGGAGGGGGCTTAAAGTGGGGGGCGTTGGCGGACACAACCTCCTTTAACTCCATTGGCTGACCTGTTGGGTTAAAGGTCAGGTGGTTTCTGTTAGTGAGGGAGGGGAAGTGACACAGGAAGTCCCTGCAGCCCCCTGTGAGTCTAGACCTGCCTGCTGTCTACTGTGCAGCCTCTGT
>CM042871.1:19837047-19872047 GCA_023658055.1 Thaleichthys pacificus | reverse complement strand
CCTCTCCTGCCTGCAGAGACCCCCTCACCATCACACCTCTCCTGCCTGCAGAGACCCCCTCACCATCACACCTCTCCTGCCTGCAGAGACCCCCTCACCATCACACCTCTCCTGCCTGCAGAGACCCCCTCACCATCACACCTCTCCTGCCTGCAGACCCTTCCATACGGGCTGAGACCTGGCCCAGTAAAACAAACACGACTGCCTCTTTTCTGGAAACGAGAGATGGCGCGTGTCTCACCTGCTCCTCTCCTGTCCGTCCACGATGGCCCCTCCCTCCTCTGTGACACGCCTCCGCTCCCTGGCTTCCCATTGGCCGCCCCCGGTCCTTGCGTCCCTCCCTCCGGCCGCGGTGGCAGCAGAGGTGAAGAGGTTGGTGTGTGTTGGGGGTGGGGAGGAGCCGTACAGGTGTGTCTCCTCCTCTCTGGAGGACCCCCCCCACCGCACCTGTCCACCGGCCCCCTGTGAAGGCCACCCAGGAGGGAGCAGGGGGCCTGAGCCCCCCCTGGCCCCCTCTCTTCAGCCAGCTGCCACCAAACGAGGACAGGTGAGAGGAGCCGAGGCCCAGGCACGTGAGGGACGTGTTCTTAAGCCTCTCCGCCGAGGACGAGGATGATGAAGAGGCTGTGTTAGCGGCGGCGGAGGTGGAGGGGGACTCCTTTCCATTCTTGAGTCGCCATGGCGACCCCACTGACCCCCCGCTTCTGCCCCCTCTTCTTCCCACCTCCTCGGAGCCCCTGGTGAACTCTGACCTCGGCTGCTCCTCCTCCTCCTCTTCCAGCTCCCCCTCGGCCCGGCGCTCGCCGGCGCGGTGCCGGTGTTTACGGTGTTTGTGTTTGTGTTCCATCCTGCCGCAGCCACAGACGGCGTGACCGGGAGGAAACCCAGCCCCTCCCCCTCCCCCTCCCTCCCCCTCGCCCTCCCCCCTCAGCTCCCCCTCCCTGGGCAGCCGGCTCCTCCTGCGGTGGAAACGGGCGGGGTTGAGGAGCAGGTGGGGGTGCTGGGGGTGGTGGGGGGTGTACTGGTGAGGGGGCGGCAGGGGGAAGGAGGGGTGGAGGTGTGGGTGGGGGTACAGGCCGGGGGCGGGGTAGCCCCTGTAGAAGCCCAGGTCGTCCACGGTCTCCTGGAACTTGGAGGAGCAGCCGCAGTGACGACGGTCGGCCTTACGGCAGTGGAGCGCCTGGCAGGGGTACAGGGGGTGGGGGGCGTAGGGGTGGGGGGGGGTACGAGGAGGGGTGGGGGGGGTACGAGGAGGGGTGGGAGGGGTACGAGGAGGGGTGCGGGGAGTAGAAGCCGTTCAGGTTGATCCTGTAGACGTTGGAGCGGACGTGATGCTGGGAGGAGGAGTGGTGTCTCCTGCCCCCCGGGGCCCCCTCGTAGCTCTGCCCCTGTCCTGCTCTGGCCCATCCACGGCGCCCAATGTGGACCTCGCTGAACTGGCCAATCAGGTCCTCCAGCTCCGACAGGAAGGCGGGGTCGTGCGAGAGCAGGTGTTGCTGCTGGTGTTTCCTCTTGTGTTTGTTTTTCAGCCTCTTCAGGGAGTTTTGCCCCAGGCAGGTGCAGAACTCCAGCTGTGTGCACTTGCTGTGGCCGGGGCAGGGGCAGAGGCAGGAGCAGGGGGAGATGCAGTCGTATCCCCTCCGCCTGTGTCTGTGTCTCTCTCGCTCTCGGTGGCGCTCAAGGGCGGCCGTGGCGGTCACGGGGTGGGCGTGTCTGAGGAGGGGGGAGAGGGGGGAGGACACAGAGGCAGGGTGGTCCAGTACCGCCGACGAGGGTCCCCTCGAGGGACCCCCGAGCTCCGCCCCTAACCTTGTGACCTCTGGGGTCCTCCTGAACATGACCCCCCCGCCTCGCACCCCCCTCCTCTCTCCGCGCTCCGAGACGCTGTTGTTGTCCGTGCCGATGCCACTGTCGCTAGGCAACGTCTCCTCGCTGAGCGACTCGCTGACGGGCGAGGGCGTGGCCTCTTTGAGGTGGGCGGGGGAGGCTGCCGGGTGGTGGTGGGGGATGGAGAGCTTGCAGGACGGGTGGTGGAAGGGGAAGTGGTGTCGACCCCGACAGGGACAGCTCCTCTTGGCGAAGGGAGAGAGGGAGGAGGAGGAGGAGGGGGGAGGGATGTTCCGGGGGGAGGTGCAGGAGGAGGAGGGGGAGGGCAGGGAGAAGGGGTGAGGGAAGAGGAGAGAGGATGTGGGCTCTGTGAGGCTGCCTTCACTGTAGGGGCTCTGAGCTCCACTGGAGTGGGTGAGGGAGGGGGAGGGGAAGGGATGGGGCTGGGGAGAGGAGAAGAGGGAGGGGCCGGGGAGACTGGAGAACAGGCCTGACTGAGGCGCCGGGTTAGCAGAGAGCGCTTTGGGCTTACGTCCTCTCCTCTTCCCCATGTAGATGGTTCCTCTCTTGCTCACGTTGATCTGAGGGCCCAGTTTCCCCCCGAAGGAGCACGACAGGCTGGACAGAGTGTGTGACGCGACTAATGTTGATCCACACGTCTGTCCTACACCTCCAGGGGAGGTCTCTCCCCCCTCCTCTCCTCCCCTCCTCCCCTCCCTCCCCTCCCTCCCCCCAAACCCAGACAGGATGTGTCGGGGGAGCCCCCTTCTCTTCCTCTTCTTCATCTCACCGATGATCCTGCGGATGTTCAGCTGCCTGCTCCTTCTCTGGCCCTTCTCTGTCCCCTCAGAGTGGGGCAGGGCGCTCCTCTGGTCCTGGGGCTCGGGGCTGGTGGTTAGTCGCTTGGGGCGCCCTCGCTTCCTGGCAGGGGGGCTGGGGTCTGGGAGGCTGGTGGGGGCTGGGAGGCTGGTGGGGGCTGGGAGGCTGGCGGGGGCTGGCCCGATATCCAGCACTCGGTCCAACACAGGTGGCTCCGGAGCCTCGACGTACCCGAGAAGGAGCTCTTCGGCTGGGGTGGGTTTGGAAGAGCGTCTGGGTGGTGCGGGTTCATCAACGCTCGGTGTCCGGGATTTGGTGCAGACTTTTTTGGGGGCCTTGGCCGATGGGTGTCTAGATGCTGCCTGGGGGGTGGGGTCACAGGTCATCAAATGGGTCCAGGTGGGCGATGGAGGCTGGCCTGCTAGCCGGGGTTTGAGAGAGGTGGAGAGAGGGAAGGAGCTGGAGGGTGGGGGGAGAGGAGGACCTTGGTGGGCTTCACCTGTGGGATGGTTGGAGGCCTTAGCGGAGAGCTTCAGGGGGGCGTCTAGGGGGGCGTCTCGGTGGGGGTCCAGAGGGGCTTCCTCCAGCCTCTGTGCCCGGTTCACCAGCCTGGTCCAACTGGGACGCCTCGCCTTACGCTTCTTCAGCGGCGGCTGTCCTGGTCTGGGGGCGAGGTGGGGGGGCGGGCCGAGAGGGGGGGGGGCGGGGGTCGCAGGGGGGAGGGGGGGAGGGGGAGCTGACCAGGGAGAGGGTTTCGTCTGGTCCGTCACACGGTGGATCAGGTGCTGCTGTCTGTCCTGGCTGCTGCGTGTCTGTCTGGGGGGCTTCCCCTGAGTCAGCTGCTCCTGCAGGGACACCGGGCACATCGGCATGATCAGACGTCCCCCTGTGGAGGTCTGGGCTGGGGTTACCCTCCCTCCTCCTCCTCTCATCCCTCTCCGGGTCTCTCCCCCGCTCCTCCTTCCCTCGGGCGTCACGTCCCTTCCTCCCGCTCTTCTTCTTGGAGCCTCCTGGCTCCTTCCTTCTCTCACTCTGTCCCATTTCATCCTTCTTCTCCTTTCTTCCTTTCAGGTGTCTCTTCTCCTTCTCCTTTCCTTTCTCTTTCTTGGCCTTGTCCTTCTTGGCTCGTTCCTTGTCCAGAGCGGGCGGGGTGGATGGGCGCTGCGGCAGAGCAGTGCGGCCGGAGCCAGGGGGCTCGGAGGGGGATGGGGAGCATGGAGGGTCTGAAGGGGAGTGTGGACGCTCTGTGGGGATGTTCTGGGCCAGAGGCTCCTCCGCTGGGGGGCTCGGCCCAGCGCTTGCGACCGCAGGGGCAGGCGATGAGGAAGAGTTTTGTTTTCGACCTTTGACCTTAGCGGACTTTGAGGGGCGAGGGGTAACGGGGGAGGAGACGGCCCCCGCCCTCTCTGTCGGAGCCGTACCGTCTGGAAGGTGCGATGGCGGCATGCAGACCCCGTCTCCATGGCTCCCAGGCTTCTCGGCTGAGGGGGGGGAGGGCGGGGGAGGCAGGGGGGCCGCAGGGCTTCATGGGGGGTGAAGCGCCCAAGCTGCAGCCGGAGACCTTCTCAGGTGGAACATCCGACTTCACCTCAGTCTTGTTTGCCCGCTTGAGAGGAACCTGCAGATGGAGAGACGTGTTACTGTGACAGTTCCTGGATGTCCGGTCACATTAGTGAAGACCTACAGCTCCCGGGGGAAACAAGTAATACCTGTGTAGGGTTGATTACTCACCTGCCGGCTGAAAGGATGGTAGAGGACACAAAGACAAAAGCAGGGGAGGTAAAGGAGGGCAAATGAGGGGGGAGGAGAGAGAGGGGAGCTGATGGAGACAGAAATGGGGTTGCCAGGAGAAAGAAGAGACACAGAGAGCGAGAGAGCGAGAGAGCGAGAGAGATAGAGAGAGAGAGAGCGAGAGAGAGAGAGAGAGAGAGAGAGAGAGAGAGAGAGAGAGAGAGAGAGAGAGAGAGAGAGAGAGAGAGAGAGAGTGTGGGACGGGGAGAGAAAAGGAGAGGGTGAAAGAGGAAGTGAAAGATAAATTGAGAGCAGGTAGCAGGTAGAAAGGAGAGGAGGTAAAAATAGACGAGAGGAGAGAGCAGGAAGAGAGAGGAGGAGAAAAGCAGCTGTGCTATTGGTAGCTATAAATTGCCAAAAATAAGGGATTTGAAGTCTTGACATTTCATGCTTGTCCTATAATTTCGGAGCACTGTGACTAGGGTGGCATATTTGCAGCTAAAGCAATAATCTTCCCCCAGGGTGATTGTCATAAGAGCTGATGAACCAATGTCTGTATCAGCTCCTTCTAGTTGCTGTGCTCTCGTCCTATTTATAGGCCTGTTTACCTAAATGGAGGTTAGGTTTCACTAGCGAGACAATAGCTCATTTGACCTTATTACCACACAGTACAAAGCGGGGCAGTTTGCACCAGATAAGCTGGCTGGATGAGAGGATAGGGGACATTCTCACTACAACTGGAGCTGCTATGAGTCATAGTCTGCCTCGATATGCCGTGTGATTTCCCTGTGTAAACGCAGTACGGTGATTTCCCTTTCGAGCAGTCCTGAGATGAGAGATGACTGCCACCAAATGCTAATAGCACTGCTGTTGAAACCATGCTGAGTTGAAGTGAAGTTCAAATGAATGACACAGCACTGCAGCAGCCCCCTGGAGGGGTGTGTTCCTGAGAGAGGCAGCAGAGGGCGCTCTGTTTACCTGCTTGCTTGACGTGGCTCCTGGGCTGGCTGGGGCGGGACTCACGCTTCCAAGACCCTCTGCTGACGAGGAGGACGATGGTGGAGGAAGCGAGGATGATGACGATGGTTCTGGTGGAGAGGAAGATGTGTGGAGGTCAGCCCCCTGGCTCTGCCCAGGCTCTCTGGCGCCCCCCGCAGGCGGAGGGGTGCTCTTCCCCGGCCCGGACCCTCCACCCTCGCTGTCCCCCCGGCTGGCTCCACCCCTGCCCTGCCTCTGGTAGGTCCTGATGGTGGGTTTGCAGACGTAGCTATCCAGGAGCTTGGGTGGTTTCTTGGTTCGCTTGGCTTGCAGTCTCTCGATCCTCAGCTTGACATTCCCCTCTGAGCAAGTGTTCTCTCTGCCCGGGAACTGCAGCTGCCGCTGTCCTGCGCCGCCACAGCGCCCCTCTATGTGCACCTCCAGTACTGCACCGCCGTCCCCCTCGCTCCTGCGCCCTGCACCTCCCCTCTCCTGCTCTCTCCTCACTGTACTCCCTCTCTCCCCCTCTCTCCTTCTCCTCCTCTCACCCCCCACTTCCTTTTCGGGGTCCTCGGGGGCAGAAGAGAGAGGGAGAGGGGTGTGTGTGGGTGGAGGGGTGCCCCCCTTGGCTCTCTGGTCCATCAGAGATTTCAGGGGGGAGGGCTGAGGGCTGCTGGGGTGCCCAGTATAGCACTAGTTCAGAAGCCAGAAGAGGAGAGAGGCAAGCTGGTGCCGTTTAGTAGCTGCTCACAAACGGAGAAGAAAGTCCAAGTTGAGGAGGTATTCTTAATGCAGCAGACTACAAGCGCTTTGTCTCGTCTGAATGTGTTTTCTTTCTTTCCTTAAGGCTGAACTGAGAAGGACAAGAGAGAGAGAGAGAGAGAGAGAGAGAGAGAGAGAGAGAGATTAGTCATTCCAGTGACATCAGACATGAGCGGCAGTAGCAAGGGGAATGACCAAGGAAAGTCCCCTACATCTTTACCAAGGAGCTTCACCACTTAGATGACCTCACTGTTCTAGAACCCCAGGGGACCAATCCCCTTCCAGCAGCCGCCTTTTCCTGGTTGTGCTGCTGCTCACTCTTTCAGGAGGTATCAATCACGGCTGCTCTACCTCTCCTCCATCTCTCTCTCTCTCTCTCTCTCTCTCTCTCTCTCTCTCTGTCTGGTTCATGTTCGTCAGCATCCCAAGACATACGGCCTCTTTCCATCCCCTCTTTCTCTCTCTCTCCCTCTCTCTCCCTCCCTCCCTCCCTCTCTCTCCCTCTCTCCCTCCCTCTCTCTCTCCCTCTTTCTCTCTCTCTCCCTCTCTCTCCCTCCCTCCCTCTCTCTCCCTCTCTCTCTCTCCCTCCCTCTCTCTCCCTCTCTCTCTCTCCTGAAGCAGACCACACAGTAAAACGGTCAACCCAAGGCAGGCCCTGTATCCATGTTAATCAGAACCATATTTCCTCCTCCTCCTCCTCCTCCTCTCCCCTTCTTTTTCTCCTCCAACTTAAATCCCTCCATTCACCATCAGACCCTTCCCCTCCTCCCCTCTCAGTAGTGGTAACACAAATCTGTAGGAAAGAGTCAAAACTTATTTTTGGAAAGGAGCATGAATTCCTCTCCCTCCCATGGCTTCCTCAGTAAGCTTTTCATTGACCCCATTGTAAATGGCTTTTTAATGTGACATTAAAAAGTAACACGCCCTAAAACAACACTCCCCTGAGCTGTGATGTACTTTCCCTTCCACCGTCCTCACCAACAGGCCGCGCGGCCAAAAGAAACAGCATCTTCCATGACAACTCTTTCTCTAGCAGGCCTCCATTTCACTCCACTCTCACGAAAAAAGCATCAGTTTTTCTAATAAAACACACCCTGTCTTGCATTCTTTCAGCTCCCCCCCCCCCCCTCTCTCTCTCTCCCCCTCTCCTCCCCCCCACCCCTCTCTCTCTCTCCCCCCTCTCCTCCCCCCTCACTCTCTCTCTCTCTCTCTCTCTCTCTCTCAGAAGAGCTTCTTATGAAATAGCTCATCTGTCTCTCGACCCGTTCCTGCCCTTTAGCCGTGAAGGAGGCTTTCAGGCCATGTTTTCATGTTGAACTTCAGGTTCTGTTTGGCTCCTGGATCTCGACGGCACAGGCCTTCACCGTGTGAGTCAGACCGGGTGCCCGCACCGCTGCACCAGCGACTAGCTGTTGCATAACAGATTCTGTAAAATCTGAGACTAACTTGTCTGAACTGTTGAAGTGGATACAAGGATCGATCCTCATCTGGTCTGATTAAGTTGGCTCTCCCCCGTGGCAGTTGAGAATGAAGAGGAAGTCAGATAGCTAGCCGGTAAACTGGCAGCACAGGTCTTCCACAGGGGAGGAGGAGGTGGAATCGTCCAGGTTACCGCCGTGTCATAGCATGTCAACAAACAGGTTGGTACAACTGCTGCTAGTGACAAGGACAGAGGAAGTGACACGGGAGGTACTTCGACAGGAACGATAAAGGAAACTGTCTCACACAGAGCATCATTACCAACCCTGATCTCCCCGGGACTCCTTTTAAACATAACTCAACATTATCTTAACATTAGACCAGGAGCCGTTTCACTGGCAGAATGATGGATGGACATGAAACTATCATTGTGGTTTCCCAGCAGCTATGGAGCCAGATTAAATCATTATAATGGTCTCCCTCCTACCCCCCCATCATCACCATCTGACTTTTGGTGTCATCCATAACACTATCCTGTCCCCGACAACAGATTAACATGAACGTCCAATATGAAAGTAATTTGAGAGGCAAGGTATTTCAGAATAGCGCTGCAGGCGATGCATGCACAACACATGGTATATGTTTCAAGAGGTTAGCCTCTGGGACATACAATATGTCTCTCTCTTAGTCTCTCTCTCCGTCTCACGCAACCACACACATATAAACTCTTCTCTTTTTATCACACGCACGCGGACACACTCTCTTCTTCTACTTATTAGTTGTATCATACT
Source organism: Thaleichthys pacificus (assembly GCA_023658055.1). Classification (NCBI taxonomy): domain Eukaryota; kingdom Metazoa; phylum Chordata; class Actinopteri; order Osmeriformes; family Osmeridae; genus Thaleichthys; species Thaleichthys pacificus. The sequence continues at coordinate 19,863,720 of CM042871.1, read as the reverse complement.
CCTAGTTGTACATTGTGTACCCAGGTCGGAACTGCGTTGACTTGTACGGCTGTTACTGAGGATACCGTGCGAACAGTTCAGTTCCGCTCTCTCGTGCTCCATCACTGATTTAGCGCCTTTGGTGTGGCCACCAACACGCCACATCAGGTTCGTTTTGAGAGCGACTTTTGCGCATAATGGCATTTCAATTGGCATGACGCACTTACATGATGACACATGACACGTGCCATTGTTGTTGTTGTCATTCATGTTGCCGTCATGATTATCTAGGTTAAATCGATCACTAAAGAACTTAGATTACATTACTGGTTAAAATGGTACTGAATGCACGTGATGAAATAACTGAATTTTGCATCTGTGGCGAGAGTGATTTCATGGCCTGTTCCCCGATCTGCCTGCTTATGCTGGTGTCAGCAACATTTGGCAAGATAAATATAATAATACATTAAGGGCAGAGAAAATATCAGCGCGCGCGGGATCTGCATCACCTTAAAAATAACCACCCACGATCACTGTTTCAAATCCTGTGCTACTTCTACCATGATATTCACAAAGGCCTGCACATTTTACAAACTGCCATGACATTTTGCAATAAGGCTACGTAGGCTTCTTACCCGGAGCGCGTCCCAGAACTGCGTGGCTGGATAGAGCCAAGGTGTTGCTGAATTCCTTGTCGTTAGCGCCAGCAACAATCCTTAGTTTACTATGCATTCGATGTTGCTTAGATTACATAACTAAATCCGTTACTCCTCCTTGAAAAGCGAGTTCCAAATCCTCTAGGACATACAGTGCAACATTCGCGCGGGTGTTTTCATAATCAGTGGGTCGAGACTGTGATCTGAAAGCGCGTCCCTGCAGCTAGATGGCGAGCTTCTTACAGTAGTCATGTTTGTTTTGTCACTTTTTCGGAGAAAGTTACATTGTATCCATACCTTCACTCCCATGAAACGCCCCACGAGCGTGCGTCTTCTGTGGAAAATGTTATTACACAGTTGGACTGTTGGCGACGTTTTACTTGCTGAGAAGTGTTACGAAGCGAAAAATATCGTTGAGGTTTTTTATATTCGAAAATAAAATAACTTGCTCAACATAGCATTGCCGTCTAGCACCGAATAGGACGACGGTCAACCGACGTAGTCCTCAAGGTTAATTACGAAGTACACATAATATCATAAAAATATGTAGCCTAACAAAATGGCGACGATAAAAGTTATCAACGACATGGATCTGGATATCACAGAACGGTTTACATTCAGAATGAGAATCCACCCACATCAATACATTTTGCAGTGTTTCAATCTAAAATGTGATTAATATAGGTCTACTTAAAATTGTTCAAAGGTTTCCTGTTGAGAAATATTTCACATTGCTATCATAATAACACTATTAAACAGACATATCGACATATAAATAAAATGACCTACACTCTGTGGAGTTGATATGGGGACCCAATGCCGCCCCGGTTGAGTTGCCCAGGCTCACTAAATGAGCGTCTCCAACACGCAACTTCCAGACTGCAAACCAAAATGGCGACGTCCATGGAGAAAGCACTATGACAGTTCGACCGAGCTTGTGCAACTCTCCATTATTTACTGAACAGAATTGGACATTTCACAATTGAATGAAATCGCACAGCTGTATCGTGGATGTGTACTTAATGAATTGATTCTCAGGTTAATATTTGCTGTCTTGGTATCAGTTACGGTGTAATAATGTGTACTCGTACCAAGCTAATGCGTTTATGTAGCAAAGGTTATTTAGCCATTTTGCTAGTTCTTGCCTAATGTAGGGGTGTGTGTGATCTAATCCCAGCAACAGACTACGATAAACTATTCTTGTTTCCAAAGCACGGTAGTTGGTGATGATAAAAAGTAACCAAATAGCTAGCTAACTAGTGTTAACTAACGTTACCCATGTGACCCTTTCTGTGCCTGCAGCTTGCCCTTACTTGCCAACATTGTTAGCCTTACTGTCGCATATCAGACTCAATGTATGTATTAAGTGAACATGCAGTAGCATTTGTTGATTTATCTCATTCATTTTTCAGACTGAATCATGGCGCTCCAAAGACTGTCCTTCAGATTACGTCAAACGGTAAGTCAAGTCCTCCTTACTTGGATAAATCAGACTCTATCGTATGTATCGAATGCTGTATACTATTTCTATGCACACAGCATTTAATGCTGTACTTGCTTATCGTTTTTTATAAATCCTGCTCTGAGATGTGATAATGTTCTGGACAGGTGACACATGCACGATCGCTCCATGGCTCTGGGTGTGGCCAGCAGCTGGAAGCCCTGGCAGGAGAGCCCGAACCACAACATGAGCCCCTCCAGGTCTTCAGGACGCAGGAGAACGACCCGGTAGGTTAAAACCGTGACACACATCACACACACAGTGGCGTCTGTGCCAGTCTCACACCAGTGCACTCCCGTGGACCTCCTTCCTCAAGAGTTCAGCGGACGGATATGTTTATGCATCAGGCTCTAGCCTCCTTGTTGATTCACAACCCTCCAGACCTCACCTGGTATGGACACAGATCCATACCTCACCTGGTATGGACACAGATCCAGACCTCACCTGGTATGGACACAGCTCCAGTACCTGCCGTCAGTAGTTACTGTGTCTGTCCTGGTGCTCCCTGCAGGCCTGCCATTCGGAGAACCATCTTGGACAGTACTACACTCTGCCCCCAGATCACCCTCGCACTCTCTTCCCGCACGGCCTGCCCCCACGCTTCCAACTGCAGGTACTTTACGTGTTCGTGACAAAGTTTGATAGAAGGCATATATATCGTTATGATTAAGCCGGCTTGTAACGTGAGTATCACACGCTATGTCCCGTGTGTTTGCAGACCAAGACGTTCACTGAGGGCTGTGTGATGGTCAGGCAGCCCGCCTTGGAGGTGATTTCCCACTTGAAGAGAGCCGACTACAGCAAGCCCGCCCTGCGCTACGTGTTCTGTATCCTTACACTCTCTCAGAAGTAGAGCCCGACCGATAAAGGATTTTTAAGGCCGATACCGATACAAATATTTGGTGATTTCAAAATCCGATATTCCGATATAAAAAAATATTTTAAAAATCCAGAAACGCGTAACAAAACAAACTGATTTCCTTAACATTAGTTATTTGTTATAACATTAGTTATAATATCGGCCCGCCGATATATCGGTCAGGCTCTACTCAGAAGACATGTTTGCGGTTTATCTGACCATGTATGGTATGTTTGTTGTTGCTGACCTTGACTGGATGTGTAGATGGAGTGAAGGGGAGTGGAAAGACCATGTCCCTCTGTCATGCTGTTCACTACTGTGCCTCCCAGGGGTGGCTGGTGCTGCACATACCAGATGGTGACAAACACACACACACAGACACACACACACACATACATACACACACACACACATACACACACAGACACACACACACATACACATACACACACATACACAGACACACACACACACACATACACACACAGACACATACACACACACACACATACACACACAGACACACACAGACACACACACACATACACACACACATACATACACACACAGACACACACACACACACATACACAGACACACACACACAATACATTTGAGAGCTGGTGGAGATAAGAAATCCTTTTTAGGATTTAATGGCATCCTCTCTGTCCTCCATCCTTCCCATAGCCCATCGATGGGTGAAAAACTGCAAGGAGCTGCTGCCTTCGACCTATAACAGCTCTCGCTTCGACCAGCCAATCCAAGCTTCTAATTGGCTGCGCAATTTCAGAATCACAAACGAGCACTTCCTGTCCAAGGTGGTTATCCGTCCCCAGATACACTGAGAGGCTGTGTGTGTGTTGTCAGTCTGTTGAACCCTCCTGTCCCCCCTCCAGATGACGACCAGGCAGAGGTACGTGTGGACGAAGAGGGAGAGCACAGAGGAGGGTCGTCCGCTGGGGGAGCTGGTCGACCAGGTCAGGCCGAAACCTCGCCAAAGTGAAAACATTTTTTTTTTTAACTTTTGAGATATGACAGGCATGTTGCTCTCTGACCAGGTGTCTGTGCTCCACAGGGCGTGACCCGGGTGAAGAGCAGCAGCGACGTGGTCGGAGCCCTGATGAAGGAGCTGAGGCTTCAGACTGGCAGATCCAGAGCTCCAGGGCCTCAGGGTGGCGGTGGCCGTGGACGGGATCAACGCTCTCTGGGGGAGGACGACCCTGAGGAAGGAGGACAAGAGCCTGGTAGAGACCTCCTCCTTCGTCTCACTATCCTCTGGAGACCGAGGAGGTCTTCTGGTACTGGTGTCGGGTTGATGTGTCTCTCAGCTCTCTCTCTCTGTGTGTGTGTGTGTTCCAGGTGGCCGCGGAGGAGCTCACGCTGGTTCATAACTTGAGGAAGTTGGTGAAGAATGACTGGGTGAGCAGTTTCTTCAGGAACATACAAAGAGATCGGCTAAACTGCAGACTTGAGACTTGACGCATTTGTGTGTTTTACCGTTGTGGTGTCTCAGTGTGGAGGTGCTGTCATCACCACTCTGGCTCAGACCGGCTCTCTCTACACACCAAGCTCCGCCTACCTGCCACACGAGCTGCTGGGAGAGGTCAGGGGTCACCGTGTCTTCTCATCCAGGACATTTCACTCTTGTTGACAGAAACGCACATTAGACTGGATAGTAATGCGCTGGTTTATCTCCTGCAGGAGGGCTTCAACACCATGGAGCCCTTTGTCCCAGTTCCAGTCCCAGACTACAGTGAGAAAGAGTTTGAGAGTTGTTACTTGTACTATCTGAACCGCAACTGGTTACAACACCCCCACAGTGAGTTACCTTGCCTCTGGACTCGTCAACATTTATGTGGAAGGTTGATTTTATATATTAACAAAGTAATCAAGAAGTCTCAAGTCTCAAACGGTGTTGTTTCACCCCTCCTGTTTGTCGTTTTTCCTTCAGGTCGAACCGAGGAGGGGAAGAAAGAGTTGATCTTTCTAAGTAACAGAAATCCATCTCTTCTGGATAGACTTTGCGCTTTCCTCTGAAACACACACACACACACACTCATGTGGATGTGTGCACACATCCTGTATATAACGTCAGTGTTATAATCCATTTCTGTGTGTTTCCATCCATAAGTTATTCTGTCCTGCAGCATGATACTGTATGTCTTTCATAATAAAAATATTGGGAAAAAATCTATTGATTTATTTAATCACAACATTGTGGTTTGGAAAGAATGTATAATTAAGAAAATTGAGGCAATTGGTTTGGGCTTTTTGCCTCGTTTCGTTAAAGTCTATATTTGAGTGCAAATTAACATCAATACATGTACCTTATGCTCATGGAAAGTAGGTAGAGTACACTATAAACTAACACACGCGATTATATAACTCACATTCAGCTAAACCAAGCAACAAGAGAAACGTCATGATTTTGCGCATGCGCAAGGAAGGGGGAACAGGGGAACTGAATTCTCCGGAACACCGGACTGTCGGCGGACCCAGGGGCGGACCGCCTCTCTGGCGTCCTGGAGAACCGACGTCACCGATTGTGCTGCTATTCTGGGGAAGATGGCGGAGGCTGCGGCTGTACCCCCGCATCGGTTCTTCTGTCACTGTTGTAAGGGAGAAGTGAATCCCAAGCTCCCGGTAAGACATCGTGTTCAATCCATCCTCTTTCCTTCAGACCATTTTCTTGTGATTCTCAATTGACAGTTGACACGAAAAGCATTTATTTCGCTGCTACGGAGTGCTTGATCGCATAAAGATAGCTAGGCTACAGTAGTGCTAGCTACATAGCTACAAGCTACGGTAGAGCTAGCTACATAGCTACCTAGCTACATAGCGTAGCTAACCTATCTGCTAGCTAGCACTAGCAGCCAATGTCAGCTAGCTGGCTACGTTTGGTTGATGTTTATGTTTTGTCGCTTTGACTGTCACTAACGTTAGATTGACTGACATTATTTCTCGGGAATTTTTCTAAACATCTGTCTGTTCGACAACAATTTCCACTGAATCAAATCTTATGTCAGAAAAGTAATCACTAGTAGCTGTGTTTGTTTTGTTTCGATTTGTAACAACAATGCTAGCTGTCTAGCTAAACCAGTCGGGTCGCTCTTCTTAGCAATGGTATGTCTTTTATGGCTGTCCTCATCATAGTTAGTGTCTTAATTAAACAAAGTGAAATTTAGATCGCTCAACACATCAAAGTACAAAGTTATTTATATATTTTTCACTGCGTTCACAAGATACTCGATGTACGGGGATTAGGCCTTTTTATTTATTTGTCTCGCGTGTTTCGACTGTCAGTCATTGTGTCAGTATGCCACTTACTACTGGACCGTAATCCCTCCGACGCCCCGTCCTGCTATTGAGGCTAAATCATAATGCTGGTCTCAGTCTGTATATGCTGAGGCATGTCTTTGCTATGTCTAGTGACCGCACGCACCCAGTTTAGCCCTCGTCGTACATCTACACAGCATCTGCAAGGAGTAAGTCCCTGTGCAGAATTCCGTCTGCATCCCTTTTATAAGCAGGATTTACGGCAGCTACCTGCATAAGGGTAAGGCCAACATGACAGTGCATCCAGATGTAATGTCTCCTGGGAAACTAACAGCGGTTGGTTGGACTCTTCACTCAATTCCTCTGGACTTTTTGAAGGTTACCACTTCTCATATATGACTGCCTAGTTCTGCCCTCATAGGCAAACTTGTATTTCCTTATTCTTCACCCTGCTGTTGACACTCCCAAACAGGCTGTCAAACCTTCCTGTTAAGGACTCTGTGAGCTTTAGATATCAGTGACGAGTTGCAATCTGTCAAAACCTCGAGGCTACACCACAAAAACAAGAACCTTTCTAATGCAGTAGCAGTCAGGGGAGATTGTTGCAGACTCTGCGGTCTCCAGGATATGTGGGTCAGACACTGTCAACACTTGCAATGTCATACTGGCTGTGATGTCATTACTGGCTGTGATGTCATACTGGCAGTGATGTCATATTGGCAGTGATGTCATACTGGCAGTAATGTCATACTGGCAGTGATGTCATACTGGCAGTGATGTCATACTGGCAGTGATGTCATACTGGCAGTGATGTCATACTGGCAGTGATGTCATACTGGCAGTAATGTCATACTGGCAGTGATGTCATACTGGCAGTAATGTCATACTGGCTGGGATGTCATACTGGCTGCGATGTCATACTGGCTGGGATGTCATACTGGCTGCGATGTCATACTGGCTGGGATGTCATACTGGCTGCGATGTCATACTGGCTGGGATGTCATACTGGCTGCGATGTCATACTGGCTGCGATGTCATACTGGCAGTAATGTCATACTGGCAGTGATGTCATACTGGCAGTAATGTCATACTGGCAGTGATGTCATACTGGCAGTGATGTCATACTGGCTGGGATGTCATACTGGCTGTGGCATCCCATTGGCTGTGAGAGCAAGTTGAATAAAGCGAGGATCTCCTTTATTACATTTATCTCTGAGTTGTCTGTGTTTGTGAGAGACCAGGTTGGCAGAGGTTGTGTGTGTGTGTATGTGTTTGCGTGCCTAATCACCCCTTTTCGATGTATTTTCAGGAGTACATTTGTCCGAGATGTGAGTCCGGGTTCATCGAAGAAGTAACAGACGATTCCAGGTTAGGTTTCAGTTTTTACGACTGTAACATCATGCTACATCATGTGACATCATGTAGCACAGTGTAACATCATGTAACAGCATGTAGCACAGTGTAACATCACGTAACATCATGTAGCACAGTGTAACATCATGTGACAGCATGTAGCACAGTGTAACATCACGTAACATCATGTAGCACAGTGTGACATCATGTAGCACAGTGTAACATCACGTAACAGCATGTAGCACAGTGTAACATCATGTAACAGCATGTAGCACAGTGTAACATCATGTAACAGCATGTAGCACAGTGTAACATCATGTAACAGCATGTAGCACAGTGTAACATCATGTGACATCATGTAGCACAGTGTAACATCATGTGACATCATGTAGCACAGTGTAACATCATATAACAGCATGTAGCACAGTGTAACATCATGTAACAGCATGTAGCACAGTGTAACATCACGTAACATCATGTAGCACAGTGTAACATCATGTGACATCATGTAACAGCATGTAGCACAGTGTAACATCATATAACAGCATGTAGCACAGTGTAACATCACGTAACATCATGTAGCACAGTGTAACATCACGTAACAGCATGTAGCACAGTGTAACAGCATGTAGCACAGTGTAACATCATGTAACAGCATGTAGCACAGTGTAACATCGGCGGGGGTGTTGTCGGCAGCTGCTGAATGTAACTAATAAAGTAACTTGTAATCTAACTTAGTTACTTTTAAAATCAAGTAACTTGTAAAGTAACTAAGTAACTTTTAAAATCAAGTAATCTGTAACGTAACTAAGTTACTTTTTCAAAGTAACTGTGGCAACACTGGTCGTGTGTGTGTGTGGATGGGAGCTCTAATCCCATTGGACGGACGTGCTTGTCTCTAACTGCGTCTCTTGTCCCCTGTGTTTCCCTCAGTCTCCTAGAGGGCGGCGCTAACGGGATAGATGACACTGCCACGCAGTTCGCAGAGGTACAAAATGCACTGCAGGCTCAAGGGGAGAGGGAGGGAGGGAGGGGCAGGGAGGGTTGTTGGGTTGCTATGGAGACATACTACGGGTGACTGTAACTGTACTTTGTTTTTGCTTTGTCTCACCCCCCCCTCCCTCCCTCCCTCCCCCCAGCTGTGGCACCTGCTCTTTCGTGGAGCGACCTTACGCTGCAGAGGGGGACAGTCCAGACTCAGAACCCCGGGTCCCCGGGGGGGGCGGGGGCGTCGGGCCCCTGGGAGGACTAGGGGGCTTGGGGGGCTTGGGGGGCCTGGGAGGGCTGGGAGGGCTGGGGGGGCTAGGGGGGCTGGGAGGGGGCCCCATTGGGGGGTCGGTGCCAGCAGGGTTGGGGGGGCCCCTGGGGGGTCCGTTGGGAGCAGGGGAGCACTGGAGTCCGGGGCGCCCCCCTCGCCTGCACAGCCAGAGGAGGTACAGGTCCAGGGCAAGCAACAGACCAGACCGCTCGCCTGCTGTGGAGGGGTGAGTCTCTCTCTCTCTCTCCCCCCTTCTCTCACTCTCTCTCTCTCTCTCTCTCTCTCTCTCTCTCTCTCTCTCTCTCTCTCTCTCTCTCTCTCTCTCTCTCTCTCTCTCTCTCACACTCTCTCTCTCTCTCTCTCTCTCTCTCTCACTGTCTCTCTCTCTGTCCCTCTCTCTCTTCTCTCTCACCCTCTCTCTCTCTAATTCTCTCTCGCACCCCCCCCACCCCCCCGCACTCCTTTACCTTAACACCTCCCACATCATCTATGGTCTGATTGTCACAGTCTTATGTGTGTGTGTGTGTGTGTGTGTGTGTTCTACCTCCAGGATTGTACAGCAGTTTCTGGCTGGGTTGTTTGCTAACTCTGGAGTTCCTGGCTCTCCTCCTCTGTCATGGTGAGAAGTGCTCTGCTCTGTTGTCACATGCTTGGATTGATTTATAGATAATAGACAGATAATAGACAGGAGGATATTTGACCTTTATATTGATGTTTTGACTGAACCACATTGAAAATATCTAATATTTTCTACAAAAATAAAGGTTTGAGGATCCAGAAACATATAAAAACCCAAGAAGTTAGGACATTTAAATTGTAGAAGAAATATATTTTTCTAAGGGGGCAGTGAATGGAACTCAAAACTGGAAATATCTTGACTAGTGGTCTCACACTTCTGGACTTCTGGAACGTGTGTGTGTGTGTGTGTGTCAGGACGGGGATGTTGCACTCTAACCCAGGAGACTATGCATGGGGCCAGGGAGGGCTGGATGCCGTCATAACACAGGTAAGTGGTACACACACAAACACACACACAGTTTTACCATATCTAACTTCCATGTATCTAATGTGTGTGTGTGTGTAGTTATTAGGCCAGTTTGAGAACACAGGCCCTCCCCCAGCAGAGAAGGAGAAGATCTCCTCTCTCCCCACAGTACACGTCTCTCAGGAACAAGCAGGTGGGCCTCTCCTCCCTCTCCTCCCTCCCCTCCCTCTCCTACCCCTCCTCCCTCCCCTCCCTCTCCTCCCTCTCCTCCCTCCCCTCCCTCTCCTACCCCTCCTCCCTCCCCTCCCTCTCCTCCCTCCCCTCCCTCTCCTCCCTCCCCTCCCTCTCCTCACCTTCCATTCTCATTATTAGTATTATTATCTGTGTTAGCTTGACTGTGGTTTCTGCAGTGCAGTTGATAGCTGACTCATTGGGGTAAATGAGGACTATCTCTCTCTCTCTCTCTCTCTCTCTCTCTCTCTCTCTCTCTGTAATACTGTTTCTCTGGCCCAGAGCCACATAGCTGTAGTCTTTCTTTCTGGTGTCATTAGCGGGGAGCTGCCTGTTGGTCTTAAAGCCTCAACGGGCCACTCAGGAATTTAGCACAACACACTCACTGCCGTCATGTTGAGTCTTCTGGGAAGAAAACCTTTTAAAAGACAATTTGATATATTTCCTCCCTAAAGTCATGATCATGTTTACTTAAAAAGCACAGGATCACATCAAAATCGACATAAGCAGTAGTTATTTGTGTATCAGTAACTAGCCACTGTCTGATGTCTCTCTCTCTCCTATCTCTCTCTCTCTCTCCTGCCTCACTCTCTGTTCATCCACCCCCCCCTCTCCTCTCTCTCTCTCCTCTCTCTCCCCCTCTCTCTCCTCTCTCTGTCCCTCTCTCTCCTCTCTCCCCCCATCTCTCTCTCTCCCTTCTCTCTGTCTCTCTCCTCTCTCCCCCCATCTCTCTCCTCTGTCTCTCTCTCCTCTGTCTCTCTCTCCTCTCTCCCCCCATCTCTCTCCTCTGTCTCTCTCTCCTCTCTCTCCCCATCTTTCTCCTCTCTCGGTCTCTGTCTCTCTCTGTAGACTGCAGTATGGAGTGTCCGGTGTGTAAGGAGGACTTTGCGGTGGGGGAGCCGGTCAGACAGCTTCCCTGTAACCACTTCTTCCACTCGGACTGTATAGTGCCCTGGCTGGAGATGGTGAGGAAGGGGAAGCTGGGTGGGACATTGGGGGTGGAGTCTGAATCATGATCATTTTGTAAATAGTCATAACACTCGCATAAGGATCTTCTCAAGTAGTTACAACAGTATGATAGTAATAATGTGTACGTGTATGAATAAAGATATTGCAGCCTTGCATCCATTGGTGTATTTCTCCTCAGCTTGACACCTTGTTCCTCCTCTCTCTGTCTGTCTCTCTGTCTCTCTGTCTGTCTCTCTGTCTCTCTCTCTCTCTGTCTCTCTCTCTGTCTCTCTCTCTGTCTCTCTCTCTGTCTCTCTCTCTGTCTCTCTGTCTCTCTCCCTCCAGCATGACACATGTCCTGTGTGTAGGAAGGGTCTGAATGGAGAGGACAGCAGTAGCCTGCCCCCCCCAGAGTCCCCCTCCCTCTCCACGGATCCACGCACACAGGAGAGATGGTCCTTCTGAGACACACCCTCTCCACCCCCCATCCCCCCCCCCCCCCCCCCCTGTTCCTCCTACGGGGCCCTCAAACCCAAACGGCCCCTCCCAGGGTGGGGGAGAAACTCCTCCTTCCATCCTTCTCTGTTTGAACCATCTCCAGTCATAGGACGATCATCTCAACTTCACCCTGCCTACTAACCGTCTGTCTCTATCCATGTACACACACACACACACACACACACACACACATAAAGCAATAGCTCTTGTGTCGCATCATGGCAAAGCAGCCCCCCTCCTCCGTCAGACCCCCCTCTTTTTGGTTTTCTCTTATTCCTCTCCTCCATCCTTCTTGAAATGCACTGCTGTAAAATACTGTTGTTTGGAAACCCAGGTGATGTTTCAAGCCTGGAAGCCTTGTCTCTTTCACCCCGCTCTAGCCTCTTCCTCTCCAGGGCACTGTTGTCCTCGCACGCCCTTGGCCCTCCGGAAACTTCTGTACTTGGCTGGACCATCGCCCATCTTCACCCCCAAACTTGGACTGAATACGTGAAGTGTTCAAACTGCTGAGCACAAAAGGGGCTTGAGGTAAAACTGAAATTCACCCCAATTTACCTTCTTCCTCTGGAGGCAAGGACCTAGGAAGGGACCTAGGAAGGGACCAAGGACCTAGGAAGGAACCAAGGCTTCAGATTTGGAACCCTGCCTCTCCTCTCCCCCTCTACTCTGCCATTCCTTTCATTCTGGTGTATATATTACAAACAGATTGCCTCCTTCTGTCATTTTATTATTCTGTTGATGAGTTTGTCTTTTGTTTCACATTTCTATCACTCTATTTTTTTAATGTAAATAATTTTAGTCCAGCAACTTCTGGTTTGAATTGGAAAATATGGAAAAATGGGGAATTAATGGAAGAAAAAAAACTACAACTTTGAGAATGGAGAAACAAATGTGAATTAGGATATTATTCTGGATATTAAAGTCTATGTATATTATTATATATATGAAAATGTGTATGATGTATTAATAAATTGAAAAGAAAGGAATAAAAAAACAGTAACATTTAATGTGCCATTGAAAGTCACTCACCAAAAGTTCAGGGTTTGTTTGTCAAAACACAATTTATTCAGGATTAAAACAGGAGGTCCCATTCATAAACTGGAATTCAAGCTAAAGTTTTCAAATGTGCAATGGAAAAGATCAGTTAAGGCATTTCGTAGGGGTGGGAATCTTTTGGTACCTCACGATTCGATTCTTGGGGTCACGATTCGATAAATCGATTCACAATTTTTCCAAGAAAAAAAAAAAAATGTTTTTTGAAATTTGTGAATCACTAGAAGACTGAATCGTGATTTGAATGTGAATCGATTTTTCCCCCACCCCTAGTATTTCGAAAGCACGTTTCTGTTGCATCGTAATGTTTCTTGCATCACCACAGGCCAGAGAGAAACATCACAGCTTATTTCAACCTTCAAAGAGGTTGAGATCAGTGCAGATAATCACAGCAGTCAACTTGATTACAATCTTCGGCTGTAGTTCTTTAATCACACACTGTTGGGTTGGATGGTAGAGAAGTTTGGCCTTGCGGAACCATCATCCCTCAGTGACCATCATCCCTCAGTGTTCAGTCATTTTAGTCGTGTCACACAAATACTGATGAGCGCTAATGTGTGGGACCTGTTAAGAATGTCGTACGAGGTGGTTGGTTCATGCTGATTTGGTTGGACTATGACCTGGATTATACAGTTCCAGTAGCAGGCCTGTTCAGTGTGTAGTCCAAGTGTGTGTCAGTGTGTGTGTGAGTATGTGTGTCAGTGTGTGTTCCAGGCCAGTGTGAGCAGAGAGCGGGCAGGAGAGGAGGACGAGATGAACCCAACAGCAGGATGCCACACCTCAAACTTCACATCCGACGAGGACCTGCAAAACAAACACACACACTCAGATGGATAAACATGAATGATCCCCATTCATAAAGAACTGCGCACCTCTTCCCACCTGTTCAGAATGGTGAGCACCACTGAACCATCGGGTCTGAGGAAGGCCGAGCTTTCCAGAGCTGTTTCCTGACTGGAGGACACGCCCACTCTCTGAGAACCCTCCAACAGGAACTTGCTGTCGGGACAGAGGACCGTGAATCAGGTTAAACTGAACAGAAACTTGAGAAGAACTGGCGTCTCTCAACCTATAGCCCACGGCGAGCTTGGTGGCGAGCTTGGTGGCGAGCTTGGTGCCCGGCCCAGACCAGCAGGTGGTACCTGAAGTGGGCCAGGCTGTAGAAGGTAGGCTGCTTGTAGAACACATCTTGTTTGGGGTCCACGATGATGGGGCTGTCCACAAAGTTCTTGACCCAGTTAGGGCCCCCGCCAGGGTCCAGAGCCAGGTTCCAGTCAGTCCAACCCACAACCCCGTTGTTCAGGTCCTGCAGTGGCAGGGGGGCAGACCGGGGGGCAGACAGGGGGGCAGGGAGGCAGACAGGGGGGCAGGGAGGCAGACAGGGGGGCGGGGAGGCAGACAGGGGGGCGGGGAGGCAGACAGGGGGGCGGGGAGGCAGACAGGGGGGCGGGGAGGCAGACAGGGGGGCGGGGAGGCAGACAGGGGGGCGGGGAGGCAGACAGGGGGGCGGGGAGGCAGACGGGGGGGCGGGGAGGCAGACGGGGGGGCGGGGAGGCAGACGGGGGGGCGGGGAGGCAGACGGGGGGGCGGGGAGGCAGACGGGGGGGCGGGAGGCAGACGGGGGGGCAGGGAGGCAGACGGGGGGGCGGGGAGGCAGACGGGGGGGCGGGGAGGCAGACGGGGGGGCGGGGAGGCAGGCAGGGAGGCAGACGGGGGGGGGCGTGGAGTTACGAGGCAGTCTGCCATATCTCCTTTAACTAATCCTTCTAATCGTTAGAGAGAGTGAATGTCACATGCAAAATGAATGAAGGAAACAGACGAGGAATCCGGTTGCATTTGAGGGACGAAAATAAAGTAGGCGAGAGAGGAGAGAATGAACGCGTCAGTTATGACCTCATGACCTCTGACCTCTATGATGTCATGGGCGTACTGCTCGGCCCTGTCCCAGCTGCCCAGCTTCACGCCCCGGTCCAGGGGGCTCCAGCCTGCGCACGCCTCCGTGCCAAACAGGTAGTACTCGGGGTACAGGTGGTGGGTGGTGCCCAGGCTGAGCTCTGCTGGCACCAGGCCGTCCAGGTACCAGTGAACACCCACACCGTGGATGTAGCGCGCCGCACGCACGTCACTCAACACCTGCACAAAGCACACAGTGCATCTATCAACCATCTCTCTCCACTCCTCACATACACACTCTCTCTATGTCTCTCTCTCTCTCTATGTCTCTGTCTCTCTCTATGTCTCTCTCTCCATGTCTCTCTCTATGTCTCTCTCTATGTCTCTCTCTATGTCTCTCTCTCTATGTCTCTCTCTCTATGTCTCTATGTCTCTCTCTATGTCTCTCTCTATGTCTCTCTCTCTATGTCTCTCTCTCTATGTCTCTCTCTATGTCTCTCTCTATGTCTCTCTCTATGTCTCTCTCTCTATGTCTCTCTCTCTATGTCTCTGTCTCTGTCTCTCTCTATGTCTCTCTCCATGTCTCTCTCTCCATGTCTCTCTCTATGTCTCTCTCTATGTCTCTCTCTCTATGTCTCTCTCTCTATGTCTCTCTCTATGTCTCTCTCTCTCTCTCTCTCACCACTTTGGCCCAGTGAGGCAGCAGCAGCCTGTTGTCATCCAGGATGAGCAGGTGTGTTTTGGGGTATGGCGATGCGTGCAGGGCGGGGCCCAGGTCCAAGCCGACCCAGTCCCTCTGCTCCTCTGCTGTGAAGCCCATCGCCTGGAAACTGCAGCAGGACAAACACTCCTCAAAGAAATATATTGGTATCTATCATTCGCTTGAATCTATTATGATGTTAAATAACTGACATGCAGCTATGCTAGTGCCGCTGGTTGACATCGTATAACACCTCTAATCTATCTGTGAGGCTGGGGGGGTGAGGCTGGGGGGGGGGGTGAGGTGAGAGGAACCTGTAGTTGGTCATGAGTCCAGCAGAGGGTTCGTTCCCAGTGGTCACAGCCCAGAAGGTCAGGTTGTGTCTGGCGTACTCCTGCAGAAACCTGAGAGAGACATGATCAGCCTGGACCAACACAAGTCTGTGTTTAGGAGTGTGTTTACCTGATGTAATACTGAGCCCAGGTCTGTGTTTAGGATGTTTAGAAGTGTGTTTACCTGATGTAATACTGAGCCCAGGTCTTGTGCTCCTTCCCCCCAGGTCGGCCCTTCAGAGAGCCTTTCCCAGTAAGCGCACCGTTGGTCTTCAGCCAGGCGGGGGCGCTCCAGGCGCTGGCCAGCAGAGACAGAGGGCGGGGGGACATGGCCTGGGCGCGTAGCAACAGGGGGATCTGGGTGGGCGGGAGGGAGGGAACGAGCTTTCATGGGAGAGGTGTGAGGGGTCCTGATGAGAGAGAGAGAGAGAGAGAGAGAGAGAGAGAGAGAGAGAGAGAGAGTTCTCATACCTTCATGTTGGTGTCCTCTGCAGCAAGGGTGAAGTTCTCCAGGCTGTAGTCTCCAGGCGTGTCTGCGTAGGTGTACAGACGGGTGGAGAAGTCACAGCTGGCCATGGGTACACGGACCACACTGTAGCCTACACCTGCAGGGGGAACACAGGCAGAGCCGGCTGTCATCCCAGGCCTGCAGGAACTGCTGTGCTCGGCATCTCCTCCGTCTGAAGACTCACCCTCGGGGGAGAAGTACTGCCGCAGCAGCTGCTCCTGCCCTCCTGGAGAGAGAGCCAGGATGTTGATGGCTGCTGCGTCTGTCATGGAGCCCACCGAACCCTCGGATCTGCTGGTATTTCTGGTAGGGAACGATAGTCAGCCTGAGAGCTGAGAGCAACCAGAGGAAGAGCAGACACAGAGCAGACACAGAGCAGACACAGAGCAGACACAGAGCAGACACAGGGGCGTTAGCTCCACTTATCTACAAACACACCACAGCTCCACTTATCTACAAACACACCACTGCAACGCTTGATATTAGTCAAACATGGTTTGTGTCTTTTCTCTCTCACACATTTGGGGGAGGTTTTTTTTGGTCTCCTCTGAGGGTTTAGGTTGGTTATGAGTGCTAGATTGTAGGCGACTGTGAAGCCCTTTTGTGACATTGCACGCAAAAGTGCTACACATGTGACACCTGATTTGATCACTCTGGATTAAAAGCATCAGGTAAATAAATACATAAAAAAAAAGTGGGTGCCACCGATTCTGTCCTCCTACTCGTGGTGTACCTGCTAGGGTCCAGCTGCCTCACCTGTCCCTGAGCTGTTCAGGAGGACCCGCCCCTGACCCCGCTCCAGCCTGCTGCCCGCCTTACTGCTCAGGTAGGAGGCAAACTGACCCAACCCAGGCAAGCTGTCTGGCCCAACACTGTCGCAGTACGTGGAGTTACACTCACAAACCACGGAGCCATGGCCAAAGTCACGCGCCACGCACTCGTCGCTACCTAGAGAAAACATACACACAAACGCCATAGATTAAATGATAAAACTACTAGAATTCTAAGCGATCGTACCGAATCTTAACTTTGCACAACTACAAGAGGAATGTATGGATGATAGCGACCTTACCATTGGAGAGTGTGGCTATTCCTGTGAGTAGGACTAAATGTAAGAGAGCAGCTGCTGGTAATGGCAATGCCATCATCTATCTGCTGGGAGAGTAAGGGATCTCATGAGGCCTAATTATATAGTTAATAAATGACCATCTTAGACAATGCTCGGAATCTGCAATACACTCGGTTAATATGGGCACAGGTGCTGCGTTCATTTCGCTGACACAGACTTTACGGGAGACACACAATCGGTTACCTCAGCACCGCCACAGAGCTTCGATGCTAAACATTTAAACAAGTCGCCTTACTCAAATTCCGGTCTTCGTCATGTCACTTCAGATTCTTATTTATAAAGTTGTCGATGCATATCCCAACGGACACTTTCTAGTGCAGTTTCCGGGTTTCCAGAAGTTGTGGATGTAGGACAGCGCGGTCATATGACTGAAGCTGGCTGCCTACGTCATGCAATGTGTCGCACCAACCGCCAGATGTCTCAATTTGTCAAGGAGCACTCGACATTTATTTTTCATAATTCGTTTATTGAGTTTAAATAACTCATCTGTGTCTAAACTTACTAGTATAAACCATGGTGAATAAGTCTCAGATCACTTTTACCTTATCTTTATCCAGACAGTCTAACCATTTATAAAGCAATACAGTGATGCTGGTGATGTATGTTACTGTGATCATTATGTATAACAAGTTTCATCTATGCACCAGTCTTTCACACTGAGAACACAGGGGGAACAGATTTCCCTGGAGGCCTGAGGAAAGTGGTTCCCCCCTGTATAGTCTGGCAATTTCTAAAGCAATACAGATTTACCTGTACGTAGCTCCTCTCTGTCCTCAGCTGACCGCTGCCACACATGACTAAATACATGTAAATAAGCTTTAAATGCCAGAACAAAATACTTATATTGGCAAAGGAAGAATATAACTACATTATGTATACATACCGGTATATGCAACGCGACCACGTCACACGTGACAGAATCGTGAGAGTGAGTTTGCCTTCAGAATAAGCATTCGGATTGACACACTTCTTAACATTCTTTTTTATATCAACGGTGCTTGCTTTTTTATAATTATTTGGCCTGTTAGTAATTTATTATCTTGTTTTAACTGCATTATTTGCATTTATTCGGATGTTATACATAGAATTAAGTTGACTTTTGATGGTGGTTTATGAACAGTGTTTGTCTTGGGACTTTTATTTTGACTATTGAAATCAACCGGAAACCAGCTTTCAATGGACATGTGAGGCTGACGGCTGTGTTTTCAAGCAGTGGCGAACCTAAATGTTGGGCTGTTACACGTTTTAACATCTTCAAAGATACTACACAGGCTTTGCGAGTGCTCCATCTTATAAGGTTTGTGGGACGCATGGAGTAGAACTGTATTAAGTTAGCTGAGCTAGCTTTAGCTGAGCTATGTGTTGAGATCCACTATTTCGTGTGCTACGTAGCTAATTTGCTAGCAGGTAAACTGTTGTGTATGTCTGACGCGTTTTCCGGCTGTTAAGTCTGGTGTGTTTGTCTTCTCTGCTCGTGCAGATGACGGCTCAGGAAGTTCGTTTGTGCGGGCTGCTGCTGCAGGAGCACTTCGGTGAGGTGGTAGAGAAGGTGGGCACGAAGCTGCTTAGAGGCGGGACACAGAACCTACGGGGCATCTCTAATGAGACCGGCACCCCACTGGACCTGGTAACACACACACACACACACACTCTCTGTCTTTCTCCCCATCTCTCTGTCTCACGCACACATTTATAAACACTCCATGTTAAGAGTTAGTAGTCACAGGAGAGAGGACTGTAGCTACCTGTCTGTCTCAAGGTGAAGAAGTCGCTGTGCGTGCTCATGCAGCACGGAGCCTGTGAGTTCAGCTTCGGACGCAGAGGACCCGGCAGCCCGACGGAGTACCGCAGCGGCTGCAATCGGATCCTCAGGATCCTGCGGTTCCCACGCTACATCTACACGGCCAAGACCCTCTACGGTGACACGGGAGAGCTGGTCATAGAGGAGGTTCTACAGAGGGGTCACATGACCATGAGCTCCACCGTCAGGACCGTGGCAGACCGCCTCACTCACAACATGGAGGGTCAGTTCGTTTCCACGACTACGAACGTGGTGTGTGTGACGAGTCAGAGATGGATATGAGTATGTGATTCTGGATCAGTGTCTCTCTATGACAGCCTCTCTCAACCCTGGTCCTCAGGGACCACCCTGTCCTCAGGGACCCCCTCTGTCCTCAGGGACCCCCCTGTCCTGCATGTTTTAGACACTCCCCTGCTCCAACACACCTGACCTAAGGAATGACTCATTACCAGGCTTCTTCTGCTGAGCTTGATAACAACCCATTCATTTTGAACCAGGTGTGTTGGAGCAGGGAAACATCTAGAACATGCAGGACTGGGATCCCTGAGGACCAGGATTGAGAAAGGGGAAGCGTACGACATGTTTTCAGGCTTCTTCTTCTGTTCCCTGTAGAGGGTCGCAGTATGGAGTACGGGGAGGTGGTCAATGTCTTCTCTAAACTGGTGGAGACTCATTTCCTGCAGCGCTGCCCTCCAGTGACCAACACAAGAACTGCTGCCTCTGTTACCCCGGCGACCCCTGCCACGCCTGCCTCTGCCGCTGTTTCTGCTGCCTCCGCCTCACCAGAAAGCTTCCCTGACTGTTACAAACTGCCAGGCATCACAATTACAGGTAGCGACTTGATTAACACGGTGACCCATCTCAGGCTGTTAGTGTTTGTTTATCACCCGTGCCCTGGAGAGACTCAGCTCTGTGTGAATACTCTGTAGTGTTTGGGTTCCTCACACACTGGGTTTGGTCTGGGTCAGGTTGTGGAAAGCGCCGTCGCTCCAGTGAAGACGGAGAGGACCAGAGGGCAGGGAAGAAGGCTAAGCTGGACCCAGAGGTGAGGGTCTCTGACCCCCCGCCCCCCCCCCCCTCCTGAAACACCATCCTCTAACGACCCTGAAGTTCTGCAGTGGCCTCAGTCTCTTCACTCTTTCTTGACTCGTGATCTTGTTTCCGTTGCTCCAGTCGAAGACGTACGGCGATGAAGGGATCTACTGGCAGGTGAACTTTGAAAGGTTCCACCTTCATTTCAGAGACCAGGCCATCATCAGTGCTGTAGCCAGCAAGCTGGACCAGGTCAGTGTCACAGACAGACAGATACATTAAATACCTGGAACTTGACTTGATGGCAGAAATACAGTATTTGGTCTTCTTCTGTCAACCCTGTCCTTCCACCCCTGCCCCCCCCCCCACCCTGTCCTTCCACCCTGCCCCCCCTGCCCCCCCTCCCACAGACCAGCAGTGAGATAGTGAGGACCATTCTCCGGATGAGCGAGGTCACGACCACGCCCAACGCCGCCCACACACAGCCCCTCTCAGCCAATGAGATCTTCCGCACCCTCCCACCCAACTACAGCATCACTCGTCCCATCCTGGACCAGTACCTGTCTCTGATGGTGGACGACCCTGTAAGCACATAGCCACAGTCAGCCTGCCTGCCGGTAGACATCTAGAGAGATCCTTTTGCTCCTCTTCCTCACTGATTTTCCTAATAATCTTGTCATTTTCTCAGATGGAGTTTGTGGGAAGGTCAGGCGACAGTGGGGGAGGAATGTACGTCGTCAGTATCCTTTTACTTTGATGACTTGTGGCACACACGATCTATAGTACACACAGTCTATAGTACACACAGTCTATAGTACACACAGTCTATAGTACACACAGTCTACTCCTGCTCCTCCCAAGGTTTCTTCAATTTTTTCTCCTCTAGTGAGTTTTTCTGGGAGTTTTTCCTTGTCTTCCCTGAGGGTTTAGGTTGGTTGAGGGGCAGTTCTATGGGCGTATGTGAAGCCCTCTGTGACATGCTTGCGTGTAAAAAGGGCTATACAAATACATTTAGATTTGACAGTACATATGGTCTATACTACACAAACACATGCAGTGTGGTACGGAGGAGTCAAACCACAACACAGGAAAGGAGGTTATTTCTTGACCACAGTCTCTCAGATCTTCACAGAGCGCTGACGAACTTGGCGAGGGCCACATTGGAGTCTGTAGTCCAGGAGAGGTGAGGAAGAGGAGGAGGCGGTGTATTAACCTGTATTTTACCTGCCGCTATTTCACCTTCGCCAGACTGGGTCTTTGTTTAACTTGTGTGGTAGCTGATAGCAGTTAGCGTGTGTTTGACCGTCTGATTCCGTTCCTCAGGTTTGGCTCCCGATCAGCACGGATATTCAGGCTAGTTGCTAAGGAAACGCCACTTGGAACAGAAGCAGGTGGAGGATTTCGCCATGATCCCAGCAAAGGAGGCCAAAGACATGCTGTACACCCTCCTGTCAGAGAATCTAGTCCAGCTACAGGTGATACACACACACACACACGCACACTGAACAACACACCCTCTGCACTTACCCTGCTCACCTCTTGATTTACTGTTCCTCAGGAAATCCCCAAGACCCCTGACCACGCCCCCTCTCGTACCTTCTACCTGTACACTGTGAACCAGCTGTCTGCCGCTAGGCTCCTGCTGCAGCACTGCTACAAGGTACGCAGTGTGCAGGAGATATGTATAAGCACATTTACATTTATGCATTTAGCAGACGCTCTTATCCAGAGCGACTTACAGTAAGTACAGGGACATTCCCCCCGAGGCAAGTAGGGTGAAGTGCCTTGCCCAAGGACACAACGTCATTTGACACGGCCGGGAATCGAACCAGCGACCTTCTGGTTACTAGCCCGACTCCCTCACCGCTCAGCCACCTGACTCCCTCCTGGGAGGGAAGCACCCGGGATGAGGGAACACTCATTTCTGTGTTACGTGACGATAGAACCCACATTACCCTTGTTCCTGTTTCTCTCAGACCGTGGCCAATCTAATCGAGAGGCGTCTGTTCGAGACCAGGGAGAACAAGTAAGTGACTGTGGGTCTCCAGCTGTAGTCTGAGTGTAAGAGGTCCCACCCATCCGAGAGCTCTGCGTGTTGATTGGCTGTGTGTGTGTGTGTGATTGACAGGCGTCTCCTGGAGAAGTCCCAGCGAATCGAGGCCATCCTGGCGTCCCTGCAGGCCAGCGGGGCGGAGCCAGAGCAGCTGACGGAGGTGGAGGAGATGATCACCTCCGCTGAGAGGCAACAGCTCGAGGCTCTGCGACACCACATCAACAAGTACTGCAGCCGTTACCGTGACAGCCAGCCACACCACCCTGGGTTACAGGGTCTCTGTCTGGAGGTCTGTTCTCACTGACTTCTGTCTTGTCTCTCTCTCCTGTCTCTCTCTCCTGTCTCTCTCTCTCCTCTCTCTTCTGTATCTCTCTCCTCTCTCTCTCCTGTCTCTCTCTTCTGTATCTCTCTCTCTCCTCTCCTGTCTCTCTCTCCTTTCTCTCCTGTCTCTCTCCTCTCTCTTCTGTATCTCTCTCCTCTCTCTCCTGTCTCTCTCCTGTCTCTCTCTCCTGTCTCTCTCCTGTCTCTCTCTCTCCTGTCTCTCTCTCTCTTCTCTCCTCTCTCTCTCCTCTCTCTCCTCCCTTTAGGTTGGACTCAACAGAGAACCAGGTGGATGAGACCATCTTTCTACTAGAATCTTATATCAGCTCCACTGCAACTCGCTGAGGAAAGCAGCTGAGAGGAAGTGTGTCAGATGTTTGTCTCCCCGCTCTCTGGACCCAGTGTACACTACTACTACACGACTTTAAGTGTTTAGTCACAACCTTTATGTTCAGGAGGGTTTGCTTGGGTGAGTGTATTTTAGTTTATCAAATTGTATCTCTGAATTTTGAAGTAGCCTGGAAAATCTGGGTTGTAATAAAATAATTTTGAAGTGTAGTTTGCTTGTTTTGTGAAATTTGAGCAATTCAAGGTTGATTTAATATAAAACCACAAAATCTGGCACAAAATATATATATATTTTTAATTTTGACAAATTCAAAACTGTAAGACAAGTGAGAAATCAATGGGTTGAAATGTAAAACCATGATCTTTTTCTGGATATTAAATAGACGTAATGTGGTTTGATACACTTTGCATTTCTTTGAAATACACAAAAAGAAAATACTATTTACATGACCATTAGCCCCCAACCCTAAAGGAGCAAGTGGATAGTGCATTTCCATTGGACTGGACCTGTGAGAGCAGTGCTCCATGTGTCCAGGAGGGCGGCGATATGTGCAGGCTTGAGTCCCGGCTCAGCACCACGGCTGAGGTACCACGGCTCTGTGCCTCGGGCTCCCGCTTCTCTGGTTGTCACGGTGAGTGTTTGCATCAGCCGTAGCCACGGTTTCGGGGGCGGGGCTTAGTCCTCGTGCTTCTCATCCTCATCCCCTCTCTGTTTCCGGGTGAAGAACCCGAGCTGGAGGAAGGAGGGACGAGAGGGGAGGGACGAGGGGAGGGATGACTGTAAGAACCAGATGTTGACTGTTATCAGTCACTTATTAGACTTGAGCTGTCACACACGTACCTTCCATAGGATGAAAATGATGAGGGCCAATAAAAGCAGGCCTCCGATTATGCTACCAATCAGGATCCAGAGAGAGATAGGGATGGCCCGCCCCTTCAGCACCTCCAGAACAGTCTGGCCGATGAAGGGAGAGAAAGAGGACAGGATTGCTTGACACTGTTTCTACAGACTGACATCTGCTCTGAGAACTTCAGAGTACGCTGCAGTGTCTGTCAGCATGTGTGTGTGTGTGTTCAGAGTACGCTGCAGTGTCTGTCAGCATGTGTGTGTGTGTGTGTTCAGAGTACGCTGCAGTGTCTGTCAGCATGTGTGTGTGTGTGTGTGTTCAGAGTACGCTGCAGTGTCTGTCAGCATGTGTGTGTGTGTGTGTGTGTGTGTGTGTGTGTGTTCAGAGTACGCTGCAGTGTGTGTCAGCATGTGTGTGTGTTCTCTCACCTCCCTCCAGAGGGCGCTGCTGCCCAGAGTCACCAGGTTAGACTCCCTAGCAGCCAGGCGATATGCGCTCACTATCTTCACCGCCTTAAACTTAGCCTGGGGAGAGAAGCCATACGTCATGACATGACACCGTGGGGTAAGCTGTGTGTGTGTGCGTGTGTGTGTGCGTGTGTGTGTGTGCGTGTGTGCGTGCGTGTGTGGCCTCACCTGTCTGAAGAAGTGGTCATGCACTCTCCTGCTGATCCGGATCAGGGCTGTCTGACCCCGGAGGAGCTGCTCGACCTGACACACAACCTCGATACACCTCGACCTGCTGCAGTTCTACACACACACACACACACAGGAAAGAAATTCAGGTTGCTTAGCTACTCACTCACATACCAAGTGTGTGTGTGTGCGTGTGTGTGTGTGTGTGTGTGGTCTCACCAGCATGTCGTTCTGCTGCATGTCTTCAGGGTGGAGAAGTCGCACGTCTCTCTGTCTGGCCTTCAGCCGGGCCAGATCTCCCTCCACACTGCAGTTCACCCCTGAGGACTAGCACAGCACCAGACGCATGATACACACACACACACACACACACACTGAGCACGGCTCTCTCACACACACACACACACACACACTTCCCACTCACGTTGTAGGAGAAGACGTCTGTGACGGTCATGAAGACTCGGTCTCCTGCCGCCACCGAGGGTAGACTTAACCTCAGCTCCAGGTCCCTCACAGAGTAGCAGCCCAGGTTCTGCAGCTGAACACACACACACACATTAACACACTCACAGAGTAGCAGCCCAGGTTCTGCAGCTGAACACACACACACACATTAACACACTCACAGAGTAGCAGCCCAGGTTCTGCAGCTGAACACACACACACACATTAACACACTCACAGAGTAGCAGCCCAGGTTCTGCAGCTGAACACACACACACACATTAACACACTCACAGAGTAGCAGCCCAGGTTCTGCAGCTGAACACACACACACACATTAACACACTCACAGAGTAGCAGCCCAGGTTCTGCAGCTGAACACACACACACACATTAACACACTCACAGAGTAGCAGCCCAGGTTCTGCAGCTAAACACACACACATTAACACAATCTGGTTTTATTATTCAAAAGACTAGCTGTTCCACGTGTGTGTGTGTGTGTGTAACATTACCCGGAAGTGTGTTTGGAACTCAGGCCCGATAGCTTCTGACATCGTTCTGGTTGGGTGCACCTCGTAGCGGTTTAGATTAGAGTCACTACAGCCAGAGAGACAGGCAGACAGAGAGACAGGCAGACAGAGAGACAGGCAGACAGAGAGACAGGCAGACAGGCAGACAGAGAGACAGACCGATAGTCATCATAAACACATTAAAACATTCTGAACTACATGTCTTGTGAGGGACTAGTTACAGAACAGCTCAGGATGGTGGATGTGGGGACTTTTAGACCTACCTGCTGATAAAGAGGTCTGGTTCATACTGAACGATGGTCTGGAGCTGAACACTGTTGTCTCCTAGGGTGTCCTCTCTCTCTACGCTGTCACTACACACACACACACACACACACACACACACACACACGTTAAGGGACAACCACTGCTGTGTAGGAGCGAGTCAGGGTTTGTGTTCAGATAAACGGAGGTGATGGTGAAACGTCTTCCTCCAGACTAGACTGGAGACGGGACGACAGTCGTTACCTGGCAACAAGCAGCTTCATCTGTACTTTACTCAGCAGGGACGTGCAGCTGAACTCAAACTCCAACATGAAGTTCACCTGCACAGAAATGTGGGAGTTCAGACAGAGACGGGGGGGAGTGTGTCTCCAGGTGATGGCAGGATGTGGAGCACCAGGGGAGGAGGACCGGGGGAGGAGGACCTGGGGGAGGAGGACCAGGGGAGGAGGACCAGGGGAGGAGGAGGACCGGGGGGGAGGACCAGGGGAGGAGGACCAGGGGAGGAGGACCTGGGGAGGAGGACCTGGGGAGGAGGACCAGGGGAGGAGGAGGACCGGGGGGGAGGACCAGGGGAGGAGGAGGACCGGGGGGGAGGACCAGGGGAGGAGGACCAGGGAGGAGGAGGACCGGGGGGGAGGACCAGGGGAGGAGGACCTGGGGAGGAGGACCGGGGGAGGAGGACCTGGGGGAGGAGGAAGGACCAGGGGGAGGAGGACCAGGGGGGAGGACCAGGGGAGGAGGAGGACCGGGGGGGAGGACCAGGGGAGGAGGACCTGGGGAGGAGGACCAGGGGAGGAGGAGGACCGGGGGGGAGGACCAGGGGAGGAGGACCTGGGGAGGAGGACCAGGGGAGGAGGAGGACCGGGGGGGAGGACCAGGGGAGGAGGAGGACCGGGGGGGAGGACCAGGGGAGGAGGACCAGGGAGGAGGAGGACCGGGGGGGAGGACCAGGGGAGGAGGAGGACCGGGGGGGGAGGACCAGGGGAGGAGGACCTGGGGAGGAGGACCGGGGGAGGAGGACCTGGGGAGGAGGACCAGGGGGAGGAGGACCAGGGGGGAGGACCAGGGGAGGAGGAGGACCGGGGGGGAGGACCAGGGGGAGGAGGACCTGGGGAGGAGGACCAGGGGAGGAGGAGGACCGGGGGGGAGGACCAGGGGAGGAGGACCTGGGGAGGAGACCAGGGGAGGAGGACCAGGGGAGGAGGACCGGGGAGGAGGACCAGGGAGGAGGACCA
>CM042871.1:19829547-19834547 GCA_023658055.1 Thaleichthys pacificus | reverse complement strand
CATTTGTCTGGAGAGAACAGCCATGTTCACACACTGGAGAGATCAGTGATGATCACACACTGGAGAGATCAGTGATGATCACACACTGGAGAGATCAGTGATGATCACACACTGGAGAGATCAGTGATGTCCACACTCCGCCTCAACACAGCAGGCTGAGGCGGCCATCTGGTCAGGCAGCAGTGTCAGAAAGGGTGAGGTGTTTGTTTATAACTTCTCTGTGTGTGTGTGTGTGTGTGAGAGAGAGACATAGAGACAGAGAGAGAGACAGAGACCAAGAGGGAGAGAGAGAGAGGCGGGTGTCTTCTAGTACCGTGTTCCAGAGATGTCCATATGAGCTTTCAGCACCAGGTCAGTCACACACACGTCATCTTCACCACAGTCTTTAAAGAACGGGATCTGGAGGAGAGGTGGAGCGTCAGACAGGCAGACAGACAGTCAGGCAGACAGACAGACACAGATAGTCAGGCAGACAGACAGACAGGCAAACAGACAGGCAGAGAGGCAGACACAGACAGTCAGGCAGACAGGCAGACAGTCAGACAGGCAGACAGACAGGCAGACACAGACAGTCAGGCAGGCAGGCAGACAACGCTACTCACAGATTTCTTGACGGTGGTTGGCCAACCCTCATCCAACACAGGGCCGCTTTCTGTGTTGTTGATCTTGAACCGCAGGGAGAAGCTGATTGGACGGATGTAGTCTGCCGTGTCCTGTATGAGACAACGGTGGGTAGAGGTCAGAGGTGAGCCCTGCGATACAAACCTGGCTCTGGGAGCGTGTGTGTGTGTGTGTGTGTTTAAGACTCACATAGACATGGAAGGGCAGGGTGTAGCAGACACTTGTCCCTGTGTGAACTATGACCCCCAGCTGGGTCTGTCTCTGGGAGCTGTCGTCAAACAAGGCCCTCGCTGACAACTTCCTGTCATCCAGCGTGGTCGACACCCACAGCTCTGTGGAGGGAAGGGGGGGGGGGAGGCGTTAGGTAATCATTCATGTCATCAATGAGCGTCTTTCCGTTAGTTATCACACCTCACACAGGTGATGAAAGGGTGAGGGAGAGAGGGGTTTGAAGAGGATGAGGGAGAGAGGGGTTTGAAGAGGATCTAGAGAGTGTGTCACCGAAGCTGTTGCTGTGTGTCCCCGGCGTGCGTGAGAGCGCCAGGAAGCATGCGGTGGCGTTGAGGCAGGCGGAGTCTCGGCCGCCGCGCTGGCAGGTCTTCTGGATCACGTTGATGGAGTGCGGCTGGAAGGACAAGCTGACGTTCACCTGCACGATGCTGCGGGAAGCTGAACACCACCAGGGTGTGAGTGGTGACACAGAGAGGTACTCACGCACCAGGGTGTTTTATACGATCGAAATTAAGTTTAAAAAGTCTGACACATTTTTTGCTTACAAATTTAATTATACATTTATAAATTATACATTTATAACTTATAAATTTGAAAGACGTATTTTTCAAAACCTCTTTTTTGAAACTTTAGTTTCATTGTTATCATATAGTCTTCTTCACTGCCCCCCCCCCCCCCCCCCCCCCCCCCCTCAGACGTGTACCTGAGCAGCACGGCGCTGCCCTGCGCCCCCACAGACAGGTCCAGCTCCACCCCCCCCCCCCCTCTCAGACGTGTACCTGAGCAGCACGGCGCTGCCCTGCGCCCCCACAGACAGGTCCAGCTCCACCCCCCCCCCCCCCCCCCTCTCAGACGTGTACCTGAGCAGCACGGCGCTGCCACTGCGCCCCACAGACAGGTCCAGCTCCACCCCCCCCCCCCCTCTCAGACGTGTACCTGAGCAGCACGGCGCTGCCCTGCGCCCCCACAGACAGGTCCAGCTCCACCCCCCCCCCCCTCAGACGTGTACCTGAGCAGCACGGCGCTGCCCTGCGCCCCCACAGACAGGTCCAGCAGCTCATCTCCATCCAGGTCCAGACGGGCGCTCAGGCTGCGGCCGAAATAACGCAGAGAGGGAGACAGGGACAAGCCAGCAATACGCTGAGGAGGGAGAGAGAGACAGGGAGGGGGAGGGAGGGGGGGAGGAGGGAGGGAGGGAGAGAGAGGAGAGAGAGGAAAAGAGAGAGGATTCAAGTCATCCGTCCATCAGGCTGTATAAACTCTCAGACCAAATCTACCTTCGGGTACAAACAAAGGAACCTGATCTATGTCCAAATGTCTAGAATCTGGTTCTTGTAGCGAGGCTTTGGTGACGGTCTACCTGTGTGTAGGTGGGAGTGATGTAGATGCCCTGCCCGTGGTACACGTATATCGCTCCCGTGTGGTCGTCCTCCAGAGGCGCGCCCACCAGCAGGTCGGTGAAGCCGTCCTGGTTGAGGTCGTGGGCGGCGGCCAGGGCATAGCCAAACCTGGCGTCCTGAACTCTGACCTCTGCCTGGAGGGTGCCGTTAGGAACAAACTCCTCCCCCTGAGAGACGGGGGGGGGGGTGGAGGGAGAACAGGGGGGAGAGAACGAGAGCAGAGAGGGTGGAAGGAGGATGAATATTTAGGATGTAATGTGTCCTTGGTTGTGTGTTGTGTTGTGTGTTGTGCTGGTGTGTGTTGTGTGTGTTGTGTTGTGCTGGTGTGTTGTGCTGGCGTGTGCGTACTGCGTTCAGAGTGTACATGTAGACTCTGCCGGCCTCTCTGCTCCTCGCTCCCAGGAACATGGGCGCTGCCACCAGCAGCACATCTGTGATACCATCCTGGTCCACGTCCACCCCACACACCTCACTGCCAAAATAGGACCCTATCTGCACACACCCACACACACGTACACACACATTACTGTGTGTGTACGTGTGACTGGTATAAAGCCATCTCAGGTCACCAATCAGAAATCTTTCAGAAACATTTCGGTTTCCAACCAGTATGTGGTGACCTTGATCTGATCCAGTTGTTCTAGAACAGGGGTGTCGAATCCTGGTCCTCAGGGGCCGCTGTCCTGCATGTGTTAGATGTTTCCCTGCACATCTGATTCAAATGAATGGATCATGATCAAGCTCAGCAGAAGCCTGATAACGATCATTCATTTGAATCAGGTTTGTTGGAGCAGGGAAACATGTAAGACAGCGGGGAGGGGAGGCGGGAGGGGAGGGGGAGGGGAGGGAGGCGGGAGGGGAGGCGGGAGGGGAGGCGGGAGGGGAGGCGGGAGGGGAGGCGGGAGGGGAGGCGGGAGGGGAGGCGGGAGGGGAGGCGGGAGGGGAGGCGGGAGGGGGAGGGGAGGCGGGAGGGGAGGCGGGAGGGGAGGCGGGAGGGGAGGGGAGGCGGGAGGGGAGGGGGAGGGGAGGGGAGGCGGGAGGGGAGGCGGGAGGGGAGGGAGGGGGGAGGGGAGGGAGGCGGGAGGGGAGGTCCCCGTGTGGGGCAGCAGAGGCCTGTGTGATGTCGTACCTGCTCTCCGTTCAGAGCCTGTGTGATGTCCACGTCCCCGTTGTCGCTGAGCTCAAACAGGATGACCTTCCCCTTGTGTTTGAACCTGGGAGCTCCTGCCACATACAGCCTCCTCCAGTCCCCCACTATCACCGAGGAGACCGTGTAGCCTACACACAGACACACGTACAGTTCACACAAAATATCCATGCGACAGGATTTATCTCTGTAAAACCCGGTAGCACCTGAAGCGGTGGACAGGCTGAGGGGCACGTACCGAGGTAGGCTGCGTGGTTTTTGAGCTCCAGGGGGAACTCGGACTCGAAGGCCTCTCTGGGGGGCATGATGCTCCCAGACACGCCCTCCTTCAGCACCCCCCCGTCCCAGTCGTACGCTCCCACCATCCCAAACAGGATCCCGTCCTAAACACAGCCAGGGACACAGAGGAGGGGGGCTGGGTGACTCAGACAACAGCACAGATATTGTTAAAAGGCACAGGCAGACAGACAGACACACAGACAGACACACACACAGACAGACAGAAGGACAGGACACCCCCCCCCCCTAGGTGGGACTCACGTCCAGAGTGTGTGTGGAGAAGCCGATCTGAGACATCTCCATGGTGAAGGCACTCTGGTTGTAGCCCAGGGTCCCTGTGAAGGACACCACACATGAAGTGCAGGACAGGAGGACAGCATCACACAGGTCCACACACACAACACACACATCAACATGTGTGGAGTTCACCACAGACAAGACATGACAGTCCATCTCACTTGTTTGTCGTTACTTGGATCTGCAACTCCAGTACACACACACACACACACATCTTTTCAATGTCATCTCACACACACACATCTTTTCAATGTCATCTCACACACACACACACTCCCTTCCTTCCTCTCCCCCTCTTCTAGATGCCACCTGGTTTAGATGACACTGTATCTCTCTCTCTCTCTCTTCCCCAGATGTCAGTGTACACCTCTCCCTTCCTCCTTCAGCGTTCTACAGACTTGAGGGCGGCAGGATGCCTTCCTCTCTGGTTGCAGTAGGTGTTGTGATAGCTGTGCCCCGCCTCCTTCCCTTCCTATAGGAGGCTCAGCCTCCACTTCCTCCCTCTGGAGATGGAGATGGAGATGGCACAATCCCCTCCCTTGTTTCAACTTTCCTCTCAGTCTTCCTGATATCTCCCCTCTACCTCCTTCCCTCGCTCCCTCACCTCACTCTCTCCTTTCCTTTCCTTAGTCCCCCTTCCCTCCATCCCTTTAACCATCCTTCCCTCTCTCCTCCCTCCCCTCCTCTCTCCCCTGGTCCCTCACCCTCCAGAGTGAAGACTCTCCTCCCTCCCTTCCCTCTCTCCTCCCTCCCCTCCTCTCTCCCCTGGTCCCTCACACTCCAGAGTGAAGACTCTCCTCCCTCCCTTCCCTCTCTCCCGTCCTCTCTCCCCTGGTCCCTCACCCTCCAGAGTGAAGATGCGGTCTCCCAGGGCGTCCACAATGTCGTTGAGCGCCGCCTCATCCGTCACGTTGAAGAAGTACTTCTCATCTGGGTCGCTGGCGATGTACTTGATCTCATTGATGAAGGTCTCTGGATCCTGCTGTCTGCGGATGTAGTGACCTAGCACCTGGAGAGAGGGAGGG
>CM042871.1:19798447-19824447 GCA_023658055.1 Thaleichthys pacificus | reverse complement strand
ACTTCTGAACACACACACAGTAACCAGGAGGACCTTCTGAACACACACACACACGCAGCAACCTGGAGGACTTCATACATACATACATACACACACACTTTCATACACACACACACACACGAAGAATAACCGTGCATCGAGGTACACACACTTGGTTACAGTCTAAAGAATAACCCAGAGGATTTTTATAATAAAACGTAACTTTATTCAGAGTCTTCGGTTGCGTCTCAGTTAGCAAATGATGTGTAACCCCCCTTTGGTGTCTTTATACATGCTGTGTCAGCATTGTCAGGCATCAGATGTGATTGGTTAATACCCCTTAAATCAGATAACTGCCCTGTGATTTAATCCTCAGTGTCACGAATATCAGAATAGAAAAGCAACCATACCTTTAAAAGACTGGAAGGAAGGGAGGACACGGAGGGAGAGAGAGATAGGGGGGGGAGAGTCGTTTTACTAAAATAGGAGAAAACTTTGTGTGTGTTTAATGGAAACAGTAGAGGCAGGGCAGAGGTCAGCTTTTCCTCTTTTTTAATTGAGGCAGAGCGACCGAACGGAAAGGACATGAGTCACAACAGTGATGGAGGGAGGGAGGGAGGGAGGGAGGGGGAGGGTCAAACATGGACCAGGCCGGACAAAAGCACCGCTTCACCGGATCGTGTTGGCGAGAGGTGGCTGGTAGTGGGGCTGTGAGAGGTGGTCTCTGCGGGGCTGTGAGGGGTGGTCTGCTGGGCTGTGAGGGGTGGTCTCTGCTGGGCTGTGAGGGGTGGTCTCTGCTGGGCTGTGAGGGGTGGTCTCTGCTGGGCTGTGAGGGGTGGTCTCTGCTGGGCTGTGAGGGGTGGTCTCTGCTGGGCTGTGAGGGGTGGTCTCTGCTGGGCTGGGGAGCAGAGGTGGAGAGGCTGTGAGGGGTTGTCTCTGCTGGGCTGTGAGAGGGGTGGTCTCTGCTGGGCTGGGAGGGGTGGTCTCTGCTGGGCTGGGGAGCAGAGGTGGAGACGGCTTTGGCTCCCCTGTTCCGGTTCAACACAGAGAGGGTCGATTGAACACGTTTGTGCTGAACACGTGACTTGACCGAACGCAGACTTGCGTAACAGGAAGAGACTCGGACGCTGTACAGGAAGGATCCACTTCTGCATCCTCCCAGTGACGCATCACCAGGCCTGGGGAGACGCATCACCAGGCCTGGGGAGACGTGTCACCAAGCCTGGGGAGACACGTCACCAAGCCTGGGGAGACGCATCACCAGGCCTGGGGAGACGCATCACCAGGCCTGGGGAGACGCATCACCAGGCCTGGGGAGACGTGTCACCAAGCCTGGGGAGACACGTCACCAAGCCTGGGGAGACACGTCACCAAGCCTGGGGAGACGCATCACCAGGCCTGGGGAGACGCATCACCAGGCCTGGGGAGACGCATCACCAGGCCTGGGGAGACGCATCACCAGGCCTGGGGAGACGCATCACCAGGCCTGGGGAGACGCATCACCAGGCCTGGGGAGACGCATCACCAGGCCTGGGGAGACACGTCACCAGGCCTGGGGAGGACAGAGACCTCCACATCTCTCTACTCTTGCTCTCCTTCTCTCATCTTTCACTCAAATGTTTATTTTTTCGGAACCTGAATGCTCTTGTGATTTTTGCCAGCGCAGTGCGGTAGTGTCACCGTGGTGACACAGACCATTAGTAACCACCAACACTGCTGGAACCATTGCTTTCTGATAAGGATATCAAGCCTTCCTCCTCCCACTCACATTCCTTCTCCACCCCCTGCCCCCCCAACCCCCCTCTGTTCTCCCACCCCCATCACACACACACCCCTTCCCCATGCCCTATCTCTCTCTACACACACACACACAAAGCTATCGTTCATTCTACAGTCGGAGTCGCACAGAGTTCATCGGAAATTATTTTTAGCCAGTGGGTTTGAGTGACAGCAAGACAGAGGGAGAGAGAGGGTGGGGGACAAGCAGGCGGGAAGGGAGAGAGGGAGAGAGACTACTTGGCTGTGAGTAGAGACCAAAACAAAGGGATCCGAGGGAGGTACTGCATCGATAAGTATCTGCGTCAGCCTGCTGTAAGGCCAGGGCCAGAGTTGGCCCGGGGGCTCCGTGGGAAGGGCCTTCAGGCTGGTGGAAACACGTAAACCAGGACCAGGTGGGGAGGCTGTCCTGAATGGAGAGCCTCCCCACCTGGTCTACGTAGTTTTCAACCTATCACACCCTCATGGAGGGGGACTGGTTCCTGGAGGCAGGGTTGAGGCAGGGTGAGGGGACTCGCTCCTGGAGGCAGGGTGAGGCAGGGTGAGGCAGGGTGAGGGGTACTAGTTCCTGGAGGCAGGGTTGAGGCAGGGTGAGGGGACTCGCTCCTGGAGGCAGGGTGAGGCAGGGTGAGGGGGACTAGTTCCTGGAGGCAGGGTGACAGTGACCCCCGGCCTTCTAGAGGAAGAGAAGCTTGGTTCCTGCTGCATTGTTGTCCCTGGTGTCGCTGAGAACCTGTCACAGCCAGTGATTGAAGGTTGCCCTCCCAAAATAGTCTGTGTGCTGCTCTGCCCTTCCCTTCCACTGGGTTAATAATACCCACCCACCCCAAGTCCTGTGTGTGTGTGTGTGTGTGTGTGTGTGTGTGTGTGTGTGTGTGTGTGTGTGTGTGTGTGTGTGTGTGTGTGTGTGTGTGCGTGTGGATGACTGTGTGTGTGTGTGTGTGTGTGGATGACTGAGTGTGTGTGTGTGTGCGTGTTGATTACCAAGCTTTAGAGAGAAAACCACAGAACACAATAACAGGAGGTCTGTGAGACTTGGTGCCAAACAGCATCAAGGACCCAGCGGTCAAGAACCTCTTTAGTCACACACACACCACACACACACAGAGCTGCTCTAGATTATTCTCTGAGGGAATGGGTGTCTGGGACAGTGATGAGAGGTGTGTGTACATGTCTATATTTGTGTGAAATGCTAATGTTTGATTGGGCCAGGCAATTAGCTGAGGTGTAGCCGCTCATCTGACAGGTGCGCCGGCTGCAGGGCAGATATTTCCTGTGAACGTTCTATCACACACATTCCTGCACACACACACACGCTCACACATCTTCAATGGGAAGAGGGGATGCAAACAGACAGTAATTCAACTGCCCATTCCAAAGCTTCAATCACATATGAATTCCTTAATATTTATTATACTTTAGTTCCTTGAAGAATAAAAAATGTATAACCCCTGAGCCCACCCATACAGATCACACACACATCTACTCTCTCTCTACTCTCTCTCTCTACCCTCTCTCATTCTTTCTCTCTCTCTCTCTCTCTCTCTCTCTCTCTCTCCTTCTCCTCAGAGTCTAATAAGCATGGCCAAGCTCAGCACAATCTCAGTTCTCAGTTTATATGAAAGTGTCAGAGATCCTCCAGAATCCCTGTCTGGCTGCTGCCTCTCCCAGTCACTCGGTCGCCACACTAATCCTCCCCTGAGCTGTTCGCACCTTCGAATGTGGATGTTTGCTTTGATTTGGCACTGGTTGGACTTCAGGTAATGAAAGCGCCACACACAATCACACAATCACATAAACACATATAGCTTGTAAAGGAAGATGCCAAGGGGGCCTAGAGAAGGCACACACACACACACACACAATGCCTCATACAGCAGTACAGTTTAATACTGGCTTTAGGCCACTTTCAAATATGTCTGCTATGTTCAACACACAAAGCTGACCTGAATTCATATCCTCCTCTCACCAGAGAGAAGTAGAGAGGGAGAGGAGATGAGGAGGAGGGGGAGAAGAGGGATTTGAAGGGGCTGGATCAGGGAGAGTGTCTTCACATGGTGTGCAGTTTATTTTTCTACCAAATGTGGTGAAAGGATGTCAGGAGGGAGGTATGGGGCGAAGGAGGGAAAGAGAAAAAGAGGGAGGGAGGGAGAGAGGGAGGGAAGGAGAGAGGGAGAGAGGGAGGGAAGGCTCAGAGGGAGGTGAAAAGTTTGACAAGACAAGGCGAACAAACTGGCTCTCATCCTGTTAACAAATATTTACAGTGAAGCACCCCTCTTGCAACAACAGACTGTAAATTTGGTCATTTACGACAGCGAAAGAAGGGGTGGATGAGCTAGAGAGTGACTGAGGTGAGAGAGAGGTTGGAGGAGCCTGCATCAGTTTTGAATTTGCTTGCGTGAGAGCGTGCCAACGTGCGTGCAAAGTGCTCGTGTTCTGACATCCGATCTTTCTCATGTCGCCGTCCAAATTACACACACACACACACCGGAGGCAGGGCACATTTATGAAGTCCTCACAGTGTTTCAGTACACCAGACAGTGAAAAGACAGCATTACTTATACCCAGCAAAACACACACACACACTCACACACACTCACACACACACACACACACACACTGCACCTGCACTTTACATGCTGCACTGTTGCATTTGCAGCCCCACCCAGCTTTAATGATCTCAGCTCCCGTTAGTCTGGCTCAGTGCTGTTCAGACTTGAGTTGCCTTTGGGTGTGGGAGGAGGAGGGGGTGGGGGAGGAGGAGGGGGGAGGAGGAGGAGGGGGAGGAGGAGGGGTGGAGGAGGGGGAGGAGGAGGGGAGGAGCTGACCTCTCACGCTGACCTGTGCTTGTTTTGAGTGTTTCTTCTCCTGGAGGGGGTAACCTGATCCTGGAACTGTGATGGGACCAAGTGTCTTCTGAGCCTGCAGGACAGAGGGAGGACAGGCTCAAACTGGTCTGGGTCTGTTAGGGCTCACACTGGTCTGGGTCTGTTAGGCTCACACTGGTCTGGGTCTGTTAGGCTCACACTGGTCTGGGTCTGTTAGGCTCACACTGGTCTGGGTCTGTTTGGAGCAACATGTAGTTACATTTGTTAAAGGTCAACATGACATAGAAAACCCTTTTTAAGATACTGTCATCTGTTTCATAACTTTTTCTGTATATATGAGAGAAAAGAGAGAGTTTTTTGGGGGGGAGTTGCATGACGCAACTGACTGACAAAGAGTAGAACCAGCTGGATGTGTGTGTGTGTGTGCTGGATGTGTGTGTGTTGGATGTGTGTGTGTGTGTGTGCTGGATGTGTGTTTAACAGGGAGCAGGTGCAGGGATACCCCCTTTATTAACCAGCTTGCAAATCCTCCTGTTTAACAGGGCCGTTCGTAGGGGCTGCCTACTGCTGACCTCGCAGTAGAACTTTATGGAGTGAGTGACGTAAGCAGGTCATATTGATAAAACCTGTTTATTATACATGTGTACAAGTTTCATCCCCAATATGTAGCTCCATAGAGCTGTTCTATAACCAGACACACACACACACACACAGAGAGAGAGAGAGAGAGAGAGCGAGGCAGAGTAGTATGTTGTTGTTATGTACAGTATTCTTGTATGGTCCAGTGGATGTGCTGAATGGGAACCAATAAGGCCTTCTTTGTCAGGAATAATTGGAACAAGGCCATTCGAGTCGGTTTGTTAGCCAATTAGGAAGCTGCTGGTGTGACCGGCTCCGCCCTGGCATGGACTGGAGGGTGACCCCTCTGACCTTTCTGAGGACAGCACAGCCCTCCTGACAAACACACCCGCCCTCCACTTCACACTGCTCTTCTAAACCTCTTAACCTCTCCTCTCTCCTCTCCTCTCTCCTCTCTCCTCACCCTTCTTTTCTCATCTTTGATCTACCGCCCTCCTAACTGTCCCACTCTCTCACCTCTGCCCTCCTGTCCCCTGTCCCCACACCTTCAAGGTGTGGCTGACCTGTGACGGCCCGGACACTCTCTCTTCTGATTCAGGGTTCTGGCATTTTTATTTTTTTGTCACTCTGTCAAGAGCACACAGACTCTGCTTTGATGCTTGACTCTATAAGTCACTGGAATGGAGCAAATATTGACTCCAACTGACCCAGACAAATCAGTGCTCCTCCCACCACATTTAACTCTCTCTCTCTCTCTCTCTCTCTCTCTCTCAGTCCCCTCCTCTCTTGGGTCTCTTCCACAGCTCCTACTGTGAGTGCTTCTAACCAGGGAGCCACAAGATCACCAGAGACTCGTGTTTGTTCTAGACCCAGCTCCGCGTGTCGTACTCTGGGTGTCATGAAAACACAGACGAACACAATCCCCAGTCCAGCCCCCCAGTCCAGCCCCCCAGTCCAGCCCCCCAGTCCAGCCCCCCAGCCTAGCCCCCCAGCCTAGCCCCCCAGTCCAGCCCCCAGTCCAGCCCCCCAGTCCAGTCCAGCCCCCCAGCCCAGCCCCCCAGTCCAGCCCCCCAGTCCAGCCCCCCAGCCCAGTCCAGCCCCCCAGCCCAGTCCAGCCCCCCAGTCCAGCCCCCAGCCCAGCCCCCCAGTCCAGCCCCCCAGCCCCCCAGTCCCCCAGTCCAGCCCCCCAGTCCAGTTCAACCAGACCTCGTTAGTGTGAGCTCTCTGGCAGTGGAAGGGTCAGGGCACATGGCCAGATGGCCCTCAAGGGGGTGGGGGGGTCGTCTGAGGGAGAGAGGGAGGAAGGGAGGGGGGGAGAGAGGGAGAGAGGGAGAGTCCTGGTATGACTTATCGCTCCCTGGAGGTGGAACACAGTCGTTACTCTTTGCAGCAGCTCGAAACCAACAACAGATCGACAGTTATAGACTTCCCCAGACACCGGGGTACTGTAAACTGACATAGACATACACATTTTCCCTCCTGTGTGTAGTGGTCACTGTTTGATAAGGACATGTAGCTTGAGGCTGTGTTCCGCTGTGTGTGAGCACAGGCCTCTTACTCTGATTACTGACTGAGATACTGGAGGGAGAGGGTGAGAGGGAGGAAGTAGAACGAAAGAGATTGTGAAAGAGAGTTGTGGCGGGCGGGGAGGGGGGGGGCGGGGAGGGAGGGGGGCAGTAATGGACGGGCAGGGGTGGGAACGTGACACAGCCAGTGGCTCGTCATGGCAGTGACCACTACCTAATTGCACTCGCTGATAGACATGGTGTTTGGTACAGAGTAATTGCCATGTAACTGAACAAACCACACACACACAAACTCTTACGCTTGTATATCGTCAAACACATTCCTAAACAAACTGCATGTTGTGTGTGTGTGTCTTGTGAATGTGTGTGTGTGTCTGTGAATGTGTGTGTGTGTCTTGTGAATGTGGTGTGTGCTTATTCTGTAAGGTCCTTGCTGTTCTCAGTAATAGAAAATCACATGTTATTATGACAGACTGAACTGTAAGTCTTCTGTTTATAACCTAGTCTAGGCTTTACTTGTCAGTTTAGATGCTTCTTTGAAGCAGCTAATCTCCATCACCATCTCTGTGTTCGTGTTGAATGTCTGCTGTCCAAGAAAAGCAGCCATTCCTGGGAGGGTTACAGTAAAGCCTTATATTAGCTCATGACCACAAACTCCCCTCCCCTCTCTCCCTCCCCCCCCTCTCTCCCTCCCCCCCCTCTCTCCCTCCCCCCCCCTCTCTCCCTCCTCCTCTCCCTCCCCCCCTCTCTCCCTCCTCCCCCCCTCTCTCCCTCCTCCCCACTCCTTTTCTGTCCATTACTCCTTGTCCTCTTCCTCCTCACCTCATCAAACCTTTCCTCTCGCATCCCACACTTTACTTGTCTTCCCCTCTCTCTCTATCCCTTTTTTCCTCTCTCTCTCTCTCTCTCTCTCCCCTCCACTTCTCCACCCTGTCGTTCCTCCCTTCCTCCCTCCATCCTCCCCTCTCCTCTGGGGCTCTCTGAGTGGTGATCTCCCCCTAACTAAGATTGTCATTAAACTTATTGCAATTCCTCCCATAGGCTTCCGAGCTGATTTATTTTCAAGAACGTTCTATTCACACACACACGCACACACACACACCAATACACCACCGTGACCTGTCACACCCCTCCCTCTTTGATGTGGTACCTCTGGGGTCCTGTTTGGTGGTTTTTCAGACAGGCAGCCCCGGGCACCTCATCCCCCTGAGAAGAGCCTGTTAACTGGACCATGGTGTCTCCTCTCTGGGAATAAACAGCGATAAAAAAAAATTGTTAGGGTTACACTCCACTGTTAGAGATGAAAGAGAGTGGAGTTATGTGTTTAAGAAGCCCTCAAAGTCTAGATCAATCTGCATTAGAATGATTTCATCAAAGACTTTTATATCAATCATTCATCACCAGTTTGGTGGTTCAGGATGGTTCATTGGTGTTGTTGCTCGGCAGTAAGGCCAGGGGGGTTCTTATCGCGTGTTTGCTGTTGTACAACAAGTCTTATGTTTTGGGGGCATTTGCGTGTCCACCACAGAGGGCTCCGTTGCCAACACCTGCCAGCTCAGAGGAGTTATCAACAATGCGCAAATGATTACACTGATCAGAACAAGTTCGCACAATAGAGCATTCTTGTGTAGGATTGTGCAACTGAGAAAGCGGCTCTGAGTTTCAGTGTAATTATTACTTACAGTAGGTGCCTCCGGTTGTGTTTGTGAGTGTGTGTGTGTCCGAGAGAGATTTTCGTACGCAGGGCTGTGTGTGATGGCGGTGTTAGGGTACATATGTGTGTTGGAAAGAAAAGTGTCAGGGCGCGAGACAGACAGAGAACGAGATACTGAGAGAGACTGTTGAGAGGTGCGTGCCGTGTCCCATCCTCCCGGCCAAACCGCTCCTGGACGTCAGAGCAGCTTATTATAGGAACAAAGTTGTCGGGTATAGGACAGAAAAAAAATCGGACCTTCCCCTTTCTCCAAACTCCGGGGCGGTGAGTGTGACAGATCGACAAGGACAGAGAGGGAGAGTCAGAAAAAAAACAGAGAGAGAGAGAGAGAGAGCGCACGCGAAGAACCCAACACCGCAGCACAGCGGTTTCCTCACCGATAGGAACGGACTATAGGAGTCTGGCCGGTTAAGACCGAAAGCAGCTTATTTATCCCAGGAACTCCTCAGAGTGATCAGAGTGGTAGTATGCGGGTCGGCGATTTGTTCAGGTGAGTTGTTGAGAAACCCAGCTAACTCAAACAGACCCAACCTGTGGTTATTCGCGTCGGAAATTGCCCCCCAGTTACCTCGACAGTGTTTTCGTAGGGATTTATGTAACGTATGCTACACATTTGCCGCGATGTTCAATGAAAAGTTGTTGTGGTAGTTGTTAGCGTAAAAGTTGAAACCACGCGACAACCCTAACCCTGCACGGCGGGGTCGGAATCCACCCTGGGGCTCGAGGTAGGGGCGAGCACAGCTCCCCCTCTCTGCTTGGGTTTGAGAACTTTACCCCGTTTCCTTTCCGGTTTCATCCCTTCGGGTCTTTGCGTTTAATCTACAATGTGCCACTGTAGCAACCAGCGCGAGAAACGTGGACGCCGTGTAGGGGGTCGTTATTACGGCCTCATCGGCTCTGTTGTGTGGGGCTGCGCGAGACCTTTGTCTGAGTTTTGTGGATAATTGTTTAGTCTAGTGTGGAGGAGAGGGCCTGAGAGCGCGGCGGTGCACCACACTGGGATGGCGAGACCAATTACAGCGGTTGCCTGTGGCCTGTGGATTTGTGATTGTAGTGATGGTTTATGGAATTGTGGTGGGTCCGTGGACTACTGTTCATGTATCAATCTGTGGTTTGTGTCAAGCACATGGAATCATGGTCACGAGACGACAACCACATCCAAACCCAGAAGCTCTCCTCCGCGAGCGCCTGGTTAAACATGATGATTGTAGATGTGTGATGATGGTTGTTGGATATAAACGTAAACCACATCCTCGTGGTGTGGACCGCTTCAGGGAGATGCTTGGAAAACATGGGGTTAGAACCGATTAGTTTGTTAACACCTTCTCGGCATTTACAGATTGATTTAGCTGTTTACTTCTGACCCTTGAAAGGAAAAACAAACTTTTCTGTTGAGGATTCGCGCGCATGCCTGGGAAAGAACGAGGCATGTGTTCCCAAACGCAGTTATGCCGCTGGAACATTTAAAAGAATTTCCTCCCAAAACAGCCTGATTTTAACAGAATGTCCTGTCATAAAGTAAGTGTTGAAGGCTGGACCTCTGGACATGGTTTATTTAGGCCACCTTCTGTGATTCGATCTTGCCTGGAAAATACCAAATGTCACAGCTTTTTAGTTTGAATTTGTCATTTAGGAAACAATTCAACAAACTCATAATTCCTGGATTTTCCTATTCAGATCCTTATCTCCCTACTAATCTCTCTCTCTCTCTCTCTCTCTCTCTCTCTCTCTCTCTCTCTCTCTCTCTCTCTCTCTCTCTCTCTCTCTCTCTCTCTCCTTACAGGCTTTGTGTGTTGTGGGGGTTTGTGGTCATCACATCCTCCCTGACAAAAGCTCTGAAGAAAAAGGTAAGTTGTCTCTGTAGTTCTCTCTGAGTGGTCTCTGTCAGTCCGTCTCAGTGACAGACAGCCTAGCACAGCCCAGCACAAGCACAGCCCAGCCCAGCACAGCCTAGCACAGCCCAGCACAGCCTAGCACAGCCTAGCACAGCCTAGCACAGCCCAGCAACAGCCTAGCACACAGAGCCCTCCCCTCCTGTAGTCCCTGAGTCTCTAGCTCTGCTGCGTCCTGGTGCTGGGTCAGTCTTGGTCTGGGTCAGTCTTGGTCTGGGTCAGTCCTGGTGTTGGGTCAGTCCTGGTGCTGGGTCAGTCCTGGGTCAGGGTCAGTCCTGGGTCAGTCCTGGTGCTGGGTCAGTCCTGGTACCTTCTCCAGGAGTATGGACACACACACAATCCCCCTCACAGTCTCGTTCCACCTAATTGGGAACTGAACATGCTTTACAAACACACACACGCACACATAAAACACATGCACGTGTCTAACACATGTACGTCACACACACACATGTTCTCATGGTGTTCCGCTCATACTGGTACTCAAAACAAGAGCTGGATGAAGATGTGGAGCAGGGTCTCATGTTTTGGTTGTTCTGAATGGAAACTTTTGTTCAACTCTGGTTGGCTGGTCTGCCAAACAGGCCAATGGCTGAACACACACAAACACACTCAGAGTTCTGAAATGTGAAGGGAAACATTTATACAAAGCCGCAAAGAGAAATGCATCAAAGCTCGTTCAGGCTCACAACGTGTACACACACACACACTCACACACATTCACACACTCACACACTCACACACTCCACACACACTCACACACACTCACACACATTCACACACTCACACACTCACACACACACACTTTCACACACACTTTCACAGACTGCCGCAGCAAATCTCATAATGTCACTTGTACCAAGCCAAGGGTGTTCTGGCCAGCTAGCCGACTGATCCCCTTGTTAAAGAGTTTGATCCACCACTGGATCTCTACCTGTTACAGGGTTCACCTGCAGTGTGTGTGTGTGTGTGTGTGTGTGTTTCCAGGGGACAGGCCGGAAGTCCAGGCAGGTGTTTGGAGCCGAGCCCCCTGAGGGGGTGTGGTCTCCGTGGGGGGAGTGGTCAAGATGCTCTCAGAGCTGTGGAGTAGGCGTGGCTCAGAGATCCAGGAAGTGCCTGCCTCCACCTCCTCGCCAAACTCCGCCCCTCTCCCACGGCCCCCCTAACTGGGGCGGCTCTTTCCTGTCCTCCTCCTCCTCCTTGTTTACTCCTGGAGGGGTCGGGTCCCCCATGGTGTCGGCCGGTCACCCCTACTATCCCCCTCGTTACCCCCGGCAACCAGCCGGCCCAGCACGGGGGAGGAGCCGAGCCAGAGGGACAACTTCCTCCTTATTATTCCCCCGCTCTCTCAGCCAATCAGAGTCCAGGATTGTCTCTGTACCGTGACACGCCTGTAGCAGACGGGGAAGGAGGCGTGTCCAATCCAGTTTCTCCCTTCTACCGGCCGGAATTCTCACCTGCCAATCAGGAGCAGCCGCCAGTGTCTGTTTATCGTTCACCACCATATCCTGCTGCTCCACATGGCTACAACCAACCAACACGGATCTCTAGGAGGCCGGCCAATCCAAGCACAGCGAGGGGCGGTGGGGGAGGTAACAGAAGGTCAGTCTCCACCAATCGGGAGGCTTTGCCTGCCAGGAGGTGAGTGTGATTGGTTAAAAAGTGATACCTCAAAGGAAGGGGACTTCTGAGACGCTTTATGAGGTTTTTCTATGAAGTGGCTGTTGTTGAAGCCTTGCATAGCTAAGGCATCACCGAATGGAGTTCATATGTTAGTATGAGTCATGGGAGTGTGTGTGTGTGAGTGT
The DNA here is from genome assembly GCA_023658055.1 of Thaleichthys pacificus. Classification (NCBI taxonomy): domain Eukaryota; kingdom Metazoa; phylum Chordata; class Actinopteri; order Osmeriformes; family Osmeridae; genus Thaleichthys; species Thaleichthys pacificus. The sequence goes on along the minus strand of CM042871.1, from coordinate 19,812,345 downwards.
GTATGTGTGTGTGAGTGTGTGTGTGTGTGTGTGTGTTGGGAGTGGTAACACTACTCCTATTGGTCCTGCTGATTTTATCTACTATGTTTCTGTTCTCTGTCATACCAACATTACCTTCGTCAAAACACACTCCCACTCACACACACACACACACACTCCCACTCACACATCACACACACTCACACACACACACACTCCCACTCACACTCCCACTCACACACACTCACACACACTCACACACTCACACACACACACACCACACACACACACACACACACACTCCCACTCACTCCTCACGTGTGTGTGTGTGGTAACCTGTCCATCTCCTCCTCTCTCTCAGGTCCTCCTCCATCCGTCCGGGTCAGTTCGGGTACGGCAGGGTTCCCTTCTCTCTGCCGTTACACCGGCCCAACCGGCAGGCTCGCCCACACCGCCAACGGGACCGTTACCGACGGCAACCCCGGGTCCAGACGCGGCCGCTGATGTCGACGACACGGATGAAACCGGCGAGGAGGAAACAGAGAGGGGCCGGGCGGAGAGAGAGAGGGAAGGAAGGAGGTCAAGAGTGTCAGGAGGACTGAAGGCACAGAGGGAGGAGGAGAGGAGGGAGGAGGAGAGGAGGGAGGAGGAGAGGAGGCAGGAGGAGAGGAGGGAGGAGGAGAGGAGGAGGAGGAGAGGAGGCAGGAGGAGAGGAGGCAGGAGGGAGGAGGAAGAACACAGAGGAGGGGGGGGGTAACGGAGTCCCGGCTCCGGGCCCCACAGCTGCGGCGGTGAAGCCCGTCAGACCGGAGCGACAGACGGACAGACACCTGCACACGCACGCTGCGGGGGGGCGCGGGAGGGGAGGGGAGCGAGGCCCGTCACGCCCCCTCCCGCCCAGCCGACGAGCGTTCGACTGGCACACGGTCACCGGCCCTCCCCCGCCTCTCCACCCCCACTCCCCCCCCCCTCTCTCACCCCTACTACTCCTCCCCCCTCCACCGCTCCGCCCCCCAGCACAGAGAGAGAGAGCCCCAGTCTGGTTACAGCCCCAAGCCCCGCCTCCCCACGCCAGGCCCCCCCAGCCCAACATCTACCCCCTGCAACGCTCCCAGCCCCCCCACCTGGGGCCCGAGGGGGAGGGGGCCCCCCCCAGAGCTACAGGTGCTCGGGGGGAGAGCAGGAGTACCGCAAGTGCTTCTCACAGGTACGTAAGACCTGGCCTCAGCCTGCACACTCACATCTACGTGTCAGGCTGTAGTCTTCGTTCCTCACCCTTCTAACCCGCAGACTCCTGAATGCTTTGAAAGTCATTCCTCATTTTGTTAGCTGGAATATTTACAGCCTCTACAGTGCTTGCCACAGTGCTGAAATGGACTGTTGGGTTGAAGTGAGCTGTAAAGTCGGAGGTCAGGTATGTGTGTGTGTGTGTGCGTCTGTGTGTGAGTGCCTGTCTTGTGATAGGTAGATCATTCCCCAGCTCCAACAGTAGTCTGTTGTGTCTGGGCGCTCATATGGAAACTGTTCCCCTTCTGCTCCAGGACGTTTACTGTGTGTACCCTGGGTCGGCATTAGAATGTGTGTGTGTGTTTGCATACGCATTTGTCTGTGTGTGGATGTGCACATGCCTAGGTTTTTGACGTGTGCGTGTGGGCACAGGCAGTTCCTGTCTGTGTGTGTGCGTGTGTGTGTGAGTGTGTGTGTGCGTGTGTGTGTGTGTGTGTGAGTGTGTGTGAGTGTGTGTGTGTGTGTGTGTGTGTGTGTGTGTGCGTGTGTGTGCGTGTGTGTGTGTGAGTGTGTGTGAGTGTGTGTGTATTGCAGCGCCAGGCGTGTCGCTGGGCCGACATGACTGTGATCCCTCAGAGCTGCAGCGGTGGACTGAGCTCAGTGACACAGGGAGAGACTCACCCGTCAGTCCTGATGGTCCCACAGTCACCTACCCTGTCTGAACTGGAGCAAGAGCGAGGTGTGGAGGAGGAGGGGGAAGAGGAGAAGGTGGAGGAGAAACAGTTGAAGGGGAGAGGAGTTGAAGGAGTGAGGAGGCTCATGGTTTGAGGAAGGAGGAAGACGCATAGGAACTCTGAGAAGAGAAAAAAAAAAAGGAAGAGTAGCAAAGAAGGATAGTGCCCAGTGCGATCGAGACTAGTTGCGATCTCTTCTCCTCTCTCGTCGTCGAGTGTGGAGAAGAGATCGCAACTACTCTCGATCGCACTGGGCTCTATCCTTCTTTGCTACTCTTCCTTTTTTTTTTTCTCTTCTCAGAGTTCCTATGCGTCTTCCTCCTTCCTCAATCCATGAGACTACTCCACTCCTTCAACTCCCTCTTCCCCTCACTGTTTCTCCTCCACCTTCTCCTCTTCCCCCTCCTCCTCCACCTCCTCTGCTCCAGCAGCAGGGTGGTACTGTGGGCCCATCAGGACTGACGGGTTGAGTCTCTCCCTGTGTCACTGAGCTCAGTCCCCGCTGCAGCTCTGAGGGATCACAGTCATGTCGGCCCAGCGACACGCCTGGCGCTGCAATACACACACACTCACACACACTCACACCCACACGCACACACACGCACACACACACACACACAACACCACACACACTCACACACACTCACACCACACACACACACACGCACACTACACACTCACACACCACACGCACACACACAGACAGGAGACTGCTGTTCCCACACGCACACGTCAAAAACCTAGGCAATGTGCACATCCACCACAGACAAATGCGTATGCAAACACACACACACATTCTAATGCCGACCCAGGGGTACACACAGTAAACGTCCTGGAGCAGAAGGGGAACAGTTTCCATATGAGCGCCCAGACACAACAGACTACTGTTGGAGCTGGGGAATGATCTACCTATCACAAGACAGGCACTCACACACAGACGCACACACACACACACATACCTGACCTCCGACTTTACAGCTCACTTCAACCAACAGTCCATTTCAGCACTGTGGCAAGCACTGTAGAGGCTGTAAATATTCCAGCTAACAAAATAGAGGAATGACTTTCAAAGCATTCAGGAGTCTGCGGGTTAGAAGGGTGAGGAACGAAGACTACAGCCTGACACGTAGATGTGAGTGTGCAGGCTGAGGCCAGGTCTTACGTACCTGTGAGAAGCACTTGCGGTACACCTGCTCTCCCCCCGAGCACCTGTAGCTCTGGGGGGGCCCCCCTCCCCCTCGGGCCCCAGGTGGGGGGGGCTGGGAGCGTTGCAGGGGGTAGATGTTGGGCTGGGGGGCCTGGCGTGGGGGAGGCGGGGACCTGGGGGAGCTGTAACCAGACTGGGGGACTACCTCTCTCTCTGTGCTGGGGGGCGGAGCGGTGGAGGGGGGAGGAGTAGTAGGGGTGAGAGAGGGGGGGGGGAGTGGGGGTGGAGAGGCGGGGGAGGGCCGGTGACCGTGTGCCAGTCGAACGCTCGTCGGCTGGGCGGGAGGGGGCGTGACGGGCCTCGCTCCCCTCCCCTCCCGCGCCCCCCCGCAGCGTGCGTGTGCAGGTGTCTGTCCGTCTGTCGCTCCGGTCTGACGGGCTTCACCGCCGCAGCTGTGGGGCCCGGAGCCGGGACTCCGTTACCCCCCCCCTCCTCTGTGTTCCTCTCCTCCTGCCTCCTCTCCTCCTGCCTCCTCTCCTCCTCTCCTCTCCTCCTCCTCTCCTCCTCCCTCCTCTCCTCCTGCCTCCTCTCCTCCTCCCTCCTCTCCTCCTCCCTCCTCTCCTCCTCCCTCTGTGCCTTCAGTCCTCCTGACACTCTTGACCTCCTTCCTTCCCTCTCTCTCTCCGCCCGGCCCCTCTCTGTTTCCTCCTCGCCGGTTTCATCCGTGTCGTCGACATCAGCGGCCGCGTCTGGACCCGGGGTTGCCGCGGTAACGGTCCCGTTGGCGGTGTGGGCGAGCCTGCCGGTTGGGCCGGTGTAACGGCAGAGAGAAGGGAACCCTGCCGTACCCGAACTGACCCGGACGGATGGAGGAGGACCTGAGAGAGAGGAGGAGATGGACAGGTTACCACACACACACAGTGAGGAGTGAGTGGGAGTGTGTGTGTGTGTGTGTGTGTGTGTGTGTGTGTGTGAGTGTGTGAGTGGTGTGAGTGTGTGTGAGTGGGAGTGTGAGTGGGAGTGTGTGTGTGTGAGTGTGTGTGAGTGTGAGTGGAGTGTGTGTGTGTGTGTGTGAGTGGGAGTGTGTTTTGACGAAGGTAATGTTGGTATGACAGAGAACAGAAACATAGTAGATAAAATCAGCAGGACCAATAGGAGTAGTGTTACCACTCCCAACACACACACACACACACACACTCACACACACATACACACTCACACACACACACTCCCATGACTCATACTAACATATGAACTCCATTCGGTGATGCCTTAGCTATGCAAGGCTTCAACAACAGCCACTTCATAGAAAAACCTCATAAAGCGTCTCAGAAGTCCCCTTCCTTTGAGGTATCACTTTTTAACCAATCACACTCACCTCCTGGCAGGCAAAGCCTCCCGATTGGTGGAGACTGACCTTCTGTTACCTCCCCCACCGCCCCTCGCTGTGCTTGGATTGGCCGGCCTCCTAGAGATCCGTGTTGGTTGGTTGTAGCCATGTGGAGCAGCAGGATATGGTGGTGAACGATAAACAGACACTGGCGGCTGCTCCTGATTGGCAGGTGAGAATTCCGGCCGGTAGAAGGGAGAAACTGGATTGGACACGCCTCCTTCCCCGTCTGCTACAGGCGTGTCACGGTACAGAGACAATCCTGGACTCTGATTGGCTGAGAGAGCGGGGGAATAATAAGGAGGAAGTTGTCCCTCTGGCTCGGCTCCTCCCCCGTGCTGGGCCGGCTGGTTGCCGGGGTAACGAGGGGGATAGTAGGGGTGACCGGCCGACACCATGGGGGACCCGACCCCTCCAGGAAGTAAACAAGGAGGAGGAGGAGGAAGGAAAGAGCCGCCCCAGTTAGGGGGGCCGTGGAGATGGGCGGAGTTTGGCGAGGAGGTGGAGGCAGGCACTTCCTGGATCTCTGAGCCACGCCTACTCCACAGCTCTGAGAGCATCTTGACCACTCCCCCCACGGAGACCACACCCCGCTCAGGGGGCTCGGCTCCAAACACCTGCCTGGACTTCCGGCCTGTCCCCTGGAACACACACACACACACACACACATGCAGGTGAACCCTGTAACAGGTAGAGATCCAGTGGTGGATCAAACTCTTTAACAAGGGGATCAGTCGGCTAGCTGGCCAGAACACCCTTGGCTTGGTACAAGTGACATTATGAGATTTGCTGCGGCAGTCTGTGAAAGTGTGTGTGAAAGTGGTGTGTGGTGTGTGAGTGTGTGAATGTGGTGTGAGTGTGTGTGAGTGGTGTGTGAGTGTGTGAGTGTGTGAGTGTGTGAATGTGTGTGAGTGTGTGTGTGTGTACACGTTGTGAGCCTGAACGAGCTTTGATGCATTTCTCTTTGCGGCTTGTATAAATGTTTCCCTTCACATTTCAGAACTCTGAGTGTGTTTGTGTGTGTTCAGCCATTGCCTGTTTGGCAGACCAGCCAACCAGAGTTGAACAAAAGTTTCATTCAGAACAACCAAAACATGAGACCCTGCTCCACATCTTCATCCAGCTCTGTTTGAGTACCAGTATGAGCGGAACACCATGAGAACATGTGTGTGTGTGACGACATGTGTTAGACACGTGCATGTGTTTTTATGTGTGCGTGTGTGTGTTTGTAAAGCATGTTCAGTGTCCCAATTAGGTGGGAACGAGACTGTGAGGGGGATTGTGTGTGTGTCCAATACTCCTGGAGAAGGTACCAGGACTGACCCAGCACCAGGACTGGACCAGGACTGACCTGACCAGGACTGAACCCAGCACCAGGACTGACCCAACACCAGGACTGACCCAGACCAGACTGACCCAGACCAAGACTGACCCAGCACCAGGACGCAGCAGAGCTAGAGACTCAGGGACTACAGGAGGGGAGGGCTCTGTGTGCTAGGCTGTGCTGGGCTGTGCTAGGCTGTGCTAGGCTGTGCTGAGGCTGTGCTGGCTGTGCTAGGCTGTGCTGGGCTGGGCTGTGCTGTGCTGGGCTGTGCTAGGCTGTCTGTCACTGAGACGGACTGACAGAGACCACTGCGAGAGAAATAACAGAGACAACTTACCTTTTCTTCAGAGCTTTTGTCAGGGAGGATGTGATGACCACAAACCCCCACAACACACAAAGCCTGTAGATGAGAGAGAGAGAGAAGGAGAGAGAGAGAGAGACGAGAGAGAGAGAGGAGCAAGAGATGAGAGAGAGAGAGGGAGAGACCGAAGAGAGAGAGAGAGAGAGATTAGTAGGGAGATAAGGATCTGAATAGGAAAATCCGGAATTATGAGTTTGTTGAATTGTTTCCTAAATGACAAATTCAAACTAAAAAGCTGTGACATTTGGTATTTTCCAGGCAAGATCGAATCACAGAAGGTGGCCTAAATAAACCATGTCCAGAGGTCCAGCCTTCAACACTTACTTTATGACAGGACATTCTGTTAAAATCAGGCTGTTTTGGGAGGAAATTCTTTTAAATGTTCCAGCGGCATAACTGCGTTTGGGAACACATGCCTCGTTCTTTCCCAGGCATGCGCGCGAATCCTCAACAGAAAAGTTTGTTTTTCCTTTCAAGGGTCAGAAGTAAACAGCTAAATCAATCTGTAAATGCCGAGAAGGTGTTAACAAACTAATCGGTTCTAACCCCATGTTTTCCAAGCATCTCCCTGAAGCGTCCACACCACGAGGATGTGGTTTACGTTTATATCCAACCAACCATCATCACACATCTACAATCATCATGTTTAACCAGGCGCTCGCGGAGGAGAGCTTCTGGGTTTGGATGTGGTTGTCGTCTCGTGACCATGATTCCATGTGCTTGACACAAACCACAGATTGATACATGAACAGTAGTCCACGGACCCACCACAATTCCATAAACCATCACTACAATCACAAATCCACAGGCCACAGGCAACCGCTGTAATTGGTCTCGCCATCCCAGTGTGGTGCACCGCCGCGCTCTCAGGCCCTCTCCTCCACACTAGACTAAACAATTATCCACAAAACTCAGACAAAGGTCTCGCGCAGCCCCACACAACAGAGCCGATGAGGCCGTAATAACGACCCCCTACACGGCGTCCACGTTTCTCGCGCTGGTTGCTACAGTGGCACATTGTAGATTAAACGCAAAGACCCGAAGGGATGAAACCGGAAAGGAAACGGGGTAAAGTTCTCAAACCCAAGCAGAGAGGGGGAGCTGTGCTCGCCCCTACCTCGAGCCCCAGGGTGGATTCCGACCCCGCCGTGCAGGGTTAGGGTTGTCGCGTGGTTTCAACTTTTACGCTAACAACTACCACAACAACTTTTCATTGAACATCGCGGCAAATGTGTAGCATACGTTACATAAATCCCTACGAAACACTGTCGAGGTAACTGGGGGGCAATTTCCGACGCGAATAACCCACAGGTTGGGTCTGTTTGAGTTAGCTGGGTTTCTCAACAACTCACCTGAACAAATCGCCGACCCGCATACTACCACTCTGATCACTCTGAGGAGTTCCTGGGATAAATAAGCTGCTTTCGGTCTTAACCGGCCAGACTCCTATAGTCCGTTCCTATCGGTGAGGAAACCGCTGTGCTGCGGTGTTGGGTTCTTCGCGTGCGCTCTCTCTCTCTCTCTCTCTGTTTTTTTTCTGACTCTCCCTCTCTGTCCTTGTCGATCTGTCACACTCACCGCCCCGGAGTTTGGAGAAAGGGGAAGGTCCGATTTTTTTTCTGTCCTATACCCGACAACTTTGTTCCTATAATAAGCTGCTCTGACGTCCAGGAGCGGTTTGGCCGGGAGGATGGGACACGGCACGCACCTCTCAACAGTCTCTCTCAGTATCTCGTTCTCTGTCTGTCTCGCGCCCTGACACTTTTCTTTCCAACACACATATGTACCCTAACACCGCCATCACACACAGCCCTGCGTACGAAAATCTCTCTCGGACACACACACACTCACAAACACAACCGGAGGCACCTACTGTAAGTAATAATTACACTGAAACTCAGAGCCGCTTTCTCAGTTGCACAATCCTACACAAGAATGCTCTATTGTGCGAACTTGTTCTGATCAGTGTAATCATTTGCGCATTGTTGATAACTCCTCTGAGCTGGCAGGTGTTGGCAACGGAGCCCTCTGTGGTGGACACGCAAATGCCCCCAAAACATAAGACTTGTTGTACAACAGCAAACACGCGATAAGAACCCCCCTGGCCTTACTGCCGAGCAACAACACCAATGAACCATCCTGAACCACCAAACTGGTGATGAATGATTGATATAAAAGTCTTTGATGAAATCATTCTAATGCAGATTGATCTAGACTTTGAGGGCTTCTTAAACACATAACTCCACTCTCTTTCATCTCTAACAGTGGAGTGTAACCCTAACAATTTTTTTTTATCGCTGTTTATTCCCAGAGAGGAGACACCATGGTCCAGTTAACAGGCTCTTCTCAGGGGGATGAGGTGCCCGGGGCTGCCTGTCTGAAAAACCACCAAACAGGACCCCAGAGGTACCACATCAAAGAGGGAGGGGTGTGACAGGTCACGGTGGTGTATTGGTGTGTGTGTGTGCGTGTGTGTGTGAATAGAACGTTCTTGAAAATAAATCAGCTCGGAAGCCTATGGGAGGAATTGCAATAAGTTTAATGACAATCTTAGTTAGGGGGAGATCACCACTCAGAGAGCCCAGAGGAGAGGGGAGGATGGAGGGAGGAAGGGAGGAACGACAGGGTGGAGAAGTGGAGGGGAGAGAGAGAGAGAGAGAGAGAGAGGAAAAAAGGGATAGAGAGAGAGGGGAAGACAAGTAAAGTGTGGGATGCGAGAGGAAAGGTTTGATGAGGTGAGGAGGAAGAGGACAAGGAGTAATGGACAGAAAAGGAGTGGGGAGGAGGGAGAGAGGGGGGGAGGAGGGAGAGAGGGGGGGAGGGAGAGGAGGGAGAGAGGGGGGGGAGGGAGAGAGGGGGGGGAGGGAGAGAGGGGGGGGAGGGAGAGAGGGGAGGGGAGTTTGTGGTCATGAGCTAATATAAGGCTTTACTGTAACCCTCCCAGGAATGGCTGCTTTTCTTGGACAGCAGACATTCAACACGAACACAGAGATGGTGATGGAGATTAGCTGCTTCAAAGAAGCATCTAAACTGACAAGTAAAGCCTAGACTAGGTTATAAACAGAAGACTTACAGTTCAGTCTGTCATAATAACATGTGATTTCTATTACTGAGAACAGCAAGGACCTTACAGAATAAGCACACACACATTCACAAGACACACACACACATTCACAAGACACACACACACATTCACAAGACACACACACACACATGCAGTTGTTTAGGAATGTGTTTGACGATATACAAGCGTAAGAGTTTGTGTGTGTGTGGTTTGTTCAGTTACATGGCAATTACTCTGTACCAAACACCATGTCTATCAGCGAGTGCAATTAGGTAGTGGTCACTGCCATGACGAGCCACTGGGCTGTGTCACGTTCCCACCCCTGCCCGTCCATTACTGCCCCCCTCCCTCCCCGCCCCCCCCTCCCCGCCCGCCACAACTCTCTTTCACAATCTCTTTCGTTCTACTTCCTCCCTCTCACCCTCTCCCTCCAGTATCTCAGTCAGTAATCAGAGTAAGAGGCCTGTGCTCACACACAGCGGAACACAGCCTCAAGCTACATGTCCTTATCAAACAGTGACCACTACACACAGGAGGGAAAATGTGTATGTCTATGTCAGTTTACAGTACCCCGGTGTCTGGGGAAGTCTATAACTGTCGATCTGTTGTTGGTTTCGAGCTGCTGCAAAGAGTAACGACTGTGTTCCACCTCCAGGGAGCGATAAGTCATACCAGGACTCTCCCTCTCTCCCTCTCTCCCCCCTCCCTTCCTCCCTCTCTCCCTCAGACGACCCCCCCACCCCCTTGAGGGCCATCTGGCCATGTGCCCTGACCCTTCCACTGCCAGAGAGCTCACACTAACGAGGTCTGGTTGAACTGGACTGGGGGGCTGGACTGGGGGACTGGGGGGCTGGGGGGCTGGACTGGGGGGCTGGGCTGGGGGGCTGGACTGGGGGGCTGGACTGGGCTGGGGGGCTGGACTGGGCTGGGGGGCTGGACTGGGGGGCTGGACTGGGGGGCTGGGCTGGGGGGCTGGACTGGACTGGGGGGCTGGACTGGGGGGCTGGACTGGGGGGCTAGGCTGGGGGGCTAGGCTGGGGGGCTGGACTGGGGGGCTGGACTGGGGGGCTGGACTGGGGGGCTGGACTGGGGATTGTGTTCGTCTGTGTTTTCATGACACCCAGAGTACGACACGCGGAGCTGGGTCTAGAACAAACACGAGTCTCTGGTGATCTTGTGGCTCCCTGGTTAGAAGCACTCACAGTAGGAGCTGTGGAAGAGACCCAAGAGAGGAGGGGACTGAGAGAGAGAGAGAGAGAGAGAGAGAGAGAGAGTTAAATGTGGTGGGAGGAGCACTGATTTGTCTGGGTCAGTTGGAGTCAATATTTGCTCCATTCCAGTGACTTATAGAGTCAAGCATCAAAGCAGAGTCTGTGTGCTCTTGACAGAGTGACAAAAAAATAAAAATGCCAGAACCCTGAATCAGGAAGAGAGAGTGTCCGGGCCGTCACAGGTCAGCCACACCTTGAAGGTGTGGGGACAGGGGACAGGAGGGCAGAGGTGAGAGAGTGGGACAGTTAGGAGGGCGGTAGATCAAAGATGAGAAAAGAAGGGTGAGGAGAGAGGAGAGAGGAGAGGAGAGAGGAGAGGTTAAGAGGTTTAGAAGAGCAGTGTGAAGTGGAGGGCGGGTGTGTTTGTCAGGAGGGCTGTGCTGTCCTCAGAAAGGTCAGAGGGGTCACCCTCCAGTCCATGCCAGGGCGGAGCCGGTCACACCAGCAGCTTCCTAATTGGCTAACAAACCGACTCGAATGGCCTTGTTCCAATTATTCCTGACAAAGAAGGCCTTATTGGTTCCCATTCAGCACATCCACTGGACCATACAAGAATACTGTACATAACAACAACATACTACTCTGCCTCGCTCTCTCTCTCTCTCTCTCTCTGTGTGTGTGTGTGTGTGTCTGGTTATAGAACAGCTCTATGGAGCTACATATTGGGGATGAAACTTGTACACATGTATAATAAACAGGTTTTATCAATATGACCTGCTTACGTCACTCACTCCATAAAGTTCTACTGCGAGGTCAGCAGTAGGCAGCCCCTACGAACGGCCCTGTTAAACAGGAGGATTTGCAAGCTGGTTAATAAAGGGGGTATCCCTGCACCTGCTCCCTGTTAAACACACATCCAGCACACACACACACACACATCCAACACACACACATCCAGCACACACACACACACATCCAGCTGGTTCTACTCTTTGTCAGTCAGTTGCGTCATGCAACTCCCCCCCAAAAAACTCTCTCTTTTTCTCTCATATATACAGAAAAAGTTATGAAACAGATGACAGTATCTTAAAAAGGGTTTTCTATGTCATGTTGACCTTTAACAAATGTAACTACATGTTGCTCCAAACAGACCCAGACCAGTGTGAGCCTAACAGACCCAGACCAGTGTGAGCCTAACAGACCCAGACCAGTGTGAGCCTAACAGACCCAGACCAGTGTGAGCCTAACAGACCCAGACCAGTTTGAGCCTGTCCTCCCTCTGTCCTGCAGGCTCAGAAGACACTTGGTCCCATCACAGTTCCAGGATCAGGTTACCCCCTCCAGGAGAAGAAACACTCAAAACAAGCACAGGTCAGCGTGAGAGGTCAGCTCCTCCCCCTCCTCCTCCCCCTCCTCCACCCCTCCTCCTCCCCCTCCTCCTCCTCCCCCTCCTCCTCCCCCACCCCCTCCTCCTCCCACACCCAAAGGCAACTCAAGTCTGAACAGCACTGAGCCAGACTAACGGGAGCTGAGATCATTAAAGCTGGGTGGGGCTGCAAATGCAACAGTGCAGCATGTAAAGTGCAGGTGCAGTGTGTGTGTGTGTGTGTGTGTGAGTGTGTGTGAGTGTGTGTGTGTGTTTTGCTGGGTATAAGTAATGCTGTCTTTTCACTGTCTGGTGTACTGAAACACTGTGAGGACTTCATAAATGTGCCCTGCCTCCGGTGTGTGTGTGTGTGTAATTTGGACGGCGACATGAGAAAGATCGGATGTCAGAACACGAGCACTTTGCACGCACGTTGGCACGCTCTCACGCAAGCAAATTCAAAACTGATGCAGGCTCCTCCAACCTCTCTCTCACCTCAGTCACTCTCTAGCTCATCCACCCCTTCTTTCGCTGTCGTAAAATGACCAAATTTACAGTCTGTTGTTGCAAGAGGGGTGCTTCACTGTAAATATTTGTTAACAGGATGAGAGCCAGTTTGTTCGCCTTGTCTTGTCAAACTTTTCACCTCCCTCTGAGCCTTCCCTCCCTCTCTCCCTCTCTCCTTCCCTCCCTCTCTCCCTCCCTCCCTCTTTTTCTCTTTCCCTCCTTCGCCCCATACCTCCCTCCTGACATCCTTTCACCACATTTGGTAGAAAAATAAACTGCACACCATGTGAAGACACTCTCCCTGATCCAGCCCCTTCAAATCCCTCTTCTCCCCCTCCTCCTCATCTCCTCTCCCTCTCTACTTCTCTCTGGTGAGAGGAGGATATGAATTCAGGTCAGCTTTGTGTGTTGAACATAGCAGACATATTTGAAAGTGGCCTAAAGCCAGTATTAAACTGTACTGCTGTATGAGGCATTGTGTGTGTGTGTGTGTGTGCCTTCTCTAGGCCCCCTTGGCATCTTCCTTTACAAGCTATATGTGTTTATGTGATTGTGTGATTGTGTGTGGCGCTTTCATTACCTGAAGTCCAACCAGTGCCAAATCAAAGCAAACATCCACATTCGAAGGTGCGAACAGCTCAGGGGAGGATTAGTGTGGCGACCGAGTGACTGGGAGAGGCAGCAGCCAGACAGGGATTCTGGAGGATCTCTGACACTTTCATATAAACTGAGAACTGAGATTGTGCTGAGCTTGGCCATGCTTATTAGACTCTGAGGAGAAGGAGAGAGAGAGAGAGAGAGAGAGAGAGAGAGAGAAAGAATGAGAGAGGGTAGAGAGAGAGAGTAGAGAGAGAGTAGATGTGTGTGTGATCTGTATGGGTGGGCTCAGGGGTTATACATTTTTTATTCTTCAAGGAACTAAAGTATAATAAATATTAAGGAATTCATATGTGATTGAAGCTTTGGAATGGGCAGTTGAATTACTGTCTGTTTGCATCCCCTCTTCCCATTGAAGATGTGTGAGCGTGTGTGTGTGTGCAGGAATGTGTGTGATAGAACGTTCACAGGAAATATCTGCCCTGCAGCCGGCGCACCTGTCAGATGAGCGGCTACACCTCAGCTAATTGCCTGGCCCAATCAAACATTAGCATTTCACACAAATATAGACATGTACACACACCTCTCATCACTGTCCCAGACACCCATTCCCTCAGAGAATAATCTAGAGCAGCTCTGTGTGTGTGTGTGTGTGTGTGTGACTAAAGAGGTTCTTGACCGCTGGGTCCTTGATGCTGTTTGGCACCAAGTCTCACAGACCTCCTGTTATTGTGTTCTGTGGTTTTCTCTCTAAAGCTTGGTAATCAACACGCACACACACACACACTCAGTCATCCACACACACACACACACACACAGTCATCCACACGCACACACACACACACACACACACACACACACACACACACACACACACACACACACACACACACACACACACACACACAGGACTTGGGTGGGTGGGTATTATTAACCCAGTGGAAGGGAAGGGCAGAGCAGCACACAGACTATTTTGGGAGGGCAACCTTCA
>CM042871.1:19795847-19798347 GCA_023658055.1 Thaleichthys pacificus | reverse complement strand
CTGCTGAGCATACGACTCGCTGTTGCCCCCTACAGGAATAACCATGACCTGCGCTGGAGACAACCACAGGGGCCTGAGAGAGAGACAGAGACAGAGAGAGAGAGAGACAGAGAGAGACATAGAGAGACAGAGAGAGACAGAGAGAGAGAGAGAGAGAGACAGAGAGAGAGAGAGAGAGAGAGAGACAGAGAGAGAGACAGAGAGACAGAGAGAGAGAGAGAGAGAGAGAGAGAGAGAGAGAGAGAGAGAGAGAGAGAGAGAGACAGAGAGAGAGAGAGAGAGAGACAGAGAGAGACAGAGAGCGACAGAGAGAGAGACAGAGAGAGAGAGAGAGAGAGAGAGAGAGAGACAGAGAGAGAGAGAGAGAGAAGAGAGAGAGACAGAGAGAGAGACAGAGAGAGAGAGAGAGAGAAAGAGAGAGAGAGAGAGAGACAGGGAAGTTAGTGTGAGGACACCATGTACACCACAAGCATATCAGTTAGTGTCTGGTGGTGGTAGTGGGGGTAGTGGGGACTCACCATTTCCCTCCAAAGTTCTCTGCCAGGATGGCGATCATCCTCTCCAGAGAGCCCAGCACGGCTCTGTGGACCATGACCGGACGGTGCATCTCTCCATCAGTCCTGGGAGACACAGGGAGGTTAGACCTGTCTGTCTGTCTGTCTGCAGGGAAGCCTCAGACACCAGGTAAGACACGCTTTAGAGCAGGGGTCTTCAATCCCAGTCCTGCATGTTCTAGATGTTTCCCTGGTCCAACACACCTGGTTCAGGTGAATGGGTCTTTACCAACACCAGAAGAAGCCTGGTAACGACCCATTCATCTGAACCAGGTGTGTTGGAGCAGGGAAACATCTAGAACATGCAGGACAGGGGGGTCCCTGAGGACCAGGGTTGGAGACCACTGCTTTAGACAACACAGAATCCTCAAATGTTTCTTCACAAGGCGAAGAAAATACTTCTCAAAAAACAAAGACTAAAAGTAAAAGTTATTTACACTTCATGTTACTGCAATTGAGTTGCTCAATTGGATAATAAGGATGATTGCATTACGACGTGATACTCACCCAACATACTGGAGGTCAAATCTGATTGGAAGCTGGAAGTCCAACTGGATCGTGGCACACTGGTGCTGTCGACCAATGGCGTCCTTGATCTGAATATCGATCTAGTACCAGCAGGATGTGAGCGTGTCAGTAACAGGTCACAGGTCAGTTTGAGCTGAAGCTAGTCATTGCTAAAACGGCAACATGGTCATAAAAGATTTCGCTAAATCTGCTGGTGTTCTAGACAACTTCATATTGATTAGGCAAACATGGACACAGTACAATTATACTGAAGGCGTTTATGGCCAATGAGTGAATTCTGACCAATCAACTTCCCAGGTGGCTCATGCCCCTCCCCCTGACCTTTGGCCCATAAAGGCTCCGTCTCCTGGGTTGAGTTCCCAGCGCTCGCCGAACTGCTGCAGACTCCTCTCCAGCTGCTGCTCAGACAGAGA
Organism: Thaleichthys pacificus; assembly: GCA_023658055.1. Lineage (NCBI taxonomy): Eukaryota > Metazoa > Chordata > Actinopteri > Osmeriformes > Osmeridae > Thaleichthys > Thaleichthys pacificus. The sequence continues at coordinate 19,796,852 of CM042871.1, read as the reverse complement.
GGAAGGGAGGACAGCTCCGTCAGGGCGACCACACCACACAAAACAAGCGCTCCTTGAAGACGGTGATTCAGAGCTAATTTATCTTTATTTCATCTCTCAACTATCTGGTCTAATCAGGCCCAGAGCTCCTTCAGGGGGGCCTCCTTTACGGCTGTATTTCACATCAAGATAGTTTCCTAGTCAGATGGCTGAGCGGTGAGGGAGTCGGACTAGTAATCTGAAGGTTGCCAGTTCGATTCCCCGGCCATGCCAAATGACGTTGTGTCCTTGGGCAAGGCACTTCACCCTACTTGCCTCGGGGGGGAATGTCCCTGTACTTACTGTAAGTCGCTCTGGATAAGAGCGTCTGCTAAATGACTAAATGTCTAAGAACAGACAGCGGCTTTCATCTGTGGGCTCGGCATGATACATTCCAATGCCGCATGCTGATTGGCTTAAGTGAGCTTCCATTACTCAGCATGTTTAGTGTGGAATTATCCACGAGGTGTGAGAGTGTGAGTTAGTGTGAAGACCCAACTGTCTGCACACGCACACATTTACACAGCTGGGCCCAGGGCTCCCCTGTACCTCATCCTACATTCCAAGTGTGTGTGCGGGGGCTCGCAACTAACTTTTTTCCCCCTCACTGTCCCACAATTTTTCAACCGTTCAAAACCAGTTTTTCGAAACTTTTTACAAAATATTATTTTTCAACCGTTCAAAACCTCTTCTTCGAAACTAAACAAATAATAATAATGGGGGGGGGGAAATAAAGGAAATAAAGTTTTAAAAATATTTTCTACAAAGTTTCGAAAGGTTCGAAAAATATTCCTCAGTGTGTATCTAAGCATGTGTATCTAAGCATGTGTATCTAAGCGTGTGTATCTAAGCGTGTGTATCTAAGCGTGTGCACCTCCTCAGCCGTGTCCCACAGCTCCGGCTGGCCCAGGTAGGGGGAGGGGCGCGTGGAGAGCAGGCAGTGGAAGGAGAACCCAAACACCTGGTACACCCTCCTGACGAAGTCCA
>CM042871.1:19733347-19790847 GCA_023658055.1 Thaleichthys pacificus | reverse complement strand
AGCGCTCCTGTAAGCCTGCAGGGTGAGACGGGAGAGGAGGTTAAGGAGAGGAAGTTAGCAGGAGGGAACACTTAACCACTGACTCATCACCATCGGGCCTGAGTACCACACAGGCCCTGTTTCACGGTGATGACAAAAGCCAAACAGGAATGAAAGACTCTAAAGGAGTGTGTGTGTGTGTGTGGCCTGTATGAGGTCTTCTACATGCTGGAGGTGAGGACATGAGGAGGGTCAGTTACTGTGCGTTCTGGGCTATGAGTTGAGGTGTGGTGAAGCCGGCCGTGGCCTTCGCTGTCCTGCCGTCAGCCAATCGGACGCTGAGGATCTCCTTGCCGTTGAATGTTCTCCCATCACCCCGCCTCTCCTGGAGAGACTCAAACAGCCGCACGCGCTCAGACCGGGCGGGGGATTCCTGCAACTGGGGAGGGGGGGGGGGGTTAAGTAATGAAAAAGGGGGGTGGGTTAGATTCTGAGAACCATAAATATTTATAGATAAAAATGTAAAACAATCTGCATCCACACAGAGAGAGACTGATGGGCAAGGCAGAGAAGTTGTGAGACCAGCTAAGTCCATAACCTGAATAATATTCTAATATATGGAAGTATATGCCACATGTTTATGGTTATGCTAATACACAGCAATACAGGCATCAAGCCATGTCACACAACCATGACATTCTGCAAACAGCCCTGTGTGAGCTTTCAAAACCGTTCATGACATTCATTGACTGACAGGTGTGAAAGAGTGACGCGTTTGACTTAATAATAACAACAAGGCTAATTGGCACACAGCGCTATTATTACTACACCCCTTTTTGTTTCGCTAGCTACCCTACATATCTAAGCTGCTGTAAGTAACTGTCAAATACTAGTCAAGACTGATTTCATTCCTGCGATCCAGCTTGCACACCTTGCTATACCGCCTGTGACAACGAAGAACCGCACGTAACGATGTTCGACAGACGGGCAACCGTAATAGCACAGTAACCACCATCCTCAGTCAAGGAATATCTACAACTCCACGGTCATAACATTTTACAATCGTCCCCAACACTGCATGCGGCCATAACACCGGAAGAGTGATACAAATGAACGAGAAAGTTGATTGGACCAAACAGGAAGGAGGCGGAATCTTGTGACGCAGAGGAAAGTGCTCGTTCACGAGCCTCAGTCTAGAATGCGCGCTCACTAATCAGCACATGCGGTGGATGGGCCAGATTCAGACGAGGACGCAAAAGGGACAGCTTGAAATTAACAGTAAACAAGAAAACAATATTATTTTGGTATCATACATAACTAAATATTTACTTCCGCCTACATACCGCTGCTATTATTACATGGTAATACGCAGAATAAGCCCATCCAAATTACTGTAGCTCACTGAAAATGTGCAGCGGCTAAAAATGACTGGTCATACTGGGCAACTGGTGAAGGGCTGACATCGAGCATCTCTCAAGTTCAGGACTAAGCAAGTGAAATAAAACACAAACGTTGGACTCGGAAGAAGCCAACAGCTTTGATATCGGCGGTCTTTACATTTTTAATAGCCTAGAGCTAAGATACAATATGTTGAAACGGTCGCTCTAATAGTTCACTATTTTATTGTCCTATCAAACTGTCTTCGGGTTGTTAATTTTTACTCTTTCAAACTGTCTACAGTTTTAAATAACGATTAAATTGTGTTGTACCAACTTTTGTCAGGAAAGATACATTCTGACTGCAGTGGCTGTCAACGACTGATGTAATCAAGTTATATTCATTTGCAATACAGAGTGCAAATTATTCTTTAAAATGTTGGAATTATTTATGAAGACACAGTTTAAATACTAGTCTTATTTATAGCTATGAAAAATACACGCATTGATCTAAAGCGTGTATAATTACTGAAAACGAATACACGCTATTCTCACCAATAAACGACAAATATGGTCACATTTTAGGGACCTCGTTAGCTGTATGATCGTGTGGAAGGTTTTACTAGGGCCAGTTTATATCCACTTGGGGGCGCTACGGCCTGTGTAGCTAAAGCGCTTTCAGTAGAGGGCTATGAGGAATCTGTTAGCAATATGACCGTCTCTGAAACGGTCGCACTTCAAACATACATACGGTCTAGCCGTGGTGGTGTGCACTGCAACAGTCAAATGCGGTTCCCAGGCCCCATATCCAGCACCCTCAGAGATAACGCAACAGACACGAACTCAGTCTTCAGTAGCAAATACAAAATGTAGGGAAAATGTGCTTCTTTTTTTGTGGAAGCGTCTCGACAGAAAGTAAAATCTATTCGCACATTAAGTATAGGGGCCGATCTGACAATGTGATTGTTTAGCTAAGAATTACGTGACCGACTCCGGCTGATAACATGTAGGCCTAGATGTGCTCAATTTACGAGAAAATTATGGTTTAAAAAAAATCTATCCTTACACAAACATTTGGGAATCAAGAATATCGCTTTCTGTGCCAATACAGATCTACATATAGGGTGAGCGTGAGATCAGAAAAAGTCAAATTCCTGGATTTTTGTGGTGTACCTGCCTTCCTTAACAGTTAGTACCCATCATCGGTAAGACTCATCTACCAGACTATATGATCAAATCCAATAATATAACTAATGCACAATATGAACCCACAGGATGAATAACAAATCACTGCTCCCCTCCTCTCCCTCAAATGTGCTTTAACAGCAGTTTTGTTGTTTGATAAACATGTATGAGCAGGGGCAAGGACAGGAGATTTAGACCAAATGACAATATCTTCATGTATGTTATACCAAGTGTGTCAAACCCTGAAGTGTGGTAAAGGACTGTCCAACCGTGTTCATGGAGGTTAGTGCTCCTACCCCAGTTATGACTAGCATGATTCATCTTGTGATCCCAGATAAATGATTACAAACAGGCTCACTAGATTAGAGTCGAAGCTAAATCCTCCAGGGAAGACTTTCTCCATGAACAGGGTCGGGCAACACTGTTCTAGAACACAGGATAAGATGAAATAACTTGAGGGTCATTTGTTCTGTCTGGACATCACTGGATGATCGTGGCAAGAAAAAAACAAACCAAAACAAAAAGACATTGTGAAGGGTGTGTGTTCATCACTGTGACTGTGAGTGGTAAAGAGTGTGACTTAACTAAAGAGAAGAAACCTAGAGCACCTGAAAGGACTGGACACTCAAAGATCTGTGATAAAGCATCATTGATGACAACAACAATAATATGCAATGCATCTAATCAGTAGGAGAAGAAAAAAAACAAAAAACATGATACACTCAATTTCCTCACACATCTTAAGCATTTTTCACCCTGGAAGTATTCCAACAAACTTCTCTGGAACTCAAGAGTACATGACTTATTTACAAACACTTCTCAAACACATCCATCCTCAGGATCAGTAGCTGTTAACCCTAAGCTGCAGCAGGGAGAGGGGGGTGGGGAGGTCATCTACAGAGGGTGGATGACCTGCTACAGCAGAGGGCCATGCACACATCAGACTGGCCAGGCTGGCACTAGGTAGCTGTCGCTTGGGAGGAACCAGCGTGAGTCACAGGTCACATGGTTGTACAAACTGTAGAAGCAGGTTGCTGGTACTGTAGGACCCATTCAACAAAACACTGCACAAACACACACACATTGTACTGCGGTCTTCGCATTTCCTAATTGACATTGATTTCCATTCACTTCAATGAAAGCTTGCTGCCTCTCTTCTGGTGACATGTAGCATCTGAGTGCCGGTGACAGATCAGCGTTGTGGGACAGGGGTGGAGAGACCTCGTCCTAACCATGAACACTTGACATTGACCAAGACTTGTATGAGCATAATGGATGTTCATTGGATTCCTATCAAGTTTGCTAAATGGCGCTGTTTCCATGAGGCAAATACACAGGTGGTTTGTTTTAGTTGCCTTTTACATCAATCATGGTATAAGGGAGCAAGACAGACTGAAGCATGGGTAGAGTTAAGAAATAATCGAATAACGAAAAAAGGAAAAGAAAATGGTGAATGTGCATGAGCAAAGTATCTAGCCAATCTCGTTCCTCTCTACCTGTCTGGCAGCAGCAGATATACGTAGAGGCAGCATGTGGAATTGAGTAACTTGTTTTTTTTCTTTACACTTGGACATGATGTTCACAGCCCCAAAAAAAGAGAAAAAATGAACCAAAGTTCTAAATAACAAAGCAGAGGTGAGAGATCACATGTCAGCATATTCAATGACTCGACTTGAAACAAGAAAAGAAAAAAACTGTGACCAGATGTACAGTTAAGAGTCCATGAATGACAGCGACGTTCTCCAAGAAGGTACCTTCCTCTCGTTGGGTTGAAACTCAGGATTTTATTGAAGTCAATGTACACACAGTGACCCAACTGGAGTCAGCAGGTTGAAGAGTCACACCTACATACAGACTCCACTTCCACTAGGGAGTTTCTTCACAACTCGTTTTCACCTTAATATCTGTACCGACACACCTAAAGTTCACTCAGCAGAGGAAGAACTGTTTTGCTGTTTGAGTCTCAAGCTAAAGTTTCACACACCGAAAGACACACCGTGAGCGAGATGATCATCGTCCTCTTGGGGGGGGAAAAAAACTAAAGGTTCTTGAAGCAATAAAACACAAGCGACTCGGTTCAGTCTGCAGATCTTTAAACTTTAGATAATATACATGAAAAATAGACTGAAGAGTGGAAAGTTGTAGATGGTGAGGAAGAAGGTTCCTATCAACAATATGATACAATCTGTGAGGTGTGTGGTGGGGAACAGCAAACTGATCGTTCCAATTCAAAACCTCTTAAAGATAATCCCGACCTACTGAGAAGAGAATGATTGAATTAAGAGCGAACACACGCTAAGGGAAGGAAAGAGGTTTGGAACTCAAAACTCTGATAACTACATTACCGCTCATGACTTCAGACCCTTCATAACTCCCAGACCGCCCGCCCACCCACCCACCTCTCTCTCTCCATCCTCTCTTACACACACTCTCTCTCACTCACACACACACACACACACACACACACACTGTGAATGAGTTTCACATTGGACACCTTACATCAGACAGAAGCAGAGAGAAGAACTGGAATAGAATAACCACCTGCTGTTTGTAACTCAGACTGTCTGCTTGTTGTCTTCTTCCGAGTTCATCTCCCTGTTCTCAACTGAACACCGTGGTTCCTGGGGGGGGTGGAGGGGTGGAGGGAGGGGTGGAGGGATGAAGGGGTGGAGGGGGGGGGGTAGACTTGAGTTGGACTGCATGTTTGACAAGCTTGTACTGTACAGTAGAGTGAAGAGATAAAAGGCTAATTTACATGTAGGTTTGAACATCTATTTACATTGAGCTTAAATGGAAGAAGGGAGGTGTGTCTGGGGGCAGGAGAGGGTGACTAGCTGGGTTCATACCAGGCGGGCTGCACGCGCTCGGCCTCTGGTGACTAGCAAGGTGGGGGCTCTTTTGTCCAGCTTGTAGTGGGGGGACACTTCAGTAGCGAGGGGGCAGGAAGGGTCTTTTGGGGGGATGGAAGGGAGACCCCTGTCCTCGGCCGAAAGGGGGCCCAGGACGCTTGCCCCCCCGGAACACGTGGGGGTCATGGTTGGGGTGGGTGGGGGGGGCCTCGAGCTCTCAGCAGGGGTCTTTGGCTCATAGGGGCTGGAAGGATGGGGGGGCGAGGGGAGGGGTTAGGCAGGCGCAGGAGGGAGACCGGAGGGGAGGGGCGGCGGGGGTTTCGGGGCACAGCCGGGGGACTCGTAGGGGGCCTCTGTTGAGAGGGGGCCTGTGGGCGGGGAGGGAGGGAGTCACCTGAGGGGGAGGGGGGAGGAGGGGTGGAGGAGGATGTGGGAGATGGAGGCGTTATGTTGAGCCCTTCCTTCACTCTTCCTAGTAAGGGAGGGGGGGGCCCTGGGGCCCCCGGGCGATGCAGGGGGGGGGCATGACGGGGGGTGAAATGCTCTTTAACCGTACCAGAACGGGGTAGCTTCGGGGGTTCCCCAAGGAGAGATAACATGAGGGGCACGGGCCCACCTTTACCCCCCCGTGGACCCCCAATACCCCCACGATCTGGCCCATCTGGCCGGGGAGGGAGGGGCAGGGGCCGGTCTACAGGGACCAGAACTCCACCCACCATGACTGCAGAGGGGGGGCCTGGGAAGTTACGATTGTGAGGCGGGGCTTGGGGCATGGGAGGGGGAGGGGGGCGAGGGATGGGGGGAGGGGGAGAGCTGAAGAAGGGGGAGGGAGGGGGAGGATGCTGGTGCAGGTGAGCGGGATGGTTCTGGGGGTTGTCCCCGTGGTAACCCATCTGGAACTGGCTGGGGGGTTGACCGAGCGGGGGAGGATGGCCAAGGAGGGCGTGAGGATGAGGGGGGAGGAGGTGGGGGGGAGGCGGCGGGGGCATGGGGGGGCACGTGTCAGGGGAGGCGTTGAGAGGGGGGGGGACGCCGTGAGGGTGAGAGGGGGAGGGCGGCTCCACGTAACTCCCTTCTTCATACCACATCCCACCCCCGGGCCGACCACCAGCCCCGCCCCCGTGCCGCATGCCTCGACCAATCACGCGGATGCTCTCCACGGTCTGGATGCGCTCTCCGGGCTGCAGACGGTTGGAGTAGTTCAGTGTGTGGATGGGGGCTCCTTCTGTGCAGGGGGACACCAGGGTCTCTATGCGGTGGTACTGCCCCTCCGCGCCCTCTCGTCCCGGGGATCCGCCCTGCCGTCCTCGACCCTTCTCCTCCCTGCGTCCGCCCAGCCCTCCGTCCTCGGAGCCGCTGCTGGCCTTGCGGGAGCCCGCGGACGCTCTCCTCTCCCCGGACGCTCGCTCGCCTGCGTGGAACCTCCCCTGGAGGGGGTGGCCGTCCTTCTTAGCCTTCAGCTCAGCGAGGGACAGAGAGGAACTGCCGGACAGCTTCCTGGTCTTCAGCGCTTGCTCCTCCTTGGTCTTGGCGGAGCTCTTCCCAGCAGGCACTTTCTTCCCGCCTCCGTAACTCTGTCCTCGGGAGGAGGAGGAGGACAGGAAGTGGCCGTCAGTGCTGCTTCCTGTGGGGGTGATGACGGCGTCCCAGGGGTCACTGCGGTAGGCTGTGGGTGAAAGGTTGTGACCCCCAGGGTCCCCCCCCAGGGTGTCCATGATCTCGTCCTGGGTGGGGGTTCCCCCGGTCTCGTCTCTCACAGGGGTCCCGTCCACCCCCTCCCCCCCCAGGAGGGGGCTCCCGTCCCCCAGCCCCAGGCTGAAGCCAGGGTTCCCCTGCAGGAAGCTGTTGATCTTCGACTCTAAACTGGGGGGAGAGACGCAGGCAGCAGGGGCGGAGGCGGGAGGGGGGGGGCGGGGGGGGAGGACTACACTCTCTCTCTTTCTCCCAGTCCCTCGTTCGCCCCGTCTCTCGTTTCAGGTTGTTCCCCAGGGGGGGTTTAGAGGTGGGCGGAGCCTTCGCTGAAGAGGATTCTGGGGAAGAGCGGGAGGGGGGGGCGGAGGAGGAGGGGGGGTTTCCAGTGACACTTTGAAGCAGAGATGAAAGACCTGGGGAGAGAGAGGGGTATTCAGAGAGAGAGATAGATAGAGACAGAGAGCAGAGAGGATTTGGGAGATAATTACAGCACATACACAGTAACTAGAGAAGCCCTTTAACCATATCCTTGCAATCTCAGGCATAAATAATAATAAAAAATAATAAAAAAGTAAAGCATAAGTGCTTAAGAAACTATCAATTTAAAAAGACGAAACAAAATTTCTCAACATTTATTACTATTATACTGCCGCATAAATTCACAAGACAAACAAAATACAATATCCATGTGTGCCTGAGATTGTATATTTCCCCACACCCAGCTCTCTCATAACGAGACGCCCTTCAGTGTGTGTGTGTGTGTGTGTGTGTGTGTGACACAAGGCCGTATCATGATACATATTGGGGGGGGACACATCCCCCCCCAATATTCAAATCTGGTCAAAATGTCCCCCCCAATATATTGATATAAAAATATAAATGTGCTTCTCTACGACAGGCAACCACGCACACTGTCCGACATTATCATAACATTTGTAATTCGTCCCCCCCAATGTTGACTCCATGGCTACGGCCTTGATGTGACAGTGTGTGTGTGTGACAGTGTGTGTGTGTGACAGTGTGTGTGTGTGACAGTGTGTGTGACTCACCCTGAGTGCTGGTCTTGGACAGTGTGTGTGTTTGTGTGTGTGACAGTGTGTGTGTGACAGTGTGTGTGTGTGTGACTCACCCTGAGTGCTGGTCTTGGACAGTGTGTGTGTGTGTGTGACAGTGTGTGTGTGTGTGTGACTCACCCTGAGTGCTGGTCTTGGACAGTGTGTGTGTGTGTGACAGTGTGTGTGTGAGTGTGTGTGTGTGTGACTCACCCTGAGTGCTGGTCTTGGACAGTGTGTGTGTGTGTGACAGTGTGTGTGTAGACAGTGTGTGTGTGTGTGACTCACCCTGAGTGCTGGTCTTGGACAGTGTGTGTGTGTGTGTGACAGTGTGTGTGTGTGACAGTGTGTGTGTGTGTGTGTGTGTGAGACAGTGTGTGTGTGTGACTCACCCTGAGTGCTGGTCTTGGACAGGGCGCTCAGGATGCCCTCGGGGGAGATGTCTACTCGAGACAGGATGCTGGCCAGGGCGGGGCTGGGCGGGGCCGGTTTGGAGGAAGATGATTGGCCAGAGGGGGTGGTGGGGGTTCTGGGAGAAGGCCGAGAGACAGGGCTCACTGCTGGGAGGACAGAGAGAGAGAGAGGCAGGGTCAACTCACTGTTTTAACAACAACACTGACTCATCCATCCATTCTCAATCTCTAACTCTCTCTGTTCGTTTGTACCTTCGTTTGACAGAACACACACACACTGTATAACATCATGACACACAAACACTGTATATAACGGAGTCAGGTGGCTGAGCGGTTGCCAGTTCGATTCCCGGCCGTGCAAAATGACGTTGTGTCCTTGGGCAAGGCACTTCACCCTACTTGCCTCAGGGGGAATGTCCCCACTGTAAGTCGCTCTGGATAAGAGCATCTGCTAAATGACTAAATGTAAATGTAATGTAAATATAACACCATGACACACACACACCACACACACACTGTATATAACTCCATGACACACACACACTGTATATAACACCATGACACACACACACACTGTATATAACACCATGACACACACACACACACTGTATATAACACCATGACACACACACACTGTATAACACCATGACACACACACACTGTATATAACTCCATGACACACACACACACACACACACTGTATATAACTCCATGACACACACGCACACACACACACTGTATATAACTCCATGACACACACACACACACTGTATATAACTCTATGACACACACACACACACCTGTGTTCTTCATGGCAGACGTGATGGAGCTCAGTATGGAGCTGATCTTGCCCAGGTCCACGTTGGCCAGGTTCACCCCCAGAGAAGGGTCCAGTCCCTGGCCAGCCGAGGGGGGAGCAGCCCCTGTGGAGGCCGGGGCTGGGGCCGGGGCTGGGGGGCCCGTCTTTTTGGAGAAAGGGTCAGGGGGGGTTTTGGTGGGCGTGGGTGAAGGGGAGGGTTTGGAAGCTGCTGATTGGACAGGCTTGGTTGTCTTGGAAGCGGAGGATGTCTTGTCTGTCTTGTTTTCCACTGCTGGAAACAACACACAGAGTTAGAGCTGCTCGTCAGTCCTGCGCCGCTTCTAATCACGCTGGAGGAGGAAAACACGTCTGGCTCACAACCAGGAAACCTGAGCCCCACCCGGACAGCATCCCAGCAGGATCCCCCCTCCAGCCCTCCACCCCCGACCCCTCCTGGCAGGATAACCCCCCCCACCCCCGACCCCCCCCCACCCCCGACCCCTCCACCTCCTGGCAGGATAACCCCCCCCACCCCCCCACCCTCCACCCTCCCCTCTGACCCCCCAGCTCACCTATGATGCTGGTGTCCGTCTCCTCCTCAGACAGCTCCATGTCCTCCAGGACTCGGTTGTCTCCGGCTCTCCCCAGCTCTCCGTCATCCATGGCCCGGCCGTCCAGCTCGGGGTCGAAGGTCATGCTGCCCCCCCGGCCGGCCCCCAGCTCCAGGAAGGGGGAGTCCGAGCCGGTGGGTGAGGGGGCGTCCTCGGAGGGAGAGGGGACGGGGGAGTCCTCGGAGCCGGGGAGGGTGGACTTGAGGGCGTCGAGCTTCCTCTTGAGGCTGGACACACGGTTGGCGAAGGTGTTGTAAGCCTGCGGAGAGAGAACGGGAGACACCTGAGAGGAGGCACCTGAGAGGAGGCACCTGAGGGGAGGCACCCGAGAGGAGGCACCTGAGAGGAGGCACCCGAGAGGAGGCACCCGAGAGGAGGCACCCGAGAGGGGGCACCCGAGAGGGGGCACCCGAGAGGAGGATCCGACAGAGGAGGCACCTGAGAGGAGGCACCTGAGAGGAGGCACCTGAGAGGAGGCACCTGAGAGGAGGCACCTGAGAGGAGGCACCTGAGAGGAGGCACCAGAGAGGAGGCACCAGAGAGGAGGCACCTGAGAGGAGGCACCTGAGAGGAGGCACCTGAGAGGAGGCACCTGAGAGGGGGCACCTGAGAGGAGGCACCTGAGAGGAGGCACCTGAGAGGAGGCACCTGAGAGGGGGCACCTGAGAGGAGGCACCTGAGAGGAGGCACCTGAGAGGGGGCACCTGAGAGGAGGCACCTGAGAGGAGGCACCTGAGAGGAGGATACAGAGAGAAACCACTGCGCTCGTGTGTTTTCGGCGGGTACTCACGTTGGCCACGATCTTGACCTCTTTGTACTGCATCTCGTAGAAGACATCCGCGTTTCCCAAAGCCTCCAGCAGAGGGGGCCCAGCGCTCAGCTGGGTCTCCAGGAAGCTCACAAACTCCTGAAGCTTCAGGCTGCTGTCTTCAAAGTCCTTGGAAAACTTGTTTCCCTCTGCCTTGTCTGGGTTCAGAGAGAAAGACGGTTTAGGAGTGAGGGAGTGAGAGAGTGAGAGGGAGGGAGAGAGTGAGAGAGTGAGAGGGTGAGAGGGAGGGAGGGGTGAGAGAGTGAGAGAGTGAGAGGGTGAGAGGGAGGGAGGGAGGGAGGGAGGGTGGGAGGTGGGTAGATGTGAGGACATGATGACAGAGCGTGTGACACGGTGACCCCCTCCTGACCTTTGAGTCTCTTGAGGGCTTCGGTGCTCCCGACATCCACCCTGAGAGCTGCCAGCTGCTTCTCCTTCATGTCCTCCTCCGCCACCACCCGCTTGTAGCCACACATCTGCTCTATGAACGACTGAGGCTGGAGGAGGAGACACGGTTTCAAAGTGGGTAGAGAGTAAAGAGAGAGAGGGAGGAACAGTGAAGAGGACAGAGGGGATATCGCTGATCGTTTCACCTCAAAATAAACATCACCTGCATCCCAGACCACTGTGACTATTAAATAGATGATTAAAAAAGGACTTACTGTGAACTCTGCCACTATCTTGGACTTGAGAGCAGCTTTGGGGTTTGCTGGGGCTGAGGGCAAAGCAGACAGACATGAGCTGAACTACATCTGTGTGTCGAGACAAGAACGAGACACAGACCAGACGGAGCAGAGGACAAGTATGAGGATCAAGTTTCTCTCTCTCGGAGAGGATTTACCTGGTGCAGGTGTGGACTCTTTCTCTTTGACTTTCTCCCTCTCCCTCTCTCTCTCCTTGTCCTTCTCCTTCTCTTTGTCTCTCTCCCTCCGTGCCAGGGTGGTTTTCAGAAGGGAGATGAGCTCTTCGGGGTAGACGCTTCTCTCCTCCCAGATGGTGAAGATCCTCTCCACTGACCTCCGTACCTTTCCATCCCTGACAGGTCACAGGTCAGAGGTCAGAGCATGACGACTTCTCAGCAATTATCAACTTAATACATGAGTGTATGGCTACTGTTGACAGACGCATGCATTCAGTTTGTGTGAGTGAGCGGGGGATGCAGTGCACTCACGTGACCAGCAGGGCGGCTCTGGGTAGAACCTCTGCGAAGGCAGGTCGGTACACGATGGCGTTTTTCCTCTTGCAGTTCTGGATGACGTCGTTGGCAAGGTAGAAGAGGTTCAGGCGGTGGTTGGTGTCCGCTTAAGTCAGGAGGAGGAGGAGGAAGTTCAGAGTCATGGACAGAGTTCAGACAGGAGCAGAGGCCTGCTTGTGTTTGAGTCCTGAGGGAACAGAGGGCAGGCTGAAGCCAGGCCTGCCTAACAGCAGACAGCTTAGGAGAACCACAACCAACAGCTCCAAACACACGTTCTGGACTGGGTCACAGTCTCCAGTGAAAATGACTTCATTTCGAACACCAAAACAAACCTCTGTAACTTCAGAAGTCCACATGTCTGTATATATATATATATATATATATATATCACGCGATCAGACACTGCCTGACACCTCCATCAAACCCACACCCTCCAGCGTGCTGCAACAGGTGTTCTGGTCATCACACATCTATTCAATAACCAAGATTTGTTTCAACACGTTGAACTTTTCCACAGACTACTGTTCCTAAAGCCTGGACACCAGGTTTGACAGATTCAGCCAATTTCAACAACACTATGTAGCGAGAGGCCAACTTCTGATGCAAGCAGCTCTGTAGCGAAGATGGGTAGAAGGAACATAGTTCCCACAATACAAGACCGTGTTTAAAATGTCAAATCTGCAGGGTTCAAACGTTATAGATTCAACACCTAAAGTGACATCAGTTACCTAGATTGTGATCCTCCCATTAAGGGTGTAAACATCACCTCCCCGAGACCAGGACCTGAGAGATAACACACAGCATCTACCAACACGAGCAACTTGTGTAATTCATGGTGAACACGTCAATCATGGTTGGTGATGGTGTACTGTACTGGTAACCCCAGAAACGACTTCACACAGAAGCCTCACTCCGCAATATAACACAGACAACAGCAAATCAGGTTTTTTTTTTAAATTAGAAGCTCCCCTGCTGAAAAGTGCACGGTAATGTAAAAACGAAGCTTGTCCACTGGAACGAAGCTTAACACACAAAGTGCAGGCAATGGGTCTGTCAATCAAGCTTTGAGGAAAAGCACAATTCAAAAGGTCACAGTCTATACCCCTGTCAACGTAACCAACGGTGTCTAATCCCTGCCAATGGAGTTAGCAAAACACATGAAGACAGCTATGCTTGGGTTACGTAAGACCATGATCCCACACAGTTCTGAGGTAAAAAGTGTACTTCAAATGTAGCTAAGAGATAACTCAACCACAGGTAAGCTTCTCTACAGCTGTGATCAATGTCAAAAGCTTGAACTGACACAGCAGGTGTAACCAGAGGAAGCCAGAAACTGATCTCATAGCCTGGCCTGCTAATAATATCCGTGTTTAACAATGCCACATAATGCACATTAGCGTTGCAAACAACAACAGTTTGAATACGAGCTGGTGGTGTGGGTAGAAACAAGAGGCATTCATAGATAGAACCTCACGAGTTGGCTATGGATACATACATGTCGACACGGTCCCCAAAGGCAATTAAACAACCTATAAGATCGACAACGTGGTTATTTAAAACGATCGGGATGATAAGCTTTACGGGCCCTGCCACTGTACGAAGAATCATCTCTTGTCAAACTCGTCATACTACGCAGTTCTTCAAATGAACATGAACAGAGTAGGATTTGCAGCGATCTGACAATTTGTAGTTTGACTACTACAGCCTGCAAAGTGCCATCAATGTACCTCCACAGATACTTATGTTTGTGAAGTCATGCTCTAGATATGTAGAGTTGCTGTAGAGTTGGGAAATTGATAGAAATAGACTTGAGCGAGCAAGCTCGTAGTTTATTTCATTCATCGTCTTCAATTCAAACATGTTCGGCATGGTGGCTAGCTAGAACATGCTGTACCAACAAAGTAAAGTATTGTAGCTAGTCTAGCTGCATGTATGGTCGAGCAATATCAGGCAAACACTAACTTTATTTTGCATATCAAAAGCCATTGCTCGTATTATAAAATTAGCTGAAAAGGCATGGCAAGGCTGCACCTCTGCTACCTGATACCAAGTAGAACTACAGGGCAAAGAGACATGGGGTACTCAGCAGCTAGCCTGCAGCCTGCCATCTCAACGTCCTTACTGTAGTTTAGCTAGCTAGCTAGCCTAGCTCACTGTGACTTAATTTGGCAAACTTGTGGATTTAAGTTGGATTGCAATATTAAACAGGTTAGAGAATTGATATAGACTATTGGGAGATAATGCATATCAGAGGCATCCAGCCCAGTCACAGTTCAAATAGCGTTTGTGGCCTAGACTAGTCCCTGGTACAAATACGATATCGTATCGAACATTCAAAGTCGTATGCGTTGTTTTATATGGTTTACCTGCTTGCATGAATTCTAAATTGCATTCATGAAAACATAAAACAATGACAGAATGGAAAATAAATATTGGATTACAAATGTTTAACGTTTCATTGAATCCATATAATTTAAAATGTTCAACTCCAGCAATTAGACTGCACCGTTGAGTAGCAGGACGGTACATTCGCTTAATTCATTCTCAATGCGACGGTCGCTCCACATGACCGGTAACAAACACACTTAATTAAGAGGACATTACGACGCACGCCTAATTAAACCGCACACAAAATATAAGTGTAATTTTGCTACAGTCATTCATAAACTACTTGTATAAGATAATTAATGATATATATGCCCACAATGACACAATTAGCTCCGGACCAGTGCACCGTCGGATGGCAAAGTCGACTAAACGTACTAGCTTCTCTACTATGTAGCGAGAGCTAGCTAGCTATTTGGCTAGAGTGGATTAGCTAGTTGGCTACTACTCACATTTCTTGAGCCACTTCATCCAGTATCGAACGATAAGGCTGTGGTATTTTTTGTTTTCAATGCACCAAGTAGACAGTCCTTGTATTGACTCCATAGTGTTAGAGACTCCTTGAAATCGTCGGTCCAAAGAAGCTTCCAAACCGGCGGAGGAGCCGCGAGCGCCATGGCCGCTAGCAGCTTCAGAGTCCGCCGCCATATTTCCAGTCGTCTTTGCTGTGCTTGAGCATCGCGTCTCCGTGCAGGGCATCAGCAGTTAGGATGAAGCTGCCCTTACGTTCTCATTTGATAGTCGGCAGAAAGACCAAGACACTTTCCCCACATTTACCCTTGATCTGATGATTAAAAACGATCTGTAGATTTAAAAACTCTGTACGGTGCATTCCGTTTTTATCATTGGGGAGAATAACATCTGCGACAGACCATTTTACTACAACCCTTTATGTCATATTTTTGTGAGACACCAAAAGAAGTTAAGTAAACAATTTGAATTCCCGGTCAAAAGTTTATTGTTCTGTATGTTTTCATCGCCAGCCTATGTACACTTATACAGTAACACACCTGACACAAGTGGCACAATATATGCAGTCTCAACAGAACATTTCTGTAAACGAAAAAAAAAAAAAAAAGAACAATTCAAAATGTTAATCGGTGGTTGTTACTAATTTACATCAGGGAGGCCAAGAGCAAACGAGTCATCCTAACAAGTTCACCCGTTATTTCAGTAGAACAGTGCAGAATATTTGGATTCCTACACATGATATATTTAGGGAAAAACATGACTTTGAAACACCGGTTGGAAAATGTTTTGTGTGAAGTACACTAGAGTAGCATTTCAATATGACAGGACTGTCAGCCAGCGCTGAAGTTTAACTGTGTTCAAATTAAGCAAAAGCAGGCTACTTATAAACACAGTGTAATCTGTTGGATAGTCTAAACACTGACAACCGACCAACTGGACAGTCACACTCTTGATGAGAACCGCAAGCCTCACATTCACACCAGTCTCCACGCTCTCTCTCTCTATACGTTATCTTCCATTTCCATCACGCTTTTTAAAAATCCACCTGTTAAAAAGCTGTCAATCAACAAGGACAGGCAGTTGGCCGTCGGGGTGGGGCATGAAGGAGGGGGCAGGTTGACCTCTGAACCCTCAGCCTGTGACCCCTGTTCCTCAGTCGTCTGTGCTCTCCAACACGCTCTGGCTGAGGGCCTGGTCCCAGTAGTGCTCTGTTCCGTGTTTCTTAAAGTGTTCTCTGGCCATGTTCTCTGTGGGACACTGCTTGAACTTCACTTCCCCAAAATTCCGCTCCTTAGCTGTGCCCTAGGGGAGGGGAGAGAGATAGGGGAGGAGAGGAGAGGGAGAGAGAGATAGGGGAAGAGAGAGAGAGATAGGGGAAGAGAGGAGAGGAAGGGGAGAGAGAGATAGGGGAAGAAGAAAAAAAACTATCAACAATTTTCAACTAACGTTTGTGGACACAAGGTTGATCTAGTAGACATCCCACTGAGATAAGTTTGAATTGCGTGGAATTCCTCATCTCCCCTGGAGGGGTAGCCCTGGATCCAGAAGCGCGCACACACACACACACACACACACACACACACACACAGCCTGAACACACACACGTGCGCACGCACACACACACACACACACACACAGCCTTAACACACACACACACGTGCACACACACCTCCCAGACCAGAGAGCATCTGTTGTTCCTCTTCGTGTCGTCGTCAGCATCTGGGTCTAACAGCAGGAGAGAGAGAAGGGACACTTAGCTCACCAGTACCTGTAGACCCAGTTGGATGTACAGTACACACACCTAACACCATTCCTACCATCTCTCTTAGAGTTGTGTTCCGGCCACTTGATTCTGTGAAGCATCAGTCTTTTAAACTTCTTCTGGGCTTTGGGACCTGTGAGACCACAAAAAACAACAACATCCGTTACTGCGGCACGAGCACTCAGGTCCTCACAACCCATCTTCTACACGACGAGATGAAGGTTGGTGGGGAAGTGGAGCTGAGAAGTGTGTGTTGCCGTCATCTAAACAGTTGTGTAGGTGTTGCCCTCTCACCTCCCTCCACCACCACGATGTTGACGTCCCGGTGCAGCACCACGGTGCCCGTCAGGTACAGCTGGTTGGCGTTGGCCTCCACCTTGAACTTCTTAGCAGGGTTGTGGAGGTTACGGATCCTGAAGACACACACACACGAGCCGGAGTCACACGTGATAGCTTATATGCTCAACTGTACGCTGAGGTTTACCCTGTGAGTACACACACACACAGACACACAGCGACACACACACACCTGAACACAGCGATGTGAACCCCGTGTGTGAGATCCTCCTTGAGCTTCTTGACCTTCTTCTCCTTCCTCTGCTCTGCTGTGAGCTTACGAGCCGCATTCGCCTCCTCGTGAGCCCTGGGAACACAGAGAACATGCAGCGTGAGGGAGGCTGGGGGAGGCTGGGGGAAGCTGAGAGGCTGAGGGAGGCTGGGGGAGGCTGGGGGAGCAGCACCTTGAGAACGCTGATCACGGGGCGACATCAGAAACATCCAGAAAGAGAGAGGGATGACAGGCAGGCAGGCCTGGTGGAGAGCAGGAGAGGGAGAAGAGAGGGTGGAGAGCAGGAGATGGGGAGGAGAGAGGGTGGAGAGCAGGAGATGGGGAGGAGAGAGGGTGGAGAGCAGGAGATGGGGAGGAGAGAGGGTGGAGAGCAGGAGATGGGGAGGAGAGAGGGTGGAGAGCAGGAGATGGGGAGGAGAGAGGGTGGAGAGCAGGAGATGGGGAGGAGAGAGGGTGGAGTAACTCACTTCTGTCTCTTGGCCATCTGTGCTCTGACGTGGGCCTCCACCTTCGTGGGGTCCTGCACTGCCTCGGTTCCCAACACTCTCATCAGGTTGGAGATACGCACTGGTGGGGGGGGGGGGGGGGGGGGGGCAGGGTTAGACAAACTGGCCTGCACATTCACTGGTCTGCACCAAGACTAGCTCACATAGTTCCACACTAACAGGTTGGCACAATGCATAACATACCATCACATACACAAACCATGTGAACCTATATTGGGATAGAGTCTGTGTGTGTATATATGTGTGTGTATGTGTGTGTGTATATGTGTGTGTGTTCTCTCTACCTTTGGGCTCTGGAGGGGGCATGAGGCCCAGACGGACCTTCTCCTGCAGCTCCTTCTGGGCCTCCCTGCGGGTCTGTCTCCTCAACTTCTTCTGCTCCTTCTTGGTCAGGTAAACTCCCAGGGTCACCGGCTTGTCTGTGTCCACTGGGGGGGGAACACAAACCATCACCACGGTTACGTTAATCACGGGCCGGTATGACTGCGAACTGAGAAGAAGAGATGACTTATGTGACAGCAGGAAGTGGAAGAGCAAGGGTAGACAGGAAGTGGAAGAAAGCAGGGGTGGACAGGAAGTGGAAGAGCGCAGGGGTGGACAGGAAGTGGAAGAGCGCAGGGGTGGACAGGAAGTGGAAGAGCACAGGGGTGGACAGGAAGTGAGTGTGTACCTGGGGGGCTGATCTGAGCAGGGTGCTCCACCAGGTTGGTGACCCCGAACAACTCCATGTTGACAAACGATATCTCTTTGGATCTGAGAGATAACCTGGGAACCAAAACGGTCAATTACAAAAAATCTGTATCAACAAACATTCTAATAACTCTGCATAAAACACAGTGAGGATGTGATTGACTGTGTGCTGCTGTGAAGGAAGAGGCAGGCGTCGTGTCTTACAAGTCTATGTTGGAGGGCAGGATGTAGGAGTCCCACCACTCGATGCTGGGAACCTCCCCATCGCCAAGCTCCTTCTTGGGGGCGATGAGAGCCAGCTTGGTGGACGCCTGGATGCCAGTCTTCTTAGCAGCCTGGGCGATCTCTGTCTGCAGCTTCTCCAACTGGGCCTGGGGGGGGACAGAGAGGAGGGGGGGGGGGACAGACAGAGGGGTGTCAGAACCCTGATCCTGTCATCATCAAAACCCTGATCCATATATGACAGAGAGGAAGAGAGAGAGGAAGAGAGACAGAGAGAGAGAGGGAGACAGTATGAAATAACAGTGAGATTTGTGTGTTCGGGAACACTCCATACCTTGGTTCGGATCCTCTGGGCGATCTTCTCAAAGCGACCCTGCTCGTGGAACTTGAAGCCCTTGCGGGGTCGCTGGGCTGGGGTCAGGGTGACCCTCTGGTCAAAGTAGGAGGTGGACTCCAGGTCGTCTCCCGGCTTCTCCTTCAGCTGCTGACGGAACTGCTCCCTTTTTACCGCTCGGATGTTGGCTACGAAAACAAACAAGCCCGGATGGTGAAAACTGAAGTGGAAGCTCTCTCAGTGGGGGGTGGGAGGGTGCTAGGAGGAGGGCCGGAGGGAAGAGTGTGTCTGTACCTTTAAGAGGAAGAGTGTGCATGTGTCTGTACCTTTAAGAGGAAGAGTGTGCATGTGTCTGTACCTTTAAGAGGAAGAGTGTGCATGTGTCTGTACCTTTAAGAGGAAGAGTGTGCATGTGTCTGTACCTTTAAGAGGAAGAGTGTGCGTGTGTCTGTACCTTTAAGAGTCGGCATGCGGTGTGTAAGCTCCACCTCCT
Organism: Thaleichthys pacificus; assembly: GCA_023658055.1. Classification (NCBI taxonomy): domain Eukaryota; kingdom Metazoa; phylum Chordata; class Actinopteri; order Osmeriformes; family Osmeridae; genus Thaleichthys; species Thaleichthys pacificus. The sequence continues at coordinate 19,771,457 of CM042871.1, read as the reverse complement.
TGCCGCTGGCGTCCACCGTTCGGCCCAGCTCGTCCAGGATGAGCGGGGTGGGCTTGTTCACCTCCTTAATCTCCACCTTCCTACGCAAACCCACACAACACACCCAGCTCAGGTTAGATGAGTGTCTTTGAGCCGCAGCACATTTCCCCACAGGTTCTCATCTGCCTGGAGACGTGTTGGGCACAGGAAGCCCGACTCACGGAGGAGCGATGCCCATGGCGTGCAGGTTGGCGAGCGCCACCAGGTTGTGAGGTCCCGTGCTGCCCAGGGCTCCCAGGATGCCCGGCTTCATGACCAGCTGGGATTGGATCCGGGCCTGCAGCTCCGCGGCCTTGCGCGCCTTCTCGATGGCGTCGTTCATGAACGTGGCCGCCTGGGAGGGGGGGATGGACTGGGAGGCCCCAGAGGAAGGGGCGGAGGAAGCGGAGGACAGACGAGAGGCTGGGAGGTCTGTCTGGGGCGAGGGCAAGGGCAGTCTCTGAGGAAGGGAACAATAACAGCACAGTTAGATGGATAAGAGTCAGGTGGCTGAGCGGTTAGGGAATCGTGCTAGTAATCTGAAGGTTGACAGTTCGATTCCCGGCCGTGTCAAATGACGTTGTGTCCTTGGGCAAGGCACTTCACCCTACTTGCCTCGGGGGAATGTCCCTGTACTTACTGTAAGTCGCTCTGGATAAGAGCATCTGCTAAATGACTAAATGTTAAGAGTTGGGAAAAAGCAGGTGGTGAGAATAGAGGACGTCTCCAGTACCGGTGAGTTTTGGACGGGGCCAGAGAAGCTGAGCTGCTTCTTCCTCTCCTCTATCTGTTTGGTAGCTGCCTCCATCATCTGTTTGATCTAAAAAAAGGAGAGACACAGACACAGTAAGTAAACAACAACCACACTCCACCCTCCAGGTGTGGGCCTGCTGGGTCGGTGGGAGTACCTGCATCTTGGTGAGCATGCCCGGGCTCTCTGCAGGGGGTCCAGGTATGACCTCTGGCTCCTCCACCTCCTCAAAGCGAGGAACGCGTTTCCTCTTGACGGGCGCTCCCTCCACCACCTCAGCCACCTCTCGACCAGCCGTCACCTCCACCTCGTCCCCAAACACATCCTGCCACACACACCCCCAACACGGCTGTGTTAGGGCCCTGGATCTGACACCCCCATCCATTACATGCATGTAACAAAGCACAAGGGCAAATGTCAACCTTTAGGTCTCTTTTCCGGTTCCTTTCTCCCGCTCCCTTGTTGCCACGAGCGATGCGGCTCTCCTCTAATGCTTCGAACAGCCTCTCCACAAAACCACCCGCCGACTCGTCCAGGAATGGCCTCAGCTGATCTAAAGAGGTGGAGGATAGTTCAGTGTAAAAAAAATAATATATATATACAGGGAGTCAGGTGGCTGAGCGGTGAGGGAGTCGGGCTGGTAATCCGAAGGTTGCCAGTTCGATTCCCGGTCATGACAACTGACGTTGTGTCCTTGGGCAAGGCACTTCACCCTACTTGCCTCAGGGGGAATGTCCCTGTACTTACTGTAAGTCGCTCTGGATAAGAGCGTCTGCTAAATGACTAAATATACAAAAAATAGTGTCACCATTCTAAGTGTCTTCATTTTTTGGGTCTCATCCATAAGTTCTCGGACTAACCTGTAGTTTTCCTCTTATCCAGGCCCTTCCCTACGCAGTGCAGCGCCGCAGTGACCACGGTGGGCTCCGAGAAACCTAACACCTTCTTCACGGTCCGCTCCACCCATGGCCGGAGCTCCTCCACCTCCCGCTTGGGAAGCGACATCTGCGGCGCACAACAACAACAGAGAAAGCTTCAGTGGAAGCGATAGTTTGCCATCTTGTTAAGTTTTACAACGTGCTTTCCCAACGCAATCCCCGTTATATAGTAAATCGTGCCATTACCACATTAGCCAAGTTTCATAGCGAGTGGAGAAACTTAGCTCAGCTAGATTCCATGTTGTTGACAAGCTAGCTGTTGGTAGCTAGCAAGCTAGTGTGGCTCAAACTTCTAACCTACTAACCAGAGACACCAGAGAAGTGTTGTCTGCTACTACTGCGTTAGCAAGCTAGCTAGTCTAGATAGCAACATCGTGATTAAATATTAACGTATTTAAGCACCCCAAGCTAGTTACTGTAGCTAACGACTTTGGGAAAACAGCTTCAAGCAGGTTTCAGAAGCAGGAAATCAGAATAGATTATAAACTTAACACGATGCACCCCTCGAGCTAAATAAGCCTACTGACTGTACACAACCTACCTCGCTAACTAACTAGCTAGAGCTAGCATTGTTGCTGATTAGCGTGGGAGCTATGCTAGCTATAGCTAGCTAACAAAACGAAACAAGAATAATTGTATAAATCAGACACTCACCTAGCAACTCCTTTCTTCGCAACTTGTGTTAAAAAAACAGAATGTCCGAAAACGTGTAACGACACAAGTTTGCTTTGTGCATCAAATGTAAAACTTTCTCACTTGCGGCGTTCGCACGACGTTTAGAACAGCGACCCGGAACGAGAAGTGCTTGGCTTCTTCATTCTATTAGAAATCTCCAAAACTATGCTGCCCTCTTTCCCAAAAGCAAAGCACTACAAGAATATTCAAAACTAAATTTATTGGCTCGGCAAAGGCAACTGATTGTGTGCATATGGGACTTCTGCTTGGACCTGTATTTACAGTTGATGATAGCAGAAATAAATAGTCAAACAGGCCAAAATCTTGGTTGTTTAGTCGTTAATGTTAACAGATAAATAATTGGTCTGTCATATTTGTTCCCTATGGATAATTTAATGTAACATGTTTTTCTCAACAAAAAAATTCTGGAAACGGGAGAGATCTCCGTGAGTGGGACCTGTTATCGGTCGATGAAATAAAGCGACAAGCCGTAGGCCTACAATCTAAGTGTAGTGCTAAGACAGCAATAGCTAAGGTTTAACATAACCTGTTCTGGTTATTAAAAATCACGTTTCTAAATATTCTAAACGGTTACATTAAAGGCAGGATAATAAAGTTATTAAAATGCCCCCTTAACTGTATCCTCACTATTTTTTCTTTCCATTCCTTCTTTCTTTCCTTCCTCAGCATGATTTGGGTCATGGTGGTGTGGTTGTAGTAGTGTGGTTGGAGGGCCGCAGGGTGCCCAGGGCTACCCCAGTCAACCAGATTACGTGCGGCAACCCCCCCCCGCTGCTCTGCCCTCTCTCACTCTCTGTCTCTCTCTCTCTCTGTTCAATATCAATGGGGGGTTTTTTCATGAAAAAAGGAAGCTCCTCTTTCTGATTCTGTATTCAAACCAGTAATGCTCACTTTATCTCTCCCACTCTCTCTCTCCCCTTCTCCCTCTCCCCCTCTCTCTCTCCCATTCTCCTTCTCTCCCCTTCTCCCTCTCCCACTCTCTCTCTCCCCTTCTCCTTCTCCCCCCTTCTCTCTCTTCCTCAGTCTCTTTCTCTCCTCTCTCTTCCTCAGTCTCTCTCCTCTCTCTTCCTCAGTCTCTCTCTCCCCTTCTCTCTTCCTCAGTCTCTCTCTCTCCTCTCTCTCCCCCAAGTCTGTCCCACATCACTGCTGTCCTCACCCCATCCTCAACCCACTTGATCATAACCCCCCTCCCCACCCTCCATCTTCCTTGTTGCCGTGACACCTCACATGCTAGGTGGGTTCTCATTGTCAAGTCTGTTATGTAAGATCATCTCAATATGACATTACTACAAACGCACACACACACACAAGCGCACACACACACACACACACACACATACACACACACACACACAGTGGCTTATTAATTCTGCAACACAGAGAGTGCATGGCACTGTTTGGAGTGTGTGAGCATGTATCCCAGCATTCTTTTTAAAGGGATTCCAAGCAATACACTTGTTGGGATTTTACTCAGGAAATTTACCGTTGAGTGTTTTGTTTTATTTAATTTGCAAAGGTTTACATGAAAGAAATAGGTTATTCTGTTTTTAGATGCACTAGCAGTCAGTTAATTTCTTATTGTGACATTTTGTCGATGTGAAAATGTGTTTGGCTTGTCACATGTTGTGCAATTTTACACATTCTGTCTTGACTCTGTGTTACCTAATAAACACAGATAGAGTGGTACTCTTTCATTCATCAGATAAGGTGGTGTTTCATCATGCTGACCCAGATCTGGTTGTCTGGTAGGGGCGGTAAATCAACCCGAACAGTTCCAGTACCATGGGACCGGCCTTTATTCTCCACCAAGAAATAGCCGGTGTGTGTGTGTGTGTGTGTCAGAGCACATGCAAAAAGTCAATTTACATTCTGAACCGTAGCCACACTCCACCCCCTTGCCCCTCCACCTGCCTCTCTTTCATCCTCCTCCACCCCCTTGCCCCTCCACCTGCCTCTCTTTCATCCTCCTCCACCCCCTTGCCCCTCCACCTCCCTCTCTTTCATCCTCCTCCACCCCCTTGCCCCTCCACCTCCCTCTCTCCTCTCCTTCCCACCTGTCTTCTTGTCACAACCCCCTTCTGTCCTCATCCTCCCTTTTCTGGGTCTCCCTTTCTCATTTACTCTCTTTATGTCACTTCCCCCCTCCCCCCTCCCCCTCTCCTTTAATAATTGAGTGGCCATGTAAGATGGCTGCCCTATGAACAGGCTCAGGATGCTGTATTCAGGCCAGGGGATCTGATGGGGATGTTATTAGCCTGTAGCACGGTTCTGTCCCAAATATCCCACACGTGTGTCCTTGAAAATGTGGCTCACCTACCTTTACTGGGTCCCTTGCTGATGACATCACAATCAGGGGGGGCTGTGGGGAGAACAGACTTCCCACCCCACCAATGTCCCCCATTCCAGTAAGCCACTGCAATATCCTTTCTTCTTTTCGACACAGCTTAGACTGAACATTTATATTGTAGATGAAGGTTGTTTTGAAACAGTCAGTCAGCATTTCAAACCTTGGGGACATGGATGAGTAAGAAAAGTAGTATGTGTGTGTTGTGTGTGTGCACGCATGCAGAAGGGCAGGGGGAGTTGTAGAAGAGGTGAGTAAGCACATCACTGTCTCATTCCCTCCCTGACCCCCCCCCCCCCCCCACACACACACACACACGCACACACACACACACGCACACACACACACACACAGAAAAGGGACACAAACTGTCACCTTAGCAGATGGGAATAGACAACAATTAGCAATGAGTTTGGAAGTACTGATCGAAAAGAAGAAAACCACAAACTGAGGGATTGAAATGCCAGTGAGAGTATCTGTGCAGGTCTATGGATGCTCACACGTGCTCCAGTAATACGGGTTTGCATTTGTGCTCTTGGCTTAGCTCTAAGCAATGAAATACAAATGTAATTTACAGTTTTCTGGCATTGTGTGTATGTGTAAATATACAAAATTAATTAACCATGATGTAATTTCATGATTTCATGATGTAAAAAAAGTCTAAGATAGTGATATGTGATTAAGGTAAAATAAAATACAACAAAGAAAGTAAAATGAACAGAAACATTTTTTTTACAAACAACAACCCATGTTTCATTTCTACTTCCCAAAATGTGAGTGTGAGGTCATGTTGTGTCTTGTCGCCCTCCACACATCCTCCTCCTCGGGGCCCTGGTGTCTATCCTTGGGAGGAGAGGGGGAGGGCTACACGCTGCTAAAAACTGCATGGATACAAGGGGGGGTCGAGGGGGAGGGAGGGAGGCGGTCTTTGTTGTTACGTAGTACAGTCAGTGTGTCAGACACAGACCCGTCACAGAATCAGTCAGTGTGTCAGATTCAGTGTGTGCTGTTTGTGTGTGTGTGGAGGGGGGGTGGTGGTGCACGTGATTTGTGTGTCTGTGTGTGTGTCTGTGTGTGTGTGTGTCTGTGCGTAAGAGATCCTCCTTAAGGGAGAGTTTCATCCTGCTTCAGTAACAAGGAATCAAAACCACACCCTTCCAAACTGTCTGTCTCCCTATAGGCTCCTCCTGCTACGTGCTGGGATGGAGTCCTAGGGTGCAACGTGGAATACTATTTGAAAACTAGTGTCAGACACTCAGATTCTACGTGCTCCTAGATCTTTCTTTACTGCTTTGCTGCAGTATTTCCAGTGGTACATTTAAAAAAACGCGTGAACGAAATTAAGGGTGAAATAAAGAGATTTAATTTGCTTTTTTGTGGTTAACCAAAGGAAGCAGGGAGCGTTGCCCTGACGGTGTCGTCTAGGGAGCGCTGCGTGGATCAGAGGCTCTCTAACCTTCCTGATCCTCACGTACAGTCTGAGGGATCTGTGAAGGCTACAGATCACAGGGTCACTGTTGCCCAGACTGCCGCTGTCCAGGAGAGGCATCAAGCAGGGGCATCCAGCAGGGGCATCCAGCAGGGGCATTCAGCAGGGGCATCCAGCAGGGGCATCAAGCAGGGGCATTCAGCAGGGGCATCAAGCAGGGGCATCCAGCAGGGGCATTCAGCAGGGGCATCAAGCAGGGGCATTCAGCAGGGGCATCAAGCAGGGGCATCCAGCAGGGGCATTCAGCAGGGGCATCAAGCAGGGGCATCAAGCAGGGGCATTCAGCAGGGGCATCAAGCAGGGGCATCCAGCAGGGGCATCCAGCAGGGGCATTCAGCAGGGGCATCCAGCAGGGGCATCAAGCAGGGGCATTCAGCAGGGGCATCAAGCAGGGGCATCCAGCAGGGGCATTCAGAAGGGGCATCCAGCAGGGGCATTCAGCAGGGGCATCAAGCAGGGGCATCAAGCAGGGGCATTCAGCAGGGGCATCAAGCAGGGGCATCAAGCAGGGGCATCAAGCAGGGGCATCAAGCAGGGAACAGACTCAGACCGGGGGGGGTATTCAGGTTAGGCTCCCGGTACAACCTCCCTTCTTCCACACTGAGCGTTGCCGTGGTTATTTATGAATAGATGTTTTTGATTGAACTTCCTCTGATGTTGGTCTGAGCAGCTAAAATCCCAACCCCCTCCCTCTCTAGAGCTTCCAGGCTAATCCAGGCCCAGCTCGACACGACCCACGACCCCACGCTCACAACAAGATAGGACTCTTTCACGTCACGAGTGCCGACTGACACACGCGTGTGTAGCACACATAGGAGTGATGCTCATGCCAGTGATGTGTGGTCGACAAACAAACAACCCAAATGCACGTGTGTGCGAGTAAGATGCAGCAGCTGGGAGGGGGATGGACGGGCCAGCGCCCCCCCCCCCGCTCCGCCCCGGCCCCCCTCCTCCTCCACCCAGATTACTGAGGCTCAGGGTGACACGCCCACCTCCCCCCTTTCCTCCCCCTGCCCCCCCCCCCCCCCCGACCCTCCACATTCACTCACACTCCAAATGTACAGCCTCTAATCTGCCCCCCGTGGAGCCACATCTGTTTAGGGAGACTGTTAACTGTACACACATCCTCTCATGATCAGACTATACACACACACACACATTCACTCAACAGACACGCAACACACATTCACACACTCACAGGGAGAAATAAACTAGCCCAATCTGTTAATTTTTTTTTCTCACAAAATGTGTAATTTATTAAAAGATTTCCTTTTTCTATTATTGTTTTAAAAAAAGTAGTCTGAAGAATAATACCACAAAAAGATGCAGTGAGAGAAGAGAGGAAGAGCGAAGGAAAGGCTGGAAGGAGAGAATGAGGGGCAGGGGTATGCAGCAGAGAGGGGGAGGAGAGAGGAGAAGAGGAGGAGAGGCAGGGGTGTGCAGCAGAGAGGGGGAGGGGAGGTGAGAGGGAGAGGTGGGAGGGGAGACTACAGTCTGCTACTATTGTACAATATGAAAAAAGGCAGTTGAAATAAACAAGACTTATTATTTCTGACCAATCAGCAGTGGTCTCTGCAGTAGAAAATATACATGGAGAAGACAACAACAAAAAATAAGTGCAATTGGTTTCTGTCACATGACAGTCATAGAAACCCAGGAGCTTGACAGGAAGCAGCCCTAACAACAGACCCAGGGGCAGATTCAACAGACTCCCCCATCAGTCAAGGGTGGGAAGAGCTGGATCCATCTGATCCCAGATCTGAAAGGGTTCTGTAGCGACGTCTCTGTACCCATACAGAGCTGCTCGTGGCTCCGGACTCAAAAGTGGGTATTTTTGCAGGAAGATGAGACACTTCAGAACGTCAATATTTTCATAAACTCTTCCTTTCAAGGTAGTTGGTAAATACATTGTTCAAGAGTCGTTGTAATTTCAAACAGATACTTTTGTTTTGAAGCATTATCAGGTTAAATTCATACCATATAGCAGCTGCATATGTCGGTGCAAATGTTTCTCTCCCTGCAGCACTCTGCAAGTGGTTTCCTTTTATACACTTCTCAAACATAAAAATGACACAAGATAGTTCTCCATTCAATTATTGGATGAAGCTTACAGCCTGCCCCAGAGATGGGCCCAAGTTAACCACAGCACATCAATTTGCAACTGCTGTTAATGAGGGTAAAGGATGCAGTCTTATGTTGGTGTTTTAAGGAGATTGAGCCCAACAAGCAAATGGAAGCCAAAGTATAGAATGAAGACTGAAGGAGACTGTCTGTGTCCTGTCTTTGTATGAAATACAGGCAAACAATCACAATAGAAAATGCGTTGAAAGCAATAAATGCTTTTCTGTACATATTCTGTTTGGTAAAAGGCACAGTAGTCCGATAGTCTATTCATACATTTTTGTACCCTTCTGTTTTCCCTTGATAGTGATAAAGACCACAAACTAACCACGACAGCATTGTCCCCGGTCACCTCTCAAAGCCACTAGCCAAACAATGACATGTGCACGGAGAGAATATCAGCTGCCTTTTCGAATAAATACAAACAAATAAATAAATGCAGCATCAAATCAACAATACGAATGAAATAAATTAAACTGTGGGCCTTCCTGTCTGGGAGTGGTCGTTGTCTCTCTGGTCGTGTGTGTATGATGAAGCCAGCCCTGACCACAGAGCAGGACTGTTTACCCTGACCACAGAGCAGGACTGTTTACCCTGACCACTGGTGACCGCTGGAAACCTGACCATTCCTAGGTCTGTTTTTAGGATTCATTTTTATCCACAGCAACTGATTCAATAGATCTGTGACTTCCTGGTGCCAGTGTTCTTTGTGATGTCACATCCCTTGTTCCTTTGTCACAAATCTGTCAGCCAGGTCCCAAAGCAGGTCTCGGTTTACATTCTGAGTTGATGACATCATTGATCCTGTGTGTGTGTGTGTGTGTGTCTGTGTGTGGTGTCAAGGGACTCTTTGACGCACACACACACACTGTGTTCTGTACAAGACTTCTTCAAATCACTTGAAGACGTTTCATTCATGACTCGTCTTGTCGTTGTCACGGCCACTGCATCTGCTTCCTGTCACAGGCGGTGATGTCACACTGACGTGTTGGCATGACGATGCGGGAGCCTGTCCCAGGCCGAGGGTGTCTCTGTCATGACTGCACTGTCAGCTCTGATCACCACACACACCCTAACCCTGTCATCTCTGATCACCACACACACCCTAACCCTGGCTGTGGCTCGGAAGTAGTCAGCTTTGGTGAAGAGACCACATCTAAGGAGGGGTAAACATGGATTCCATTGATACCAGGAGGAGATTCTTATTCTGTCTGAAACACCCCCCACTTCCCTAGCAACCGCGCCCCAAACATCAATGATCCTCTTTGTTTTAGGGAGCATTCTGGATGTTTTATTTTCCATTTATTGAAGCCAGTTCAACAAACTAACTCTTTAAGCACTGAGGAACTGCGAACACTTCCTGTTCTCCTGCAAGGTGATTCATTATGCTCAGAATATTTAGATTCTTAATAAATTGTGATTATCAACACAGATTGGATTAACATGGACTCATAATCCTAACTCAGTTTCACCAAATGTTTCATACAAAACATACTGTCCATCCTTTTAGGAACTATGAACAACTTCACAGTACACCTGTAACCCCTCCATCCTCCTCCTCCTCTCTCTCCTCACAGCAGCTTGTGGGCATAGTCACGCCAGCCTGCTCCGTCTGGGCATGCTCAGTGCTTTAGGTCTCACAGGGGGCGGAGCAGACCGTGGTCTTGGGGGCGGGCCGGCTCGAAGGCTTGACTGTGACCGCAGACTGCTGGCTGCGTCCCTGACAGCTCTCTGAGGTCATCCTCTCTGCCTGCTGCCTGGCAACAGGCTGGATGTGGCACCCCATTGGCTGCTGCTGGTTTTGGGAATCGTTGTAAGGTGTGGTGGACGAGATGGAGCAGTCTTGTGTGGCTGGGCTGCCCCTGCTGGTGGACGGGGGGAGGGCAGGGGCCGTGTGCGTTGCCTTCTGGTCTCTGGGTTGGCCCCTGTGAGAGGAGCAGGGTTTAGTGGGGGAGAAGATGGGCGCCACGTGGACCCATGTGAGGCTGGGCTCAGACCAGCCGCTGGCTGTGAGGCAGGATGTTTCTCCCTCTCTGTCTCGGCTCTCGGCCTCCTTCTCCTTCCTGTTGTCCCCCTGCCGGCTGGCGCTGGAGAGGTGGTGCGCGGTCTGGAGCCCCCCCTGGAGCGCCCCGCCAGCCCAGGGGAGAGCGGGACGCTCCTCTTCCTCCTCCCCATGCCCTCCTCCGTCCTCTCCTCCGCTGGGGCGGGGTTGTTTACGGAGGGAGGGGGGAGGGGCGGCAGGCTCGGACTCCGGCCAGCTGAGTCTGCGTTTTCTGGAGGAGCGAGAAGGGGAGAGAGAGGGGGAGAGAGAGGGGGAGAAAGAGGGGGAGAAAGAGGGGGAGAAAGAGGGGGAGAAAGAGGGGGGGGAGAGAGAGGGGGGGAGAGAGAGGGGGAGAAAGAGGGAGGGAGAGAGAGGGGGAGAGAGAGGGGAGAGAGAGGGGAGAGAGAGGTGGAGAAACAGACAGGAAAACAGGGTAAGTGTCCAAAACCTTTGTCTGTTTTCGACAGTTTTGTCAGCGTAAACATGAAGCAACAGCAGCCACTGACCTTGACTGGAATGTGCCGCTGGTCCCTGTGCTTGTGTGAGGGGGTGCAGCTGGAGGCCCCTGGCGTGGGGGAACGCTCGGGGGGGGCCGAGACGGAGGGGGGCGGGGGGACTCGGGGGGACACGTGTGGAAACCACAGCTTCAACATCACCTCCACCTGCAGCAGGGTGTTCAGGTGCTTCTCCCTGCAGAGAGAGAGAGGAATGCCCCAGAGGTTAGAGGGTCTGAGGAGGAGAGGGGGGAGGTGGAGGAGAGGGGGGAGGTGGAGGAGAGGGGGAATGGAGGGGGAGGAGGAGTGGTTCTTACCCGCCATTTGGTCTCCGTAGAAACCCCTACGATCCTCTGGATTCTGTCCATAGCAACGCTCTGCTGGAAACTACTCAGACCTGTCAATCAAAGCAATGAACCTGAGTCACATATACAGAATATTTTTGCCTGAATCAAACACACAAAAACACACCCACACACACACTGCACACACGCGGAGCCTCACCACGATCGAAGCGTCCTTTCTTCAGTCCGTGCAGCAACTCCAGCAACGGTCTGACGAAGCCTTGCAGCTCCGCACACTGAAGCAGAGAAGAAGAGAGTGTAAACACACAGACCACACCCCTCTGCTCCACCTGTACCTAGACCACACCCCTCTGCTCCACCTGTACCCTGCTGTCCTAAACACACAGACCACACCCCTCTGCTCCACCTGTACCCTCTGTCTAAACACACACACCCTCTCCTCCACCTGTACCCTGCTGTCTAAACACACAGACCACACCCCTCTCCTCCACCTGTACCTGCTGTCTAAACACACAGACCACACCCTCTCCTCCACCTGTACCCTGCTGTCTAAACACACAGACCACACCCCTCTCCTCCACCTGTACCCTGCTGTCTAAACACACAGACCACACCCCTCTGCTCCACCTGTACCTGCTGTCTAAACACACAGACCACACCCCTCTCCTCCACCTGTACCCTGCTGTCTAAACACACAGACCACACCCCTCTCCTCCACGCTGACTCTCCCACCTTCTGAGTGAAGACCTGGTCTCCCTCTGTCTTCTCCTTCTCCGTCTCCTCATCCTTGGGTTTCGCGACCTCCGACCCCTGAAGCCCTTGACCTCCGCGTGGCCGGCAAAACCGTCGCACGCCCACTGTGACCCGGGCCGGCCCAGCCTATCGGCCTCCTCCTCCGTGGCCCCGCCCACTTCGCCCAGGGCGACGGCGTGGGAGCGTTCCGTCAGAAAGACGTCCGGGTCATCTTCCGCCTGCTCCGAGTCGCTGAACAGGAAACTGTCGCTGGAGCTCAGCGAATCAAAGGAGGGCTGGCTGGAAGTGCTTCCTTGTGACTGCATCCCTACAGGCGCACAGTTAGAATGATGACACTGCATTAAAGAGAGTTTATTTACTGTACATGGTACACAGAGAGAGAGAGAGACAGAGAGAGAGAAACAGAGAGAGAGAGAGAGAGAGAGAGAGAGAGGGAGGGAGAAAGGGAGATAGAGAGAGAGAGGGAGAGAGAGGGAGAAAGGGAGACAAAAACACCCCCATCCCCAAATGAAAACGCCCAATTCAAAATGGTGGATGAGGCAGTGGCCTAGTTTAACGTGGTGCAGAGTATCACTGGGATGGGGGGTAGGGAGTGGGCACAGTGGTGGAGCATGTCTGGCTTCCACTGAGGAGAGCAGGCGGGGATGCTGAGAGTAAAACATGAGGGGGGAAGGGTGTTTGTAGAGTAAGCAGGAGTGAATTGGAAAAAAACGACAGGCAGTCTCTCTCTCACTCATTCATTCTCTCTTTAACTCTTACTTGCTCTCTTGCTCAATTGCACTCTCTCTCTCTCTCTCTCTCTCCCTCTCTCACTCTCTCCTCTCTCTCCTCTCTCTCTCTCTCTCCCTCTCTCACTCTCTCTCTCTCTCTTCCTCCGCCTCAGGCGTTCTGTAGCCCCTCCCCTCTGTCTCGTTCTCTCCACCCTCCCCTCTGAACCACACTCGCCCCCCTCTTTCCCCTCAGTATTTCTGTAAACCCTGCATCTCTTCTTCTCCTTTCCTACGCCTCTCCCCACCCCTCCCAGCACTCAGCCAGACTCCGTCTGGGAGGCCATGCTGCCCTGCTACGCTACGATCTAACACACTGGGAAGCCATACCTGTCCTGTACACACAAACACAGATTGTTTATTCTAGCCAGGACGCTGGGTACAGATGTCTATGCATACACACAGGCGATAAACTGCAAACATAACGGGACCTTTCCTGCCATGTGTACACACACACACACACACACACACACACACAGGTATTGATCCACTCCTGTTTGAGTTTCGGTGGGACAGGACGCACTGATTTACAGGTCCACAGAGTAACTGTCCTCAGACTAGTGTTTTCTTGGAGCATGATGTCTGATCGCTGTTTCTCTAGGAGAGTATGGGGCTGGCAGACGGAGATTTGACCACAGCTACGATCACTTCCTCTTGAACTGGTAGTGTCAAAATCTACCGCTGGCATTCACTAGTGTTGTTCGTTTTTTTTTCCCTCACTCCTTTTCATGTTATGCCTTTGCTTCAGTTCAGATTATTAAACGCATTCTGCGTTGTTTATATTATATTGTTGGTACATTTATAATAAGTACAGCAGATAATAAAGAACCAGAAGATCACAGTTCTAACCGTATTTCAGAGGTAGGAGCCCAGTAAGGAACCAGACACAGTGCAACAATGTCGAAACTACGATACTACATAATTACATGTATAACATATACAGATACGATACAGACAAGATAAGATTTGTAGTTTTTAAAGTGGTTTGAATGTAGGCCAATATTCGATTTAGACGAATAACAAATCATTAGGAATACCACTGGATTTGTCCAATGTAACAAAGCAAATTCCTGTGTAGTCTAGCCGATTTCAAAAAGTAATAGTCTATTACTCACCTATGACACTTCTTCAAAACCCCCAGCAGTTAAATCAGCTGCAGTTACCAGAAATGTTGTAACGTCTCCTTCCGTTCTTGTAACGATAATACCGTCCACACTCTCCAACCTCCGGGATCGGGACCAGTATCCCCTCACACACCACCCGGCTGCTCATTGGCTTGTCTCTTCACGAGCTCGTTGCATCCACGGTTTACGAGCGTCAACATGTGCATGGTTACACGTGACCGCGAGTTGTGCGTGCCATATTCGGCCAGTCATTGGCTGCTTGACTGACAGAAACGCATGCTATTGGACAACCTATTCAGCCCGTGACTGCAATACTTGTCGTTGATTGGTGGTTTCCTCAGGCTCTCAGAGTCCTGCCCATACATGTGGCGCTCGTGTGTGTACTACGGCTGAGAGCTGAGACGCTACGGTGGCGTCATCAGAACATGGATATGTATTTTACCCGTACAAGTGCACAATGCTCTGTGAATTTATTGTACAAACAAATGTGTATCATCATTGTACACATTTGTCGAATGTTATGTAAAACTATTTATCTAGTCTAACACTCAATAATCGACGATTCAGTTCATGTGGATTCATCAATAGGCCAGCTCACCTATCCAGGATTCTACTTTCAGACAGACACAGCGGGCCAATACCATAGGCCAATACCGACTACCTATTTCCTCACGTGCTGGGTCGGTGTAACCACCGCCCCTGTGAAGGAGACACTGCTGTAATAAACCGTTTAGCTCGTGACCCCACACCTTGATTATTTTCTGGATATAGCTGAAACACTAAACGAATGCTAAATGAACAGGTTATCAACACAGTCTGATTACTAATGATTAAACAATCTTACTTTCAGTTCAAAGACATTTATTTAGAATTTCTCATGACACAGTCCTAGGCTATTATCACTATTTTACATGACATCAATTCCTTTACTGTTAAAAACAGCTAACTCAGTTCTAGTTATCAATCCTAGGTATTATGATATTTACATTTAGTCATTTAGCAGACGCTCTTATCCAGAGCGACTTACAGTAAGTACAGGGACATTCTCCCCGAGGCAAGTAGGGTGAAGTGACTTGCCCAAGGACACAACGTCATTATGCACAGCCATAATCGAATCGGCATCCTTATGATTAATAGCCAGATTCCCTAACCACTCAGCCATCTGACCCCATATATGACTAGGATTCCTCCTGAGGCCAAGAGAACAAGATTCTATAGGTTGAGGTTTCTACCTCATACATAATTCCAGTGAACTGTGTGAACTCAATGAACCGTCCCCAACAAACAAAACATATAAAATCAACAAAAATACACCCCATCTACCCAGTCCTTATGTAATCTAATATAACAACAATTCATTATTTCACTGCAACAAAAAAAAGAAAATCCGATTTACTTTGGTATCTTTAGATTCACAAGACAGAAACTCTTGTATGCTTGTCGCGTGAGTAACAAAGTAGGTCTTTCCAATCCTCCCCCACACAACCATCATGGTGACAAACTCACTGACCTTCCTTCTTCAACATATAGCTTCAACCAGAAACCCACGTAAAGAGACCTATCTGGCTTCAAACCAAGCCTGTCATTGTGCCTGTCGTCAAAAGCCTGGTCTCATGTATATACATTACCATACAATTTAACCTTCTCGTTTTCCTACACAGATTAAACTGTGATTAGGTATATGAATAAAAAAAATATATGATAATTAAAAAACAATATTAAAGTTTAGGGCACATGTTTTGTCAGTGCAGATACGACTTCACCTTGTATAGTTGACTATTGGAATTACAATAAATAAATACTTGACATGTAGCTGTATGTTTTTGGGCCAGAGCGTTAATAACCTTGTGTGCTGTTCTGAAAGGCACGAGGAGCCACTCAGTCAATTGACACAAGCAGTCCTCCCCCTAACAGCATTCCAAAGCAGTACGAACTCAGTGACCCCCTTCTGGGTTCCCCTCTCGGTTCACATGGGATGAAGACCCCCCCTCCCTACCCTCCCCCCCCCTCCCCTCCCCCAACTACCCCTTTCACCCTTCCCCCATACTCATAGACAGGTATTTTCTCTTGTTGCTACTCCTATGTATGTTAAACCGGTATATACTGGATCATCTGGTAGGATTCCTCAAGAGCAAGCTGGTACTGCAACGGACCTTGGTGAGAGTTCATCACACCAATCTGTTTGGGTGGAATCCAAATTCCAAGAGTTCAACAGGTTCCATGAAAAGGAGATCATTCGTTTCAAAACAAGATAATTAACCTATAGATATGAGAGTTCTGGTAGCTACATGTTGTGACAAGGAGGGAGTTTTTGGCTTCTTGGAGAACTGTTATTGTGATGTCCTCAGCCACCCTCACTGGATAAATGCCAGTATAGTGACCATGAGTGACCCTTGAAACATGATCCCATGTCGTGCTTTCCAAAACAAGATAAGTAGCCTAGTTATTTTTATCTTTATAACTTTTATCGTTCGTTGGCTTATTTTGCAACACTATTGTCATTCGCACTCATTTCCAGAATTTTCAGATTACTCATTGTCAGTCAGGACTGTGGCAACAAAGGCTGGTGTTTGCAGGTAGGAAAATATAAAAGGCCGGGTCGACAGGTGTAAGATTTACATCTGTAAAAAAAAAACGCCCAGGTAAGTGGACAGGATTCATAAAGTCGTTCTCCCCGTCTCGGATAACCACAACCTATACGATTCTTTCCCAGAACAGAACAGCATTTAGGAGAACACAACATCTAATTCCTCTCACGTGTTGTCAGCCGGCCACACAAATCTTGAACGTGCATGAATGCTGAAGTCTGCGCTTGTGAATGGAGAGAAGTAGCCTAACATAAAAAAAATATAAAACCGGAAAGCCGAAACACAGCAACCGCCTATACTCTTCTTTTAACATCGATTCAACTGAAAATACGACACGTCATTACATACTGTATATGTATGCAAATACATCACAACATGGTCACTTGAAAATGAAACGAATCTTCTGGAAACATCGGGAATGTTCGCAACAGCCATAGCACGCGTGGCCTACACGCCTAGTGGGTAGGTTCTGCTGGTTTTGTGAATGAAAATAATCCACGCCTCTCATGTGAATCCTCCAATAGTGTTGGCAGATAAACATTTGTACCGCCCCCTTAACAACCTGACCGACCAATGCGAATGCGGTTGAAGGTCTTCTGCGTTGCATAACATGAATATCAACGTTTTCCCGTTTGAGAGAACCAGCCGTGTGGCCAAGAGATTCATATGGATACACATACATACATATTCAAACGGGTTGATCAATGGTTAAAAATTATGTCCAGCAAACTTTTTTTTAAATATATACTTGACAGACCTAGGTTACACCAACCCCCCTAAACGTATAGCCTAAAATCAATCTTTAAGATAGCATTTTGACACTAAAATTGTAAAGTGGAAACATTTACCTGAAAAGACTATCAAACATCGATCTTAACATATTCTAATACAGTAGACCCAACACTTGCATGGCGAAGAACAGCACGCTCAATAATGTAGCTACGTTTTCTGCTCTGGAGCCTCTTGGTCTCTTCCAAGTTTCCCCTCTGAGGTAACAGACAGGACATGCTAGTCGATGGATAGAAGTAGTCACTGTTGGGTCTAGTAGCGGCGGCTAAAAGCTTTTTTTATAAAAAAAACTTCGGCGGGCAAAAGCTTCTCTTTAAACACTGAAATGTAGTGACGTGGTCTACTCTAAAGGTTAGTATTTTGCTGTGGTTGTGGCGCCCCCTTGTGTCGAGGTTTGCCCTTGTAATTCACTCATTTTATTATTTGCGTCAATTAATTAGTACTAATTTAAGTAGTAAAAAAATATTGTATTTTTATTATCTGATTGTTGCAGCCTACTGGCCTAGCCAGCGGTGTCCACAGCGTTAACTGTACATCCAATGAAACTAGACCTGTCCAATACCTGTTTTTACCAGCACTCAACAATTAAACGTCAGCAATTTAATAACTAGTAAGCTTCATTGGGTCATTTGTTGTCGTCTTCCACTAAGGGTACTTATGGTCTCGTATAATTCGATTCCAAAATCGATGTTCAATTTTGAGTCCTCGCACTTAACAGCTGATCGCCCAAAGAACAAGGCTACTTTAGCAGCACGTCACCCCAACCGCTCTCGCTGTAGTAGCGTGGGTGTGCAGTATTTAGACTGAGAGTGAGTTTAACTAACTCAAACTCCTTGAGTATGGTAGAAACAGAGCTTATCCTGTGTTTGCCGCCGTCACCCCCTCCAAGGCTTCACTGCCTCAGTTCTACTGATCAGGGCCTCGTGACTGACTCAGAACTTGTTCACCGCTTAATTGAACATGCGCTCAGCTGGAAACAAACGAACTTACATGTGGCACGCACACGTTTGTCATGTATAGATACATACACTACCTGTTTTCCCAAATGTATGGGTGAGCCTGTGTATTCACAAATGCACACACGCACACACACACACCTCTACAAAACGATTCAAAATAAAATGTAAGATATGAAGTCTATCACTTTCCCTTGATGTGTACTTTATTTTTCTTTCTTAACATAGAAAGCAAAATTGCTTTCTTATTCACACATACACACACACACACACACACAGACACACACACAAGTCTCTATTCTCAACTTCATTATTCTCACTCTCCCCCTGGCCTCTCAGGCTCCCCCTGATCCCCCTTGTCACCCCCTCCCCCCTCCCCTCACCAACTGTTGTGTCACCCCCTCTCTGTTCACTGACTAATGCTGGATTCATTCCCGCACACTGCTTGCTTCGGCACATTCCTCAGTTTCTCTCTCTCCTCTCTGTCTGTCTTTGTCCCTCTCTCATCCCATCTCTGTTTCTGTGAGGCGTGCACTTGTGCCCTGAACATCAGCTGATCAGCACAAGGGCTGCTAGCTTGAAGTTATTTACAGAGTTCTATCAGCAGCGGGGACACATCGGACTGACTAGCCTCTCTTTCTCTCCTCATCCCTCCATCTGCGAACCAACTTCTACCTCATTTGTCTGTGTGTGAGGAGAGAGCTGACATGGACTCTGTGGGACTCTCTCTCTCTCTAATACTTCTGCTTTGCAAAGGACACACATCCAAGCTGTTGTTAAGACGTTTATCACTATGATCAGCGTGAGAGAACGGTTCACTTATCATTTCCGTTATCTTCGTTTCTGTTATCTTTTATTAATCTAGTGGTCCAAAAGAGTAGCTTAGCAGTAATAGCATTTCAATTTTCATTGTAAAATGTTGACTTGTTAGTAGAAGTTGTTTTCAGATGGGGATGGTAAGGATGTATTTAGTAGTGAAGTTATAGTTAATGCTGTGGGATGAATTTTTTGTTGGGGGGGATTGAATGAAACATTAAGCATTAGTGAAGAACTTCATTGAGGTGTATCATACAATCTCAATCATACACAAACATGCAGTCAATACTGATACAATCCTCTCTTCACTTTCAGAGACTACTGGCCTACAGAGGTACATTCTTTGTGTGTGTACTCTCTCTCTGTCTCTCTGTCTCTCTCATCTATCTCTCTCTCTCTCATCTCTCTCTCCTCTCCTCTCTCCTGTGTCTCTCTGTGTGTGTCTCTCTCTCTCTGTGTGTCTCTCTGTCTCTCTGTGTGTGTCTCTCTCTCTGTCTCTCTCTCTCTGTCTCTCTCTCCTCTCTCTCTCTTTCTCTCTCTTTCTACCTCTTTCTTTCTCTTTTCTACCTTGATTTCTCTGCATTAGTTACAGTTGACATGCCGTCGTGACAGAAACAGTCTCCCAGACACACAGGAGAGTAAACAAGCAGGGTGGGGGAGAGGAGGAGAAGAATAAGAGGGGGAGGAAAAAAAGAATGAAACAGCAGGTGCATGAGGATGGAGAGACGGACGGGGGGTGGAGGTAAGAGTAGAGAAGGAGGGAGATGGGGGGGTGGTTAGAGTAGAGAAGGAGGGAGATGGGGGGGTGGTTAGAGGAGAGAAGGAGGGAGATGGGGGGGAGGTTAGAGGAGAGAAGGAGGGAGATGGGGGGGAGGTAAGAAGAGAGAAGGAGGGAGATGGGGGGGAGGTTAGAGGAGAGAAGGAGGGAGATGGGGGGGAGGTTAGAGGAGAGAAGGAGGGAGATGGGGGGGAGGTTAGAGGAGAGAAGGAGGGAGATGGGGGGGAGGTAAGAGGAGAGAAGGAGGGAGATGGGGGGGAGGTTAGAGGAGAGAAGGAGGGAGATGGGGGGGAAGTTAGAGGAGAGAAGGAGGGAGATGCAGGGGGGAGGTTCGCGGAGAGAAGGCGGGAGATGGGACGGGATGAGACGAAAGGCTAGAAAGTTGTGGCTGGTGTTTCATTGTCACACTGCACAATGAGTCGTGTGTTTATTCAACACTGGACCCACCACTGGCAGCCTAGTGTGTGAACAATGACTCTGCAAGACCTGAATAGAACATGGCTTACACTGCCCCTGTGTCCTTTCACCACAGAAATGTCGTTATACTCTATGATACCATCTCTGCCAGGACAGACCAGGGTGAACCTTCTGATATCAGACAGAGATGCACAGCCCAGCTTGACTTGAGATGCTGTTTCCCAGATATTTCAGGGTCGTTTGTTGCTGTGGTTGAACTGTGATGAGCAGTTATGGTGAAGTGTGAGCTTAGAGAAGTATTTCACAGCTGCTGTTGACAGCTTCTGTGTGGTGTGTGTGGGTATGTGATGTGTGTTGTGTGTATGTGTGTGTGTGTGTGTGCACCCCTGTGTTTTGTTGTATTAGGACAGTGACAGTGTGGTATGAGAGGTGAAGCTTGGCAATATAATTATATTAGATTATTGTTGCTTGCTATTTTCTACAGGTACACTATTGCACTTTGAGGTTTCATGTTTGCATGCTCTTAGGGTTCTTCCCATTGGCACTTATTTGCTTTTCATAATGTGTGCTTCATGTTTGGCTACTCGCAATATTTTGGGGCTATCTCGTTGTTATGATCAGGTGACCTATGCTCTTTTGTAAGCTCTCTCTGGAAGTCGATCTGGATAAAGCGTCTGCTAAATTAATAAATTAAGGGGACCTCCATGACAACAGGGGGAGTCAGTGGCTGAGCGGTGAGGGAGTCGGGCTAGTAACCAGAAGGTCGCTGGTTCGATTCCCGGCCGTGTCAAATGACGTTGTGTCCTTGGGCAAGGCACTTCACCCTACTTGCCTCGGGGGGAATGTCCCTGTACTTACTGTAAGTCGCTCTGGATAAGAGCGTCTGTTAAATGACTAAATGTAAATGTAACCCACTGTGGAGCTGTGGGCTAAAGTCTGGGGCTTTTTTGGGGAGCTAGCTAGGGCCAAACAGGGTAACAAACAGGCCCCTTTAATCCTGCAGGAGAGGGAATCCCCTCATAGCTCACTGTGATGTGTTGGTTTGTGTTCCTGACTTCTTGGAAACAGCCATTGTGATGTTATGAAGGTTACAGGTCCACATTCAGCAGGTAGGAATGAAGGAGAGATCGTTGAGCGTTTTTTTTTTTGGCAAAGAGATGTTGATAGCTCCTGTCTGAACCATGGATAGTATGTTTTGATCACGCATGAATATCTACTGATGAAATATCTTGCAAAATGAGCCTTTTCCGGTTTGTAAGTATTATACAGCAGGCTTGAAATGATCTGAAGTCCTTGTTTGTCGGTTCATTGGGCGCTACATCAATTAATGTCCCTTCACACCAAAAAGGATTTCTACCAAGCTTTGTGTCCTGTGTCTCTCCTTCCTCACAGAGTCTTTCAAACTCTCCTTTCCGACTTAGACTCTTTCTCTTGCTTGTCATTTATTCAGTGACTCAGTTGACTATTCAGTGATAGTTTTTCTTTTTCACTCACTGTCTCTTTCTCCTCTTAGCATTTCTGTCCTACCTCCCTGCTTGGTTAACATTTTCTCTCCCTCTCCCTCTCCCTCTCCTCCCTCTCCCTCTCCCTCTCCCTCTCCCTCTCCCTCTCTCCTTTCCATCTGTCTCACCCTAGTTTTCTTTTTTCAGTTATTCGTTCATTTATCCTGTAAGATACTTTTGTTTATCCTGACCACCAGCATGACTCTAGTTCCTGTCCTGTAGTTTCTCTCTCTCCGTCGATTCTCACAACCTCTCTACCCCTCTTACCCTGCCCCACTCTGCACACCTCAATCTCTCTCTGCTCCCATCTCTCTTCTCCCCTCACAGTCCAATTAGTAGGAGGTTTATGTGTGTCACATCACAAGCACAATTACACCGAATGCATGACGAAACACTGACTCTCACGTTCTCACACTCACACACACCCTCTCTAACATTCTAATACTTAACACACACCCTCTCTAACATTGTAATACTTAACACACACCCTCTCTAACATTCTAATACTTAACACACATTCTCTCTGTGTTTCCAACGTGCTACAGAAGTCCTGGTATTCCTCATTTGTCATCTTACGTTCTGTCATGCTCCCTTTCACCCCACTTTCATCGTGTTGTGTATCACTGGCCTGTAGCAAGCAGCAACCATCTTACCCCTTGTGCTGCCTTCGGGTCACATGACCCAAAGGTTCATAACGAACCATCGTTGTGTTTACCCAATTTTACCCAATACAAAAACAAATAAAAATAATTTTCTTTTAACCTTCGCAATGTGGGGGGTCTGAGACAGCCCAACAGTTAAAAGAAAATGCTTCACTTTGTTTTTGTATGCGGTAAAGTTGTCGCAATACGATGGTGGGTCACAATGACTGATGGGTCAGAATGACCCGAAGATAACACAAGGGTTAAGGCATCATTAGTGCCTGCTGTGAAAACAGTCCCCCAAAACACAGCGTGACCAGCTCTCTCCCGCAGGTTCTGCTGGTCAGTCCGAGTGGCCAGAGTATTTTCCTGACTGTGGTGGATCAACCCAGTCTCCTGTTGACGTGGAAACGACCCAGAGCCAGTATGTCCCCAGTCCTGGGTCCAGTGATCCCATTAGGATACAGCCAATCAGGCAACGCGCCCTTCAGTCTGTCCAACAACGGACACACAGGTAACTACAGCAACCAAACGGCACACTCACATGTCACCTGGCAACACACCACTCAAGTCAATCCAGGTTGCTACTGCAGAACTTACTGATGGTGAAAAAAAACGCCGCCCCACACAGCATCCCTGACGCCTTAGTACCTCTGACTCATATCAATGTCCTGAAGCTTGTGTCTACACACTTGGTGTCTCCCCCCCCCCTCCCTTCCCCACGCTGCCTCCAGTGATGATTCCTCTCCCCCCCTGGATGGGTCTGGGTGGGCTGCCCTGCTCTCTACAACGGCCGTGCAGCTGCCACCTGCACTGGGGCAGCGGGGCTTCAGGGGCAGCAGGGAGCGAACACACGCTCAACGGACAGAGGACGGCCGCGGAGGTACGGAGGAGTGTGCACGTGTGTGTGTGTACGTGTGTGTGTGTACGCCTGTGTGTGTATCTCTGTGTGTGTATCTCTGTGTGTGTGTCTCTGTGTGTGTATCTCTGTGTGTGTATGCCTGTGTGTGTATCTCTGTGTGTGTATCTCTGTGTGTGTATGCCTGTGTGTGTATCTCTGTGTGTGTATGCCTGTGTGTGTATCTCTGTGTGTGTATCTCTGTGTGTGTATGCCTGTGTGTGTATCTCTGTGTGTGTATCTCTGTGTGTGTATGCCTGTGTGTGTATCTCTGTGTGTGTATCTCTGTGTGTGTATGCCTTGTGTGTGTATCTCTGTGTGTGTGTGTGTGTGTGTGTGTGTGTGTGTATCACTGTGTGTGTATCTATAAGACTGAGAGATGAAGGAGCAGGCTAGACTGAAAACTAATCAGCTTCCTGCTGGTGAAAGACACACTATCGTAGACATTTGCCCTTTCAGTAATGAGCATTTTATTTAAGTTAATTTGAGAGTAGAGAGTTATGTCAGATTAAAATTGTTGAAAAGATTAAGGATCAAGTGAAGCATCTTTTTTCTGGAAACAACAAAAGACATGCTCATAACACACACACAAACACAAACACACAAACACACACACACACACACAAACACACACACACACACACAAACACACACACACACTCACACACACTCTCTAACTAGTGGAGCTGTCCCTTGTCCCTTCTCATTCCAGCTGCATGTGGTGCACTTCAACTCAGAGCTGTACCCCAACATGACGGAAGCTATGACTCAGAGGGATGGTCTGGCAGTGCTGGGGGTGCTTATAGAGGTACGACCTACTGGAACAGGGTGCTGGGGGTGCTTATAGAGGTACGACCTACTGGAACAGGGTGCTGGGGGTGCTTATAGAGGTACGACCTACTGGAACAGGGTGCTGGGGGTGCTTATAGAGGTACGACCTACTGGAACAGGTCATGACTGTTTAATATGACTATGAAACTCTGGATGCTAATGCCCTTTTGACTTTGCAGATTGGTGAGGAGACCAATCAGGGGTTTGGGAACATCCTTAACTACCTGGGCCGTGTTAGATATGCAGGTGAGAGCCAGCTGTCAATCAAACTGCAGGCTAGCCAATCAAATGCACAGGGACACTTCTTCTATCTGTCACAGAATAGTGCCACTAGGATTGATGGTGTTTCCTGTAAACACTGCTGGGATCTTAACCGGCCAACCGCACATACAGTCTACCGCACATAACGGCTCTGTGAATGGACTGTGTATTCCAATATCCCCTCCCTCCCTCCCTCCCTCCCTCCCTCCCTCCCTCCCTCCTCCCTCC
Source organism: Thaleichthys pacificus (assembly GCA_023658055.1). NCBI lineage: Eukaryota > Metazoa > Chordata > Actinopteri > Osmeriformes > Osmeridae > Thaleichthys > Thaleichthys pacificus. The sequence goes on along the minus strand of CM042871.1, from coordinate 19,746,911 downwards.
CTCCCTCCCTCCCTCTCTCCATCCCTGCCTCCCTGCCTCCCCCCTCCATCCCTGCCTCCCTCCCCTTCCCTCCTCCTCCCTCCCTCCCTCCCTGCCCTCCCCCCCCCTCCCCTACCCTCCCCCTCCCCCCCCCCCTCCCTCCCTCCTGTGATAGGCCAGAGGGTTTCCATCCCAGCCTTCGACGTGCAGTCGCTCCTCCCCACAGACCTGGGCCGCTACTTCCGCTACAACGGCTCCCTGACCACGCCCCCCTGCTTCGAGAGCGTGCTCTGGACTGTATTCGCTGAGACCGTGAAAATCTCAGAGGCCCAGGTGAGGAGGGAGGGAGGGAGGGGGGGGGGAGGGGCGGAGGGAGGGAGGTGTGAAACAGATCCCTCATCTACGGAGGACCAGGGTAAACGCTGGGCTCCTTTACTTTGTCTTCTCTTCCTCTGCTCTCCTCTCCCCTCCTCTCCCTCTCCTCCTCTCCCCTCCCCTCCTCTCCCCTCTCCTCCTCTCCCCTCCCCTCCTCTCCCCTCTCCTCTCCCTCCTCTCCCCTCTCCTCCTCTCCCCTCCCCTCCTCTCCCCTCCCCTCCTCTCCCCTCCTCTCCTCTCCTCTCTCGTCCTCCAGCTTCTGAAGCTGGAGACTGTGCTATACTCCAGCAAGCCGGGTGACTCAGACCATCTGATCTTAGAGGACAACTACCGGATAATCCAACCACTCAACCTGAGGACTGTGCTCTCCTCCTTCCCAACAGGTCAGAGGGAGGGAGGAGGGAGGAGGGAGGAGAGAGGGAGGAGGGAGGGACTGTGCTCTCCTCCTTCCCAACAGGTCAGAGAGAGAGAGGAGGGAGAGATTTATTTTCAAAAATATTTTTTCAACATTACGAAGAAAAAAAAAATCGAAGATATTCTTCTTGTTGCCTTCTGCCTCGCTCCATGGTAGTTTCGTAGACTAGCTTACGTTTATTGTTCGTGATAGCCAGGACATGAAAAAAGGCCTGCAATGACAATAAATAATATTGATCATGCCACCAAATAGGCTACAGATTAAAACTAAAGTAACAAGCCTGGCCTTAACATGTAAGAAGTAGAAAGTACAGATATTTGTGGTAAAAAATGTAAGGAGTGAAAGTAAAAACTTCTTATAAACAGTGAAGTACCGATACCAGAAAAATCTACTTACACTCCCCATCTCTGACTGTTAGTTATGAAACTCTGAAACTGAGTAAGAGAATGAAAGAGAGAAATAGAATAATATGGATGAGGAAAAGAAAGAGGTGGACAAATGTGTGGGAATTGTTTGTTTGCAAGCTGATTAGTTTTTGCTAAATCCCTTTGCAAACACTGACCCTATTGTTGTCACATGACTTCTGTGGAGCGATGGAGAGAAAGGGGGGGGGGGGAGGAAGAATGAGTCACACAGATAAAGACAAAGGGAAAAGAGAGGGAATTGGTTGGGTCTGCTTGTGGGCCACCTCCCACCCCACAAATCGAAGAGGAGACCGGTGCAAGTAGGTCCGATGAAACGCATAGTGTCGGTCATGGAAAAGGAGTTTAGCAAAACCTAGACACACTGCTAAACACACATTCCGGATGGCGAACCTCGGGGAGAGAAAGGGAAGCATGGGAGGGGGAAGGGAGGCTCATGGGGGGGAGAGAGAGGGAGGCAGGGGGTAGGATGGAAAGGGGGAGGAGGAGGGGGGAAGGCAGCACAAAGGGAGAAGAGAGAAGAGAAGAGGGGAGGGAGGAAAGGAGAGTGGGGGGGGAGGGGGGGAGAGTTTACTTTCCACTCCTTACATCGTAGGGTAGGGTTGTTCGCAACAGGGAGGGACTACAATATCTGTACGCGCCTTCTCTATCTGTCTAGGCCAGGCTTGTTACTAAAAAAAAAAATAAGTTTTCATCTGTAGCCTATTTGGTGGCAATGATCATATTTTTATTGTCCTTGCAGCCTTTTTCCCATGTCCTGGCTATGTCACGAACACATAATAACGTAAGCTAGTCTACGAAACTCATCCATATGTGTGCGTATGGCTGTCAGTAATGGTCCCCTAGCGTCGTAAATTCATGCTGTTTCGTGGTATTATTTTTACTTCGTAATTGTTGACTATATATCGTATCATATTTTTGAATGCAACATCCATCATTCGTTCTGCCTTCATTTGTCCATATCTTCTAACTCTTCTTCTTGAAGCAAAACCCACTGTTCTTTTGTCATATGTATGTAGTAGAGGCACAGTCCACTCTCGCCTCCTCTCGTTCGGCTGCATCCGCTGTTTCGGGGGTCGTCTCACTCTGGTCTTGGTCATTCTGCTGACATTGTGGGGTTTGTGGGTTTGGGGGTCACTCTATGCCAGGAGGAGGTGAGTCACCCAGCTCTGTCTCTGATAAGTGTGTGGATGTCGGATTGGATTATTCGTTATCTGTTTCGTCCTTCATTATGGTATCCAGATTGTGCATCTTAGAGTCCACCCGGGTGTGCTGCTGGATGTTATACACATAGATTCCTCCTAGTCTTCATTCTTGTAATGCATAGAGGTAACCTTTTCTGTTGGATTGCAGTACGTCACGTTGCTAGGTCTATCAGATGAGAGTCGTTCAGTGGGGACGGAGAGATTGGCTGAGTTTGGGAGTTAGTGAGTAAGGGTTAGGGTATTTTGTAGAGGAATTGAGTTTAAGGTTGATGATTGTGGAGGTGTGTAGAGGTGTGGAGTAGGGGAGGGGTAGCGGCAGAGGGGTTTTATGGAGCATTGTTTCTTAGGAGACAGGGGGAGAGGATGGTAGTGGGTGGGGGGGGGGGGGGGGGGGGGGGGGGGGGGGTGGGGAAAGGAGGGAGAGGGTGGGGAGAGGTTGGAAAAGTGTGCCGACTTCGAGCCATCGTACGGCGCAGGACAAAGTAAAGGAGCCCAGCGTTTACCCTGGTCCTCCGTAGATGAGGGATCTGTTTCACACCTCCCTCCCTCCGCCCTCCCCCCCCCTCCCTCCCCCCTCCTCACCTGGGCCTCTGAGATTTTCACGGTCTCAGCGAATACAGTCCAGAGCACGCTCTCGAAGCAGGGGGGCGTGGTCAGGGAGCCGTTGTAGCGGAAGTAGCGGCCCAGGTCTGTGGGGAGGAGCGACTGCACGTCGAAGGCTGGGATGGAAACCCTCTGGCCTATCACAGGAGGGAGGGAGGGGGGGGGGAGGGGGAGGGTAGGGAGGAGGGGGGGAGGGAGGGAGGGAGGGAGGGAGGGAGGGAGGGAAGGGGAGGGAGCAGGGATGGAGGGGGGAGGCAGGGAGGCAGGGATGGAGAGAGGGAGGGAGGGAGGGAGGGAGGGAGGGAGGGAGGGAGGGAGGGAGGGAGGGAGGGAGGGAGGGAGGGGATATTGGAATACACAGTCCATTCACAGAGCCGTTATGTGCGGTAGACTGTATGTGCGGTTGGCCGGTTAAGATCCCAGCAGTGTTTACAGGAAACACCATCAATCCTAGTGGCACTATTCTGTGACAGATAGAAGAAGTGTCCCTGTGCATTGATTGGCTAGCCTGCAGTTTGATTGACAGCTGGCTCTCACCTGCATATCTAACACGGCCCAGGTAGTTAAGGATGTTCCCAAACCCCTGATTGGTCTCCTCACCAATCTGCAAAGTCAAAAGGGCATTAGCATCCAGAGTTTCATAGTCATATTAAACAGTCATGACCTGTTCCAGTAGGTCGTACCTCTATAAGCACCCCCAGCACCCTGTTCCAGTAGGTCGTACCTCTATAAGCACCCCCAGCACCCTGTTCCAGTAGGTCGTACCTCTATAAGCACCCCAGCACCTGTTCCAGTAGGTCGTACCTCTATAAGCACCCCCAGCACTGCCAGACCATCCCTCTGAGTCATAGCTTCCGTCATGTTGGGGTACAGCTCTGAGTTGAAGTGCACCACATGCAGCTGGAATGAGAAGGGACAAGGGACAGCTCCACTAGTTAGAGAGTGTGTGTGAGTGTGTGTGTGTGTTTGTGTGTGTGTGTGTGTGTTTGTGTGTGTGTGTGTGTGTTTGTGTGTTTGTGTTTGTGTGTGTGTTATGAGCATGTCTTTTGTTGTTTCCAGAAAAAAGATGCTTCACTTGATCCTTAATCTTTTCAACAATTTTAATCTGACATAACTCTCTACTCTCAAATTAACTTAAATAAAATGCTCATTACTGAAAGGGCAAATGTCTACGATAGTGTGTCTTTCACCAGCAGGAAGCTGATTAGTTTTCAGTCTAGCCTGCTCCTTCATCTCTCAGTCTTATAGATACACACACAGTGATACACACACACACACACACACACACACACACACAGAGATACACACACAGGCATACACACACAGAGATACACACACAGAGATACACACACAGGCATACACACACAGAGATACACACACAGAGATACACACACAGGCATACACACACAGAGATACACACACAGAGATACACACACAGGCATACACACACAGAGATACACACACAGGCATACACACACAGAGATACACACACAGAGATACACACACAGGCATACACACACAGAGATACACACACAGAGACACACACACAGAGATACACACACAGAGATACACACACAGGCGTACACACACACACGTACACACACACACGTGCACACTCCTCCGTACCTCCGCGGCCGTCCTCTGTCCGTTGAGCGTGTGTTCGCTCCCTGCTGCCCCTGAAGCCCCGCTGCCCCAGTGCAGGTGCAGCTGCACGGCCGTGTAGAGAGCAGGCAGCCCACCCAGACCCATCCAGGGGGGGAGAGGAATCATCACTGGAGGCAGCGTGGGGAAGGGAGGGGGGGGGAGACACCAAGTGTGTAGACACAGCTTCAGGACATTGATATGAGTCAGAGGTACTAAGGCGTCAGGGATGCTGTGTGGGGCGGCGTTTTTTTTCACCATCAGTAAGTTCTGCAGTAGCAACCTGGATTGACTTGAGTGGTGTGTTGCCAGGTGACATGTGAGTGTGCCGTTTGGTTGCTGTAGTTACCTGTGTGTCCGTTGTTGGACAGACTGAAGGGCGCGTTGCCTGATTGGCTGTATCCTAATGGGATCACTGGACCCAGACTGGGGACATACTGGCTCTGGGTCGTTTCCACGTCAACAGGAGACTGGGTTGATCCACCACAGTCAGGAAAATACTCTGGCCACTCGGACTGACCAGCAGAACCTGCGGGAGGAGAGCTGGTCACGCTGTGTTTTGGGGGACTGTTTTCACAGCAGGCACTAATGATGCCTTAACCCTTGTGTTATCTTCGGGTCATTCTGACCCATCAGTCATTGTGACCCACCATCGTATTGCGACAACTTTACCGCATACAAAAACAAAGTGAAGCATTTTCTTTTAACTGTTGGGCTGTCTCAGACCCCCACATTGCGAAGGTTAAAAGAAAATTATTTTTATTTGTTTTTGTATTGGGTAAAATTGGGTAAACACAACGATGGTTCGTTATGAACCTTTGGGTCATGTGACCCGAAGGCAGCACAAGGGGTAAGATGGTTGCTGCTTGCTACAGGCCAGTGATACACAACACGATGAAAGTGGGGTGAAAGGGAGCATGACAGAACGTAAGATGACAAATGAGGAATACCAGGACTTCTGTAGCACGTTGGAAACACAGAGAGAATGTGTGTTAAGTATTAGAATGTTAGAGAGGGTGTGTGTTAAGTATTACAATGTTAGAGAGGGTGTGTGTTAAGTATTAGAATGTTAGAGAGGGTGTGTGTGAGTGTGAGAACGTGAGAGTCAGTGTTTCGTCATGCATTCGGTGTATTGTGCTTGTGATGTGACACACATAAACCTCCTACTAATTGGACTGTTGAGGGGAGAAGAGAGATGGGAGCAGAGAGAGATTGAGGTGTGCAGAGTGGGGCAGGGTAAGAGGGGTAGAGAGGTTGTGAGATCGACGGAGAGAGAGAAACTACAGGACAGGAACTAGAGTCATGCTGGTGGTCAGGATAAACAAAAGTATCTTACAGGATAAATGAACGAATAACTGAAAAAAGAAAACTAGGGTGAGACAGATGGAAAGGAGAGAGGGAGAGGGAGAGGGAGAGGGAGAGGGAGAGGGAGAGGGAGAGGGAGAGGGAGAGAAAATGTTAACCAAGCAGGGAGGTAGGACAGAAATGCTAAGAGGAGAAAGAGACAGTGAGTGAAAAAGAAAAACTATCACTGAATAGTCAACTGAGTCACTGAATAAATGACAAGCAAGAGAAAGAGTCTAAGTCGGAAAGGAGAGTTTGAAAGACTCTGTGAGGAAAGGAGAGACACAGGACACAAAGCTTGGTAGAAATCCTTTTTGGGTGAAGGGACATTAATTGATGTAGCGCCCAATGAACCGACAAACAAGGACTTCAGATCATTTCAAGCCTGCTGTATAATACTTACAAACCGGAAAAGGCTCATTTGCAAGATATTTCATCAGTAGATATTCATGCGTGATCAAAACATAATATCCATGGTTCAGACAGGAGCTATCAACATCTCTTTGCCAAAAAAAAAAACGCTCAACGATCTCTCCTTCATTCCTACCTGCTGAATGTGGACCTGTAACCTTCATAACATCACAATGGCTGTTTCCAAGAAGTCAGGAACACAAACCAACACATCACAGTGAGCTATGAGGGGATTCCCTCTCCTGCAGGATTAAAGGGGCCTGTTTGTTACCCTGTTTGGCCCTAGCTAGCTCCCCAAAAAAGCCCCAGACTTTAGCCCACAGCTCCACAGTGGGTTTACATTTACATTTAGTCATTTAACAGACGCTCTTATCCAGAGCGACTTACAGTAAGTACAGGGACATTCCCCCCGAGGCAAGTAGGGTGAAGTGCCTTGCCCAAGGACACAACGTCATTTGACACGGCCGGGAATCGAACCAGCGACCTTCTGGTTACTAGCCCGACTCCCTCACCGCTCAGCCACCTGACTCCCCTGTTGTCATGGAGGTCCCCTTAATTTATTAATTAGCAGACGCTTTTATCCAGATCGACTTCCAAGAGAGAGCTTTACAAAAGAGCATAGGTCACTGATCATAACAACGAGATAGCCCCAAAATATTGCGAGTAGCCAAACATGAAGCACACATTATGAAAAGCAAATAAGTGCCAATGGGAAGAACCCTAAGAGCATGCAAACATGAAACTCAAAAGTGCAATAGTGTACCTGTAGAAAATTAGCAAGCAACAATAATCTAATATAATTATATTGCCAAGCTTCACCTCTCATACCACACTGTCACTGTCCTAATACAACAAAACACAGGGGTGCACACACACACACACACATACACACACACACACACTCACATACCCACACACACCCACACAGAAGCTGTCAACAGCAGCTGTGAAATACTTCTCTAAGCTCACACTTCAACCATAACTGCTCATCACAGTTCAACCACAGCAACAAACGACCATGAAATATCTGGGAAACAGCATCTCAAGTCAGCTGGTCTGTGCATCTCTGTCTGATATCAGAAGGTTCACCCTGGTCTGTCCTGGCAGAGATGGTATCATAGAGTATACGACATGTTCTGTGGTGAAAGGACACAGGGGCAGTGTAAGCCATGTTCTATTCAGGTCTGCAGAGTCATTGTTCACACACTAGGCTGCCAGTGTGTGTCCAGTGTTGAATAAACACACGACTCATTGTGCAGTGTGACAATGAAACACCAGCCACAACTTCTATCCTTTCGTCTCATCCCGTCCCATCTCCCCTCCTTCTCTCCTCTAACCTCCCCCCCTCATCTCCCTCCTTCTCTCCTCTACTTTCCCCCCCATCTCCCTCCTTCTCTCCTCTAACCTCCCCCCCATCTCCCTCCTTCTCTCCTCTTACCTCCCCCCCATCTCCCTCCTTCTCTCCTCTAACCTCCCCCCCATCTCCTCCTTCTCATCCTCTAACCTCCCCCCCATCTCCCTCCTTCTCTCCTTAACCTCCCCCCCATCTCCCTCCTTCTCTCTTCTTACCTCCCCCCCATCTCCCTCCTTCTCTCCTCTAACCTCCCCCCCATCTCCCTCCTTCTCTCCTCTAACCACCCCCCATCTCCCTCCTTCTCTACTCTAACCACCCCCCCATCTCCTCCTTCTCTACTCTTACCTCCACCCCCCGTCCGTCTCTCCATCCTTCATGCACCTGCTGTTTCATTCTTTTTTTCCTCCCCCTCTTATTCTTCTCCTCCTCTCCCCACCCTGCTTGTTTACTCTCCTGTGTGTCTGGGAGACTGTTTCTGTCACGACGGCATGGTCAACTGTAACTAATGCAGAGAAATCAAGGTAGAAAAGAGAAAGAAAGAGGTAGAAAAGAGAGAGAAAGAGAGAGAGAGAGAGAGAGACAGAGAGAGAGAGACAGGAGAGAGAGACACACACAGAGAGACAGAGAGCACACAGAGAGAGAGAGACACAAACACGAGAGACACAGAGAGAGAGAGAGAGAGAGAGAGAGAGAGAGAGAGAGAGAGAGAGAGAGACAGAGAGACAGAGAGAGAGACACACACACAAGAATGTACCTCTGTAGGCCCAGTAAGTCTCTGAAAGTGAAGAGAGGATTGTATCAGTATTGACTGCATGTGTGTATGATTGAGATTGTATGATACACCTCAATGAAGTTCTTCACTAATGCTTAATGTTTCATTCAATCCCCCCAACAAAAATTCAATCCACAGCATTAACTATAACTTCACTACTAAATACATCCTTACATCCCCTATCTTGAAAACAACTTCTACTAACAAGTCAACATTTTACAATGAAAAATTGAAATGCTATTACTGCTAAGCTACTTCTTTTGACCAAGTAGATTAATAAAAGATAACAGAAACGAAGATAACGAAATGATAAGTGACCGTTCTCACGCTGATCATAGTGAGTAAACGTCTTACGAACAGCTTGGATGTGTGTCCCTTTGCAAAAGCAGAAGTATTAGAGAGAGAGAGAGTCCCACAGAGTCCATGTCAGCTCTCTCCTCACAGCACAGACAATGAGGTAGAAAGTTGGTCGCAGATGGAGGGATGAGGGGAAGAGCAAGAGAGGCTATCAGGTCCGAAGTGTGTCCCCGTCTGCTGAGTAGAACTCTGTAAATAACTTCAAGCTAGCAGCCAGTGTGCTGATCAAGCTGATGTTTCAGGGCAACAGTGCACGCCTCACAGAAACAGAGGATGGAGAGGAGAGGGCCAAAGACAGACAGAGAGGAGAGAGAGAACTGAGGAATGCCGAAGCAAGCAGTGTGCGGGAATGAATCCAGCAATTAGTCAGTGAACAGAGAGGGGGGTGACACAACAGTTGGTGAGTGGGAGGGGGGGAGGGGGGGTGACAAGGGGGATCAGGGGGAGCCTGAGAGGCCAGGGGGAGAGTGGAATAATGAAGTTGAGAATAGAGACTTGTGTGTGTGTCTGTGTGTGTGTGTGTGTGTATGTGTGAATAAGAAAGCAATTTTGCTTTCTATGTTAAGAAAGAAAAATAACGTACACATCAAGGAAAGTGATAGACTTCATATCTTACATTTTATTTTGAAATCGTTTTGTAGAGGTGTGGTGTGTGTGTGCGTGTTGTGCATTTGTGAATACACAGGCTCACCATACATTTGGGAAAACAGGTAGTGTATGTATCTATACATGACAAACGTGTGCGTGCCACATGTAAGTTCGTTTGTTTCCATGCTGAGCGCATGTTCAATTAAGCGGTGAACAAGTTCTGAGTCAGTCACGAGGCACTGATCAGTAGAACTGAGGCAGTGAAGCCTTGGAGGGGGTGACGGCGGCAAACACAGGATAAGCTCTGTTTCTACCATACTCTAAGGAGTTGAGTTAGTTAAACTCAGCTCATCAGTCTAAATACTGCACACCCAGCGCTACTACAGCGAGAGCGGTTGGGTGACGTTGGCTGCTAAAGTGCTGCTTGTTCTTTGGGCGATCAGCTGTTAAGTGCGAGGACTCAAAATTGAACCATCGATTTTGGAATCGATATTATACAGAGACCATAAGTACCCTTAGTGAGAAGACGAACAAACAAATGACACAATGAAGCTTACCTAGTATTAAATTGCTGACAGTTTAATGGTTGAGTGCTGGTAAAAACAGGTATTGGACAGGTCTAGTTTCATTGGATGTACAGTTAACGCTGTGGACACCGCTGGCTAGGCCAGTAGGCTGCAACAATCAGATAATAAAAATACAATATTTTTTTACTACTTAAATTAGTACTAATTAATTGACGCAAATAATAAAATGAGTGAATTACAAGGGCAAACCTCGACACAAGGGGGCGCCACAACCACAGCAAAATACTAACCTTTAGAGTAGACCACGTCACTACATTTCAGTGTTTAAAGAGAAGCTTTTGCCCGCCGAAGTTTTTTTTATAAAAAAAGCTTTTAGCCGCCGCTACTAGACCCAACAGTGACTACTTCTATCCATCGACTAGCATGTCCTGTCTGTTACCTCAGAGGGGAAACTTGGAAGAGACCAAGAGGCTCCAGAGCAGAAAACGTAGCTACATTATTGAGCGTGCTGTTCTTCGCCATGCAAGTGTTGGGTCTACTGTATTAGAATATGTTAAGATCGATGTTTGATAGTCTTTCAGGTAAATGTTTCCACTTTACAATTTTAGTGTCACAATGCTATCTTAAAGGATTGATTTTAGGCTATACGTTTAGGGGGGTTGGTGTAACCTAGGTCTGTCAAGTATATATTTAAAAAAAAGTTGCTGGACATAATTTTTAACCATTAGTCAACCCGTTTGAATATGTATGTATGTGTAATCATATGAATCTCTTGGCCACACGGCTGGTTCTCTCAAACGTGAAAACCGTTGATATTAGGTTATGCACGCAGAAAGAACCTTCAACCGCATCGACATTGGTCGGTCAGGTTGTTAAGGGGGCGGTACAAATGTTTATCTGCCAACACTATTGGAGGAATTCACATGAGACGGCGTGGATTATTTTCATTCACAAAACCAGCAGAAACGTAGACACTAGGCGTGTAGGCCAACAGCGTGCTGATGGCTGTTTGCGAACATTCCGCTTGTTCCAGAGAATTCGTTTCATTTTCAAGTGGACCCATGGTTGTTGAATGTATTTGCATACATATACAGTATGTAATGACGTGTCGTATTTTCAGTTGAATCAGATGTAAAAGAAGAGTGAGAGGCGGTTGCTGTGTTTCCGGCTTTCCGTTTTATATTTTTTTATGTTAGGCTACTTCTCTCCCATTCACAAGCGCAGACTTCCAGCATTCATGCACGTTCAAGATTTGTGTGGCCGGCTGACAACACGTGAGAGGAAATTAGATGTTGTGTTCTCCTAACATGCTGTCTGTTCTGGGAAAGAATCGTAATAGGTTTGTGGTTATCCGAGACGGGGAGAACCGACTTTATGAATCCTGTCCACTTACCTGGGCGTTTTTTTTTACAGATGTAATCTTACACCTGTCGACCCGGCCTTTTATATTTTCCTACCTGCAACACACCAGCCTTTGTTGCCACAGTCCTGACTGACAATGAGTAATCTGAAAATTCTTGGAAATGAGTGCGAATGACACATAGTGTTGCAAAATAGCCAACGAACGATAAAGGTTATAAAGATAAAAATAACTAGGCTACTTATCTTGTTTTGGAAAGCACGACATAGGGATCATGTTTTCAAGGGTCAATCATGGTCCACTATACTGGCATTATCCAGTGAGGGTGGCTGAGGACATCACAATAACAGTTTCCAAGAAGCCAAAACTCCTCACTTGTCAACAACATGTAGGCTACCAGAACTCTCATATCTATAGGTTAATTATCTTGTTTTGAAACGAATGATCTCCTTTTCATGGAACCTGGTTGAAACTCTTGGAATTTGGATCCCCCAAAACAGATTGGTGTGTGATGAACTCTCACCAAGGTCCGTTTGCAGTACCAGCTTGCTCTTGAGGAATCCTACCAGATGATCCAGTATATACCGGTTTAACATACATAGGAGTAGCAACAAGAGGGAAAATACCCTGTCTATGAGTATGGGGGAAGGGTGAAAGGGTAGTTGGGGGGAGGGGAGGGGGGAGGGTAGGGAGGGGGGGTCTTCATCCCATGTGAACCGAGAGGAACCCAGAAGGGGGCTCACTGAGTTCGTAACTGCTTTGGAATGCTGTTAGGGGGAGGACTTGCTTGTGTCAATGACTGAGTGGCTCTCGTGCCTTTCAGAACAGCACACAAGGTTTATTAAAACGCTCTGGCCCAAAACATACAGCTACATAGTCAAGTATTTATTTATTGTACTTCCAATAGTCAACGATACAAGGTGAAGTCGTATCTGCACTGACAAAACAGTTAATGCACTGTCTAAACTTAATATTGTTTTTTTAATTATTCATATATTTTTTTTATTCATATACCTAATCACAGTTTAATCTGGGGTAGGAAAACGGAGAAGGTTAAATTGTATGGTAAATGGTAATATAACATGAGCCAGGCTTTTGACGACAGGCACAATGACAGGCTTGGTTGAAGCAGATAGGTCTCTTTTACGTGGGTTCTGGTTGAAGCTATATGTTGAAGAAGGAGGTCAGGTGAGTTTGTACACCATGATGGTTGTGTGGGGGGAGTGATTGGAAAGACCTACTTTGTTACTCACGCGACAAGCATACAAGAGTTTCTGTCTTGTTGAATTCTAAAGATACCAAAGTAAATCGGATTTTCTTTTTTTTTTGTTGCAGTGAAAATAATGGAATTGTTTGTTATATTAGATTACATAAGGACTGGGTAGATGGGTGTATTTTTGTTGATTTTAATGTTGTGTTGTGGGGACGTTCATTGAGTTCACACAGTTCACTGGAATTATGTATGAGGTAGAAAAACCTCAACCTATAGAATCTTGTTCTCTTGGCCTCAGGAGGAAATCCTAGTCATATATGGGGGTCAGATGCTGAGTGGTTAGGGAATCTGGCTATTAATCATAAGGATGCCGATTCGATTATGGCTGTGCATAATGACGTTGTGTCCTTGGCAAGTCACTTCACCCTACTTGCCTCGGGAGAATGTCCCTGTACTTACTGTAAGTCGCTCTGGATAAGATAGCGTCTGCTAAATGACTAAATGTAAATATCATAATACCTAGGATTGATAACTAGAACTGAGTTAGCTGTTTTTTAACAGTAAAGGAATTGATGTCATGTAAAAATAGTGATAATAGCCTAGGACTGTGTCATGAGAAATTCTAATAAATGTCTTTGAACTGAAAGTAAAGATTGTTGTATCATTAGTAATCAGACTGTGTTGATAACCTGTTCATTTAGCATTCGTTTAGTGTTTCAGCTATATCCAGAAAATAACTCAAGGTGTGGGGTCACGAGCTAAACGGTTTATTACAGCAGTGGTCTCCTTCACAGGGGCGGTGGTTACACCGACCCAGCACGTGGAGGAAGGAAATAGGTTAGTCGGTATTGGCCTATGGTATTGGCCCGCTGTGTCTGTCTGAAAGTAGAATCCTGGATAGGTGAGCTGGCCTATTGATGAATCCACATGAACTAGAATCCGTCCGATTAATTGAGTGTTAGACTAGATAAATAGTTTTACATAACATTCGACAAATG
>CM042871.1:19691189-19733247 GCA_023658055.1 Thaleichthys pacificus | reverse complement strand
CTGAGAGGGAGAGAGGGAGGGAGGGAGAGAGGGAGGGAGGGAGGGAGAGAGGGAGGGAGGGAGAGAGGGAGAGAGGGAGAGAGGGAGAGAGGGAGAGAGGAGAGAGGGAGAGAGGGATAATGGGAGGAGGGAGGAGAAAGAGGGTGTCGTTTTTTTCCTTTTGTGGTTCTGAAAACCCGCCGTCTGCAGGAGAGACTGCAGGACAGACTGCAGGAGAGACTGCAGGGAGAGTACTGCAGGAGAGACTGCAGGAGATACTGCAGGAAGACTGCAGGACAGACTGCAGGAGAGACTGCAGGAGAGACGTCAGGAGACTGCATGAAGACTGCAGGACAGACTGCAGGAGAGACTGCAGAGAGACTGCAGGAGAGACTGCAGGAGAGACTGCAGAGCGTCTCTGGTCTCACCTGTGGTGTTGTTGTCAGACGTGGGACAGCTGCTCGCGGTAGCTTGTCGGTGTCGTCCGGGTGGAGCTGGTCGTACAGGGAGGAGCCCAGCCAGTCAGACTGGACTGGTTGAGAACTGGGGTGACGGAGTCCGACAACGTACACCACCCGCCCACTGTCCACATGACACCACAAACAGGAAGCCATCAGGCCGCCTCCAGGATCAGGTGCTTCAGCTCCTACAGAGAGAGGGAGGGAGAGAGGAGAGAGGAGAGAGAGAGAGAGGAGGGAGGAGTGAGGAAAGAGAGACAAGGAGGGAGACAGAGAGACAGCGAGGTAGAGAGACAGGGAGGGAGGGAAAGAGAGAGAGAGACAGAGAGGGAGAGACAGGGAGGGAGAGAGAGAGTGAGACAGAGAGAGAGACACACCACACGTTATCAGCAGAGGTATAATAATAATAATAGCTGTTATTTTGACTCCCAATGACACCTTAACACATAAAAACATACTAATAAAAATACAAAAAACACAAACATACAATCTAGTAGTGTCTGTGTCTCTCGCCCCTCTCCCTACCTGGTCGGTGAGGAAGGAGGGCTTGTACGTCCCGTCTGCGTTAGTGTTGCCCGCTCCCCCGCAGAGAGTTCATGTGAGACACGGCCATGCCGCAGGATGGTCAGCTTGTCCGGTTTCCGTGCCACACGCGCTGCAGGTGGGCACCATGTCCGACAGCTCCGTGATGTAAGCGCGTTCATCTTGTTTTCCTCGCGTCCGCCTCTCGATCCCTCCCTGTGGTTCTCGCTCTAGAGCGAGAACCACAGGGAGGGATCGAGAGGCGGACGCGAGGAAAACAAGATGAACGCGCTTACATCCCGGAGCTGTCCGGACATGGTGCCCACCTGCAGCGCGTTGGCACGGAAACCGGACAAGCTGACCATCCTGCGCATGGCCGGGTCTCACATGAACTCTCTGCGGGGGAGCGGCAACACTAACGCAGACGGGACGTACAAGCCCTCCTTCCTCACCGACCAGGTAGGGAGGAGGGGCGAGAGACACAGACACTACTAGATTGTATGTTTGTGTTTTTTGTATTTTTATTAGTATGTTTTTATAGTGTTAAGGTGTCATTGGGAGTCAAAATAACAGCTAGTATTATTATTATACCTCTGCTGATAACGTTGTGTGTGTCTCTCTCTCTGTCTCACTCTCTCTCTCCCTCCCTGTCTCTCCTCTCTGTCTCTCTCTCTCTTTTCCCTCCCTCCCTGTCTCTCTACCTCGCTGTCTCTCTGTCTCCCTCCTTGTCTCTCTTTCCTCACTCTCTCCCTCTCTCGCTCTCTCTCTCTCTCTCTCTCTCTCCCTCCCTCTCTCTGTAGGAGCTGAAGCACCTGATCCTGGAGGCGGCTGATGACTTCCTGTTTGTGGTGTCATGTGACAGTGGGCGGGTGGTGTACGTGTCGGACTCCTCACCCCAGTTCTCAACCAGTCCCAGTCTGACTGGCTGGGCTCCTCCCTGTACGACCAGCTCCACCCGGACGACACCGACAAGCTCCGCGAGCAGCTGTCCCACGTCTGACAACAACACCACAGGTGAGACCAGAGACGCTCCTGCAGTCTCTCCTGCAGTCTCTCCTGCAGTCTCTCCTGCAGTCTCTCCTGCAGTCTGTCCTGCAGTCTGTCCTGCAGTCTCTCCTGCAGTCTCTCCTGCAGTCTCTCCTGCAGTCTGTCCTGCAGTCTGTCCTGCAGTCATCTCCTGCAGTCTCTCCTGCAGTCTCTCCTGCAGTCTCTCCTGCAGGTCTGTCCTGCAAGTCTCTCCTGCAGACGGGGGTTTCAGAACCACAAAAGGAAAAAAAACGACACCCTCTTTCTCCCTCCTCCTCCCTCTCTCCCTCTCTCCCTCTCTCCCTCTCTCTCCTCTCTCCCTCTCTCCCTCTCTCCCTCTCTCCCTCTCCCTCCCTCTCTCCCTCCCTCCCTCCCTCTCTCCCTCTCCTCCCTCCCTCTCTCCCTCTCAGGGAGGATGCTGGACCTGAAGACAGGAACGATAAAGAAGGAGGGGCAGCAGTCCTCTGTCAAGATGTGTGCTGGAGCCCGCCGTTCATTCATCTGCAGAATGAGGTGTGTGCGTGTGTGTAAGAGAGAGAGAGAGTGTGTGTGTGTCTGTGTGTGTGCGTGTGTGTAAGAGAGAGAGAGAGTGTGTGTGTGTTCGTGCTCTTCATTGACCCGTGTGCTCCCTCGCAGGTGCGGCTCGTGTCCTGTGGAGCCCATGAGCATGAACAGACTGGGCATCCTCCGAAACAGGAACAGGTGAGGCTCCACCCTGCCATCCCCTACACCCTCCCATCCCCTACACCCTCCCATCCCCTCCACTAACCCCTCTCCCTCGCTGTCTCCCTCTCTGCCTGTCTCCCTCTCTGCCTGTCTCTCACTCTGCCTGTCTCCCACTGCCTGTCTCCCTCTCTGCCTGTCTCCCTCTCTACCTGTCTCTCACTCTGCCTGTCTCTCACTCTGCCTGTCTCCCACTGCCTGTCTCCCTCTCTGCCTGTCTCCCTCTCTACCTGTCTCTCACTCTGCCTGTCTCCCACTCTGCCTGTCTCCCTCTCTCCAGGAACGGTCTGGGCCCTACCAAGGAGGGGGAGTCCCAGTATGTCGTGGTCCACTGCACCGGCTACATCCGCTCCTGGCCCCCTGCAGGTGAGGAGGAGGAGGGGAGGGGGGGGGGGGAACCAGCCTGCTGTGTCTGGACTGGACTTCCTGGGAGGGTGCAGCTAACTGATTATGGAACACATAACATATTTGTGACGCATCTCCCAGCAGCAAGTTAAGACGTGTGTGTGTGTGTGTCTGTGTTTTAGGAGTGAATTTAACAGATGAGGAGGCGGACAACAACCAGGGTAGTCGCTACTGCCTGGTCGCCATCGGCAGACTGCAGGTAGGAAGGTCCACGCATGCACCTCCATGTGCACACTTAACCAGGCTGTTTGTTTAAACCTGCCGCGTGTTGCACAATCGTTTCGCAAGAGTGAACCTGGCGCTATGTTCAGACAGAGGCCAGGCCTCTGAACCTGGGGCTGTGTTCAGACAGAGGCCAGGCCTCTGAACCTGGGGCTGTGTTCAGACAGAGGCCAGGCCTCTGAACCTGGGGCTGTGTTCAGACAGAGGCCAGGCCTCTGAACCTAGGCCTCTCTGTGCCAAAGCCAGCCTAATGTTAGCAACATCACCAGACTCCCCATCAATCAAACAGCAGGGTCAATATACAGAGGTACCCCCCTGCCCCCTCCATCACACACTCCTCGTTTGGTTGTCTAGGTGACCTGTTGCCCGGGCGACTCCGACATGAACAGCATCAGTGTTCCGGTGGAGTTCATCTCACGCCACAACTGCCAGGGCATCTTCACCTTCGTAGACCACCGCTGTTTGGCCACCGTGGGCTACCAGCCCCAGGTAGGCCTCGCAGCCTGGGGCTCCAGTTGTGCCCCTGCCCAGCCTTGGGGTCATATGTGGAGGGGGCTGCCGTCCTCGAAGCCTGGCTGTGTTTCCTACCTGTTTTATCTGTGTGTTTCAGGACCTGCTGGGGAAAAGTATTCTGGATCTGGCCCATCATGAGGATCAGGGCTTACTAAGAGACAGCTTCCAGCAGGTAGGTGTGTGTGAGAGAGAGGGAGTGTGTGTGAGAGAGTCTGAGAGAGAGACTGAGAGCAGTTATTATGACAGAAGTTGACTTGTCTCTCCTGACCAGGTTGTGAAGCTGAAAGGTCAGGTTCTGTCTGTGATGTTCCGGTTCCGATCAAAGTCCCGGGAGTGGATCTGGATGAGAACCAGCTCCTTCACCTTCCAGAACCCCTTCTCAGAGGAGATCGAGTACATCATCTGCACCAACGCCAACGTCAAGTGAGCTTTCATCCACTCAACACAAACACTCTTTAATGTCCAGTCTGCATCAGCTTGAGAAGAAACATGGAAAGCTTTGTTGTGTGTCTGTGTGTTCGAACAAGTCAGTCATGTCAGTGAATTCCTCCCCTACTGTCCCTCCCTCTGGAACTGAATCATCCTCTGATCTCCCCCCCTCCCTCCCTCCTGAGTCATCCTCTGACCCCCCTCCCTCCCTCCTGAATCATTCTCTAATCCCCCCCCCCCTCCTGAAGTGAATCATCCTCTGATCTCCCCCCCTCCCTCCCTCCTGAATCATCCTCTGACCCCCCTCCCTCCCTCCTGAATCATTCTCTAATCCCCCCCCCCCCTCCTGAAGTGAATCATCCTCTGATCTCTCTCTCTGTCCTCCTCCTCCTCTCCATTACTCCCCCCCCCCCCACACACATCCTTCGCTGTAATTGCGGGGGTGTAGAACCTCATCTCAGGATCCCCTCACCCCTCTCTCCTCCCCTGGGGGGCCCCTGGCCCCCTCCCTGGGGCAGAGCAGCCCTAACTGCCCCCCCCTGGCTCTCAGCCCGGGGCAGGTAGCAGCAAGGTGAGATCAGATCGTCCTCCCTCAACTGACTGGGAGAGCAGGGGCTGCTGCTTCACTGGACTCTACTGCTCTCACCCTCTCTCTCTCTATCTCTCTCTCTAACCCTCTCTATCTCTCTCACCCTCTATCTCTCACCTCTATCTCTCACCCTTTATCTCTCACCCTCTCTCTATCTATCTCTCACCCTCTCTCTATCTATCTCTCACCCTCTCTCTATCTATCTCACCCTCTCTATCTATCTATCTCACACTTTCTCTTTCTGTCTCTCTATCTCTCTCTTTCTATCTCTATGTATATATATATATCGATATAAATATCTCTCTCTCTTTCGGGTGATTTATTTAGGTTACCGTGGTGATTGGTGATGGGATCAGCAACTGTTTCTAGGTTTCCCGGTGAAACGGTGGAGGGCTGTAGATCTCTTCTCCACCACACTCACCTGTCTGTCTGTCTGTCTGTCTGTCTGTCTGTCTGTCTGTCTGTGTCTGTCTGTCCTCAGGCAGCTCCAGCAGCAGCAGGCGGAGCTGGAGGGCGGAGGAGGGTACGAGGCAGGCCAGATCACCCTCCCACAGGTGTGTGTGTGTGATCAGTACTCTTATCATTCAGCCTTGTGTTAGTTCCTCACTGTACACGGCATCTAAGGGGTTCCAGCCACCAGAGAGAGACATTCTAATTTTAGAAAAGGGACACAATAGCAGGATGTCCCCGCGTCACTTCCTGTCCCGAGTTCAGAGCCAGACAAGTCTCCTAGCAACATGAGGGTCCATGACTAGCAGCGTGGCTGGGACCCCTGGCCTTGTTACCCCTGGCCTTGTTACCCCTGGCCTTGTTACCCCTGGCCTTGTTACCCCTGGCCTTGTTACCCCTGGCCTTGTTACCCCTGGCCTTGTTACCCCTGGCCTTGTTACCCCTGGCCTTGTTACCCCTGGCCTTGTTACCCCTGGCCTTGTTACCCCTGACCTTGTTACCCCTGGCCTTGTTACCCCTGGCCTTGTTACCCCTGACCTTGTTACCCCTGGCCTTGTTACCCCTGGCCTTGTTACCCCTGGCCTTGTTACCCCTGGCCTTGTTACCCCTGGCCTTGTTCCCAGGCGGGGCCAGGTGGAGCACCAGCATGCCTGGAGAACCAGACTGCTGGTCAACAGGGATTTGACTCTGCAGCTACAGGGGCTTGGCAGCCAGGTGTACAGTGAAGATGGAAGACGGATGCATTTCTGATTAAGCCAGGTAGAGAGAGGAGTGTGTGTTAAAGGTGTGTGTGTGTGTGTGTCAGTTGGCCTGTCCAGGCGGTGACAGCAGCAGGCCCAGAGCACAGTAAGGCCCTGGGGAAGCCTGAGATCTACCCTTCCATGTACCCCAGCCCGGACCAGGCCAAGGTGCTGCCCCCACCCTCCATGTACCCCAGCCCGGACCAGGCCAAGGTGCTGCCCCCCCCCTCCATGTACCCCAGCCCGGACCAGGCCAAGGGGCTGCCCCCCCCCTCCGCCTCCTCAGCGGGGCAGATCTTCCCCCAGGGGAACGGTTACACCCCAGCACGTCCCAGCGACACCTACAGGTAACCGAGTTGTGTGTTTCTGTTAGGGTGTCTGAGGCATGTTTGTGTGTGATGGTGGGAGCTGTGTGTGTGTGTGCGTGACAGGAGGTCTGTGTGTGTGTGGTAGGAGGTGTGTGTGTGTGTGGTAGGAGGTATGTGTGTGTGGTAGGAGGTGTGTGTGTGTGTGTGGTGCTGATCCAGCTCTTGTGCTCCTCAGACCCGTGGGTCTGGCTGGTCAGATAGCTCCTCCTGCCCACTCAGCTGGTCAGATGCTGGCTCAGATGTCTCGGCAAAACGCCGGCCCCCCCTCCTGCCCCCCGGCTGGCCTCCCCAGCACCAGCAGCCCCCTCCAGGCGGGCGTCCAGGGGGGGGTATGGCCTGCCACAGGTGGTGTGTCTGGGGTTAGGTTGCCGTTCAACAACCAGGTGAGTTATAGCAGCATGGTCTGATGTTTATTAAATTTTTATATATATTTTCAACTCTTTTTTTTCTTCTTTTTAAAAAAATATATTTTCTTATAAATATATTATGTTTTCAACCTTTCAAGATGTTTTTTAGAACTTTAAGAAAAGTTATTTTGTAAAAGTAATTTTTGGTAGAAAATATTTTCAGGAAATGGCCTTAACATACACCACATGCAGAGGAGATGAACAACTGGAAGTTCTGCCTAGTGAGTGTTAGGCTGTGTTTCCTCCTCCCTCCCAGCAGGGGGTGCCGCAAGCAGGGAAGACGCTGTCCCCTCAGTTCCCGATGGGAGGCTTCGGAGGCTCCTCCTCCTCGTTTGTCCAGATGCCCACGGGCGTGTCCCCCACCGCCCCCAGCGGCGCCAGCTACGCTTCCGTCAACGCCCGGGGCAACCTCAACGCCAACGGCTACGGTATGCTCCGGGAGAACGCGTGCCTCTCCGTGCGTTCGTGAGCGTAGCCCCAGTCCTTCTCACCCCTCCTGCTCCCTCCTCTCTCCCAGATGGGGCTCAGTCCGGCGCGCAGTTCCCCTCCAGGGCAGCGGAGGCAGTGTGGCCCCAGTGGCAGGGTCGGCAGCACTCCCAGAGCAACGCAGAGCAGCATCCTCACGCCCAGAACAACCAGTCAGACATGTTCCCTGTAAGTCCCACACCTTCACACTCCTCCCTGGCCACACTGTGGCAGTGCACAGCTCTGGGGGGTGCACACTGTGGCAGTGCACAGCACACAGCTCTGGGGGGTGCACACTGTGGCAGTGCACAGCTCTGGGGGGTGCACACTGTGGCAGTGCACAGCTCTGGGGGGGCACACTGTGGCAGTGCACAGCTCTGGGGGGTGCACACTGTGGCAGTGCACAGCTCTGGGGGGGCACACTGTGGCAGTGCACAGCTCTGGGGGGTGCACACTGGGGGGTTTACAGAGAAGCTAACTCGCTCCTTTTTTGTCTCCAGGACGTGCTGTCTATGCTTGATCAGTCTGCTAACTTCAACAACGAGGATTTTGAAATCCCCATCTATCCTCCTTTCAACGAGTGATTCTGCCAACAACTTTTCAAACCTACATACCTCTCTGTCTCTGTCTGTCTCTCTGTCTCTGACTGTCTCTCTGTCTCTTTTTCACACTTAGCTTTTTGGCTTAAGCTACTTTTATGAACTCTATCTGCCCCCTGAAGTAGCACTCTCACCCCTCTGTCTACAAGTTGCTAGGCTGCACTGTCTACAAGTTGCTAGGCTGCACTGTCTACAAGTTGCTAGGCTGCACTGTCTACAAGTGGCTAGGCTGCACTGTCTACAAGTGGCTGGGCTGCCCTGTCTGCAAGGCAGGGACAGCTGGATGGACTGGTAAGCTGGTGTCTGTCGGTGGAGGAGTGGACAGCGACAGGATCAGTGACGTGAACAGGAAGCCCACAGCGGACACTGCAGATGAACTTTTTTTATCGTAAGATTCGGCGATCACACAATCACACAAGCGGCCAGACACTACGGCAACGCCAGGAACACTCACATCCAGGAAGATGTAAACCTTGATGCACACGCACAGCCTTGCAGTGATGAAAGTCTCAGATCCTCCCTCCCTCCCCAGCCCCGTGTTTTCTCAGGCATTGGTTCTAGAGCTTTCCACTCCGTGTCCCCTCCCAGCCATGGAGATGTCTCCCTGCCCTCCCCTCCCTACTCAGGCAACCTGGGGGCAGGTGAGCTCCTCTGATGTGTCCTCACAGACATCTTCTAGCTGGAGGAAAACCACAGTGCTTCTATGCATGTGTCACACACCCAGCACCCCACATCCAGCACCCCACACCCAGCCCCCCACACCCAGCCCCCTACACCCAGCCCCCTACACCCAGCCCTCTACACCCAGCCCCCTACACCCAGCCCCCTACGCCCAGCACCCTACACCCAGACCCCCTACACCCAGCCCCCTAGACCCAGCCCCCTACACCCAGCCCCCTACGCCCAGCCCCCTACGCCCAGCACCCTACACCCAGACCCCCTACACCCAGCCCCCACCCCCAGGCTCCTGCCTGCTTCACTCTCGCTGATTGTCTTCCTACAGGGGTGACACAGAGTTTGGGTTATTATTATGTTTTAGAGGGGAAAGTCTCCAGTTTCCTGTATTGATATAGTGTGTGAGTGTGTGTGCGAGTGTGTATATGTACACACTATCTCATGTGAGTGTTGATATTATGTGTATGTCAAATGGATTAAGGGTCGTATACGTTATGTATTTCATGCTAAATGCACAACAATCATGACTTTCCCTGTTAGCTCTGGTTCCATCCTTCCTCTGGCCCGGGGACACACAGCTCCCTCTCTCTCACATTGCCTACTGTGGGATTGGTTTCTACTTGAGTAAAAAACGTTTAAAAAAAAAAATAATAGAAAAGAAATTAGTTTTTTTTTTGTAAATTAAATTGAGAAAGAAATCGTAAAAGCAATAATTAACAACCAGGAATTACGAACTTTAAAAAGCCATTCTTTATTGTCCTTCTAAATGTTTTTTATCTTGATTAATTTCGTTTTGACATGGAAAGACACTGTAGTTATGATTGAATAGTTGATTAATTGTTTGATTGAAATTTTCCCATATGTATTTTTTTAAATTATCTTTTAATTGGCTCCTCCCATTTTAGCTCTTACATGTTATTGATGGTTGGTATCATCTGCACTGTTTTAGTATAGTTTTTATCAGGGATTTTATTCATAATTTAACTATAACACACATGAAAATATCTACATGACAAAGTGAAGCTCATTCCACCCAATATTGATTTAGAAGCGTCCGACGTTGCCCTGTCAAGATTGATGCCCTAATAATTGGACTTGGAAAAATCAGTTGCAGTAATCTTTGATTCTGTCACCTGGCAGTGTGTCCATAACCCCTGATAGGGGGGTGGAGTTTTAGTAGACTGAAAGAGACATTTTTCTGATATGCATACGTTTTGTGTGTGTGTTTTTACATTTTTACCCTTTTAGTAAAGTATGTCTGATCATGTAAGCATGCCTGTGTGGGTAACTGCCTTGCGCGCACACATGCCGAAATATTTATGTAAATTGTATGTAAGACCTGACGATAGTTTAGCGGTTTTCATTTGAAAAGGGCGGTATGTTTGTGTTGTTTGTTCTTGTTTTAAACCACTTTGGCTTTACGATGTCCAGGTTTTTACAATGATGTGAACTGCAGTTTATATCACTCATAGATACACAAATATATAAATATATATGTATATGAAATGTTAAACAAGAGTAAGGCAAAGAAATGTTTTGTTTTTTTGTATTAAATTGTTATATTGTTGAAAAAACGAGTGAAATTCTCTTTATTCTGAAGGCCAAAGTCCTGCTTCCAAGTCACGACTGAAATCCACAGTAAATGTAACAGGTCTTATGGTACTAATGCTTTGGGTGGTTTTCTGAAACTTGAGATGAAGAAATCTTGGCGTAACTTCTTGTTGCCCATAGTCATTAACAGGCTGGCTGATAAGTCTAAACAGTATTTAGTTACATCAATCAGTCCGTCTCATACATTAACTGCCATACTTTTCAAGAGGCCTGTAGTGTTTCTTGATTAGCAAAGAAACATAAACCATCTCAGCCTTGATTGGACTGGATCCGTTTTCCCTTCCTTCTCCTTTCATCAGTAGCTGGACACACAGATCTGTGGCATCTTTCAGGATCAGTTTCCTCCAGCCCCTCCTCTTCTTCACAGCCTCTGGGTGATAACAGATGGATTGAACACGGTCATTTGTCTAAAATAGGCTTCCTGTGCTCTGTTGTACCCAGGTTGTTAAGATGTCTGATATATTTACACATATGCTGTATTCTGAGTCAATTCTTCAGTCTGTTGGTAAACTGCTTCTATTTTTATATATTTGTCTTAAATTCTCACTCTTCCTGGTTTTATATCGATCTCTCTTAGTCCCTTTACTCGTACCCTCTCCAGCTTCCCGTTCAACAGGAGGATCCACTTTTATCTGCAAAGTCTCGATTTACTCCGAACACGTTCGTGTCTCTCCAGTGGATCAGAATACAACCAATCTGCATGTTTTTGTCCAGGATCAGCTTCCACCCCTCTCAAGTGGATCGCCACAAAGACGTCATCTCCTCTTTCTATCCCTCAGGCGATCTC
This sequence comes from Thaleichthys pacificus, assembly GCA_023658055.1. Classification (NCBI taxonomy): domain Eukaryota; kingdom Metazoa; phylum Chordata; class Actinopteri; order Osmeriformes; family Osmeridae; genus Thaleichthys; species Thaleichthys pacificus. Next base: position 19,722,279 of record CM042871.1, on the reverse strand, counting down.
GCTGCAGTTCTCTCACCCCAGAAGTTGGCAGAACAAGTGTCCTGTCTGATTGTTTGTGCTATTCCAGTGTCTCAAGGGACAACTGAAATGCTGGATGTGTTTATTGGGTGCAACCTTTGTTCTCGCTCATATATATTCATTATTATTTATTATTTATTTTCCCACCCCTAAGGATCCCTCAATATTTAGACTCCATAGACAACGTCGGTGTCAAAATGTTCGTCTTGGTCACGATTGCGTTGCTTATATTGAGATTTACGTTCCGTTGAACGGTTTAGGAGTTTTTCTGGCAAAAAGTGCCTTGAATGCTAGCTAGTTTGCTAGCCACTTCAGTGCTAGTCTAACGTCACTACGTCAGCACACGTTAGCAACGACGCATAGATACGACGTGCTACTAAGACAAACAGCGATATCAGCGAACCCTCTAGTAGGCTACCGTAGCTAAAAGTCTAGGAAAGTTGAGGCTACTTTTCGCTAGGTAGCCTACAAACATGTCTTAATCTGCTAGACAAGTGGGTTCCCCTTCGTTCTTTTGGTGAGCAGTCTCACGAGCCCTACTTACCCGGCGTCATGGAGCCGAGCAGCTAAATATGTATTTAGCACTAGCGTGATGCTGTATCCCTGTTTGCGTGCCGTGGTGTAGGAGGACTGATGGACAAGCGCATCATACATTTAAGCAATTTAAGACTTGCATGTACAGTATGTAATGTCACATTAAATAATGTATTTGAACTCAAGCTTGTGTGGTGCGTCGCTGTACAGAATAGTTGCACTACATACACAATGGAGGTGCCAAGCATGTAGCTAGGTATGTTTCTAGGCTGTGATATCAACACCCTGTATTTCATCTGACATACTGCCGATGACAACGTTGTTAGAATAAGCTTGTTTTAAAAGGGGGGGTTCTTTATTAATGAATGAATGCAATATGAGTAGGCCAAATGCTTTAACATGTAACTAGAAGGGAAAAACGGGACGTTTAAGTCATAGAGGTTAGGACCATTGACCAATTTCTTCGTTTTGATGCAACTTTTAAACTGAGGCTGCTCTAGCTTGATCACTATTCCCTCTTGCAGGGGAAATGAGAAGACGACCGTTTCATTCTACACTTCACTCTTGGTATTTTGAGTTGTAAATGTAAATGTGTGCTTTTAAATGTATGCAATCTTCATAAATAATAAGTATGCATTTTTATATAAAATATTATTATATTATATTACAGAAATATCAGTTAAATAAAAATGTCAGTTAAATAACTGACCAATCTGCCACCAACGCAAGCACACCCCACAATTTCCCCAGAAATTGTTACCCTCTCTAGTTGGAGGATTGTTGCTTTACACTCTGTTGTCCTTCCTGTGGTGATGCTCCTTCCTGTGGTCAGGTGATGCTCCTTCCTGTGGTGATGCTCCTCCCTGTGGTGATGCTCCTTCCTGTGGTCAGGTGATGCTCCTCCCTGTGGTGATGCTCCTTCCTGTGGTGATGCTCCTTCCTGTGGTCAGGTGATGCTCCTCCCTGTGGTGATGCTCCTTCCTGTGGTCAGGTGATGCTCCTTCCTGTGGTGATGCTCCTTCCTGTGGTCAGGTGATGCTCCTTCCTGTGGTCAGGTGATGCTCCTTCCTGTGGTGATGCTCCTTCCTGTGGTCAGGTGATGCTCCTTCCTGTGGTCAGGTGATGCTCCTTCCTGTGGTCAGGTAACACTATATCCAGGAGTGATAGAACAGTAGCCTGAACCTCCAACACACAGCTGCACCCTGTGACCCCTAGACTACATTAGTCAAACACACACAAGAAGAGACACCGACGTGCAGAATGCAGTTGCACAGACGAGCATACAAAGACAAAGACAGTTTGATTCGATTTTGTGTCTAATGTTGACCAAGCAAAGCCTCATTTCCCAGACATGGATTAAGCCTAGTCCTAGACTAAAAACGTTTTCAATGGAGATCCTAATTCAAAATGGTCTCTTACTTTAGCCTTAGCCTAATCCATGTCCAGGAAACTGGGCTTAAGGTCACCCAGTGTACAGGTGGTGTGTCTTCAGAGCCCATCCCCTGTGCTGGGGGGTGCACACGGGCTTCCTTGGGTGTTCTAATCTCAGGAACGGCCTGATTGTTACCAAACTCCTCTTTAACTATTAATTGGGGACACAGGTGCCAAGCGTGGCTATGTGTGTCCATCGGTACATCCAACCCTTAGGGGTGGGACTGGCCGAGCGAGGAGGTGGAGAGGGTGTCTCTGTCTCTGTGTCTCTCTCTCAGAGAGAGGGAGAGAGAGAGAGAGAGAGAGCTTGTTTAAATGAAAGAAGCAAGGCGTGTGAGTTGACACATTTAACTGAAACAACTGAAATACAAGAACGTTACTTTAAGAAAAAAGGGAAGTACTGAAGAGGCATCATTCGACAGGAGACAAGTCTGGATGCACCTTTATTACGACAGCGAACTTTGGCAAAGCACGTGGAGTGAACAGAGAGAACCAGAGCAAGCCTGGACCCTGAATCACACCAAGGCCCAACAACCCCAGTGTCTTCCTCCTCTGAAAACATGGACCCTGCTCTCCTCCCCGTTTCCAGGTTTGACATAGACGTGGACCTGGGCTTTGCCCTCTTCTTTGTGTTCCTGCTCTGCTCCTTCCTGTTGGTGACCATAGTGCGCTGCGCACAGATGGTGCTGAACCCTTACAGATCCATCTCTGTGTCCTCGTACCAGCAAGATTCAGATGTGAATGGGGGGTGACCCAGTCGCAGTCCTGCTACTGTCCTGCACAGGAGGTCTGTACCACCAGAGGGGTAAACATACAAGATTTACCCACTCAAAGGATGCAACTGCCCTCTGGAAATACGATTGCAATGTAGAATGGATTTGACTTTGTCCTTTGAACTTTTTTCAACACAAATTCGATTCATTTTTCTAGCTTTTTGTATGCCTCTTTGATCGTAATTTTATATGTGCATTGACCTCCTAATGAAACAAAATGCCATGAATGTGTCAGAGAGAATAAATATTCAAATATTCACCATGTTTCACTTTTGTCATTACAGTTTAACATCTTCATAATAAGTGTCCACCATTAGATACCTGTCAATTATGTCTAACCTTTTTGACAAATCTGAGATCCAAATTAGAAATTTACATTAGAGTTTGTGTAAATAGCTTTTTTTTTGTGATGGTGGTGAGGGGTCAATTATTTATTTTGTGTGAAAGCTCACATTTTAGGATTAGTTACAGAGATATTACAACACCTACCCTTCCACAAAGCAAAGCAAGGACACTCACATTTCGAGTGTCTTTGGAAGATAGGTTTCACTATCACGGGATAGTTTCCCGGTAACGATCCACTGCATTCGCCTTGAGACTCACGCATTTCAACCATTTATCACGCTATCACCCAACACCATGTATTTCTCACTCTGAGAAGTAAGAGATAACTTGTCCCGCTATGTACAATTATTGGACGAGCCACAGGCATACTGAGGGAACAATCAGAAACACCACCAGCAGCCGAAGGGAGACAAGTAGACCTTACTTCGAGAAACTTGGGTGGGGGTAATAGTAAAAAATAAAAATAAAACACCCCCCGAACAGGAGGTGGCGGTAATGCTTGGTTGCAATCAACCACAGCATCAACAGAAGAATATGTAACCTATCTATGGAGGCTTGTGGAATGGATGCTGCGGATGAGTAAGTGTTCAACTTGCGATCAACCGCCATACGTATTTTATAGGCATGCATTCAACTCCTAGATGACACGTAATTGAACTAGAGAAGAGACTTTCTAAAAGCTTGCAAGCGTTGGCTAACTTTGTCCCGCTACTAGTGAAACAAACTTGCTACTAGCTGGCTAGCCAGTCTATTTCGCTAGCTAGCTTATTATGCTAGCAGGCACAAGTACAAGCACTCGGTAAGCAAAATGTCTTGCAAGTTGGTAATCGACTCCGTGTTGAAGCGTAGTGCACATTTGTTCTTATGGTTGGTTAGACCGCTTGCAGACTAAGTGGTAGCCGCACATTACCTGGCTTTACACTTTTCAGAAATACGCGCTCCGCTAGTTCTAGCGTGCTGTATTTATACCTGCTAGTTTACGCTGTAGGTTCCCTGACGCTGGTAGCAACAACCCTGGTGGGTGTAGTTTGTGTGTTTACATCGTGTGTAGATTTGTGACCATTTCTATTGTATGGTGTCAATAGTGGTAAATATATAGATGATGGGTCATATGATAAACAGTTTTTACACATCTTCAAATGTTAGATTGAAAGTGTTAGTTAAACTGTACTTTCAAACCAAACCACAAAAAACACAGCATGGTTAATGCTAGCATACGATTTAGCCAATCACATCGTTTAGAAAAGTATCCCTTGAACATAATAATACTTGTTTTAACCATATTGCTCCGTACTGTATCTTCGCACTTTGCAAGCAAGCAATGTAGCTATCATGGGTGAAATGTATCCCTGTCCACCAAGAACTACAGCTCTTCTCTCTCCACATACACGGTCTCGCTATCTCTCCGTCTCTCTCAGTATGGAGGTGGAGGGTTGGGATTCGGGCCTGGAGGAGGAGCTGGGTGTCTCCTTGGACGAGCTTAGGAAGTGGATAGACGACGAGGTGGAGAGAAGTGAGGCTGTGAGACAGAGGAAAGCCCAGCTGGCTGAGCTGAAGGACTGGGTGGAGCAGCGGGAGAAGGAGAAGGCTACTGTGGAATCGCTCTTGGACAACGCCAACCAGTGAGTAGACTGTCTGGGTCTAGACTCTGAAGTAGCTCAATGTTTTGGGTAGTTCAATGGGGGAGGGGGCAACAAACGTGACCCCCCCTAAATGTAGAGTCTGAATAATTATAAACATGGGTCTTTTAGTCTGTGAATGCCTGCAATGCAGTGAAGAAAACGATACGATAGCAATAATGTTTAACGTTAACACCCTCTAATGGTACAGTGGTTCTAGAACCATCCCTGTTCAGGGTGTTGGCGTCATTGCGCTCTCTACTGTCTGAGCAGGTCCATCCAGGAGTGTGCCACCCTGGTGAAGCGGGCGTACGGCAAGCGGGGGCTGGTCTACAGGGAGAGCAGCTCTGAGGACGAGGGAGGAGTCGGAGGAGAGAGGAAACCCTCGGAGGTCATCGAGATCGATGACGACGAGGACGATGACGTCATCGCTGTGGGCTGCCGTACGTGTTCGTGGGCCTGTTTCATACTAGTGCCGGGTTCACCGATGTTAGGTTTGTGCGAGAGGGAGTTGTTCTGATCCGTGTTCCTCTGTGTTCCCCCTCTGTACACAGTAGTTCCGCCTAAGACGCCTGTGACTCCTGTCAAGGATGCAGCAGTAAGAACAGAGACCTGCCACCATGAGAACACACTCTCTCAAAATGAACTGAAATCAAAATGGCTTCCTGTTCTCTTCTTCTGTGGTTGTTTTAAATGTGTGTCAGTTTCAGGAGGCATCTGCAGCCATCCAGAGGTCCTCCCAGCAGGTCCAGAAACTGGTGCAGATGGTCAACAAGACCCCCACCGCCGCCGTGCCGTCTAAACCCGCTATACAGTCAGGTGGGAAGGCACACCAACATCACTCTTGATCTACTGTACTGCATCCTATCAAACTCTCCCTCAGAGGACCTTGAGATGAGAGGACAAGCTCACCCACGTGTGTGTGTGTGTGTGGTTTCTGTCCTCCAGCCGTGGTCCAGTCCTCCAGGATGCACCTGCCGGCGGTGGTGATGTACCAGGCTCCCGGCGGCCCGGCCACGCAGCCCAACCCCTCTCTGAAGGAGGACGAGCTCCTGGTGGAGATGAGCATTCTGGGAAAGAAACGCACTAAAACCTGGCACAGAGGCACTCTCATCGCAATCAGCCCTGTCGGTAGGACACGTGATCATTTGGACGCATGCTCAACACACACACACACACACTTCCGTGGCTTTGTGAAGAATAGTTTTGCGTATTTATTTGTACTTGACGTTACATTTGAGAGAACGACCCCTTCTTTCCGTCCCTGTGTGCAGGGAGCGGTTTTAAGTACAAGGTGAAGTTTGAGAACAAGGGCAAGAGCCTGCTGTCAGGGAACCATGTGGCGTTTGACTACCACCCCACCCTGGAGAGGCTGTATGTGGGCGCACGCGTGGTCGCCAAGTACAAGGATGGGAACCAGGTGTGGCTGTACGCTGGCATCGTGGCAGAGATGCCCAACAACAAGAATCGCATGAGGTGAGTGGGGAGAGGTGGGTGTGGGTTGAATAAACAGGTGTGGTAAACGATCCATACCGTCTGACATTAGTCAGCAAGACACCCACTCTCAAGCCTTCATGAGGTGAAAAACGGTGTTTATTTCCAGGTTCCTGATCTTCTTCGACGATGGTTATGCTTCATATGTGACCTTGCCGGAGCTGTACCCTGTCTGCAGACCACGTAAGACTCCTCCTCCCTCCTCCTCAGACAAGCTACACCTCAGCTCAGCTACATCCCAGTAAAACCTCCCTCCCTCCCACCCCTCTCCTAGTGAAGCGGACCTGGGAGGACATCGAGGACGCGTCGTGCAGGGACTTCATCGAGGAGTACATAACGGCGTACCCCAACAGGCCCATGGTTCTGCTGAAGGCGGGGCAGGTCATTAAGACGGAGTGGGAGGGAACCTGGTGGAGGAGCCGTGTGGACGAGGTGGACGGGAGCCTCGTCAAGATCCTCTTCCTGGTATGACATCACAGCCGGGCGTATCAAACCTTCTGCGTGTGCTGGTAATCTGTCAATGTTTTTTGGGGATTGACGTTGGTTTGAGGTACTGGAGGAGAAAGAGATTCGGGTCGGGAACATGGCTGCTGTAGATCATTTTAGATTGACCTGGCCTTGATTCCTGCAACTCCGGATGGAGGTATTATACTGGGGTTGAGTGCCCCCTGGTGGTAATGTGTGGTGCTGCTCTCGTCAGGATGACAAGAGGAGTGAGTGGATCTACAGGGGCTCCACGCGTCTGGAGCCCATGTTCAACCTGAAGATGAACACGGCCAACTCCCAGGAGAAGAAGCTGGCAGGCCAGCAGAGGACCAGGCCCAACATGGGTAACACACACACACACACACACACTCTCTCTACACCCCTACACACACACTATCCACCCCACACAACAACAACAACACAGACACTCCCAATCATTGCAGACACACAGTAGCACAGTGGGCCTGATCAGTGTGTGTGTGTGCAGGTGCTGTAAGGGCCAAGGGCCCAGTGGTGCAGTACACCAGTGAGGGGACCTCCGGGACGCCCCAGAACCCCCCCTCCACCACCACACGGTCACAACCCATCGGCCCTGGGTGGATTGAGTGAGTAACACACTCACTCTGCTCACACACAGGATGACAGTCACTTTGCTCACAGTGTTTGGGAGTAGCTATGGACCTACACTTCTTTGTGTTCTTTATTCATGTTACTATTCATATAACTGTTACTACTAGCCAGCCAGTCAGGTCTAAGCAGCCGGGTGAAGAGCAGGTGGATGGAGAGCAGGTGGATGAGGTGGTGCAGGTCGATGAGGTGGTGCAGGTCGATGAGGTGGTGCAGGTCGATGAGGTGGTGCAGGTCGATGAGGTGGTGCAGGTGGAGGAGGTGTTGGATGAGGTGATGCAGGTGGATGGAGAGCAGGTGGATGAGGTGCTGCAGGTGCAGGTGGTGCTGCAGGTGCAGGTGGAGGAGGTGTTGGGTGAGGTGATGAAGGTGGATCAGGAGAAGGTGGATCAGGAGAAGGTGGATCAGGAGAAGGTGGATCAGGAGAAGGTGGATCAGGAGAAGGTGGATGAGGTGATGCAGGAGCAGGTAGACACCGCAGGTGGACTGCAGACAGAGGTGTCTGAACCTCATCCAGGAGATGAGGCCAGCGTGAGGGGGAGCCAGGGTGAGGGGTGAGTCAGGGTGAGGGGTGAGTCAGGGTGAGGGGGGAGCCAGGGTGAGGGGGGAGCCAGGGTGAGGGGGGAGTCAGGGTGAGGGGGGAGTCAGGGTGAGGGGGGAGTCAGGGTGAGGGGGGAGTCAGGGTGAGGGGGGAGTCATGAGGTCTTGATATATGGATCAAGAATATCCTGATTGATCATAAATATGAAGTCCAAATGAACATATGATACAGATGACATTGTCACACCTCTGTAGCTCAGAGACTTTACAGCAGACCAACGTTTGTGTCTTATTATTCCTGAGTCCTATTTCTTATCTGGCATTCCTCTCTCTACACTCAGCTGACTGGTACATGCGTAGAAACTCCAGAACCTACACTGAAGTCACACAGGAGACAGGAGTCTAGACACATCCTCCCTCTAAACAAGAGTCTCTTTCTCTCAGTAACAAACAGATGACTAAGAAGACTTCCCCCCAGTTTGTCCCTTCTCCCGGAGGAGTGGGGAATAAGATCACGCCCACTCCTATGGCCACAGTGCTCCCGAACAGCCCCTCCAGGTGAGCAGACGCTCACCACCACCAGTAAAGCCACTCCCACCACCACCAGCCTGCAGAAGCATAAGACTGACTTCTTACAAGCCTCCACTCTCTCTCCCTCTCTCTCTCTCCGTCTCTCTCTCTCGGTCTCTCTCTCTCTGTCTCTCGCCCCGCAGAGTGTTTGTCCTCAAACCAGGTACGACCCAGATCCTGACCCCCCTCCCCCAGGTCCATCACCCCATACAGCCCCTGCAGCCTCCGGCTCCTCCCCCGCCTCCTCCTCCCCCGGCCCCCGTGGCCCCGGCCCCCGTGGCCCCACCCCCCGTGGCCCCACCCCCCGTGGCCCCGGCCCCCGTGGCCCCACCCCCCGTGGCCCCGCCCCCCGTGGCCCCGCCCACCGTCCCCGTGACGACCCCCCACCTGGTCGTCAGCGACCGCATCCCCCAGGAGTCTTCCTACCGGGCCCCCAAGGACCGCGTGTTCTACCTCCCCCACGCCTGCCAGCCGGCCTGCCTCAACCGCATCCGCCCCCCCCGGCCGGACTTCCACAGGGGCAAGAACCCCCTCCTCATCCCCCTGCTGTACGACTACAGGCGCCTCACTGGCCGGCGGAAAATTAATCGCAAGGTAGAGCGGGGCTCAGCACTGCCTGGGAGAGAGGGAGGGAGGGAGGGAGGGAGGGAGGGAGGGAGGAGGGAGGGAGGGAGGGAGGGAGGGAGGGAGGGAGAGGAGAGAGGGAGGGAGGGAGGGAGGGAGAGAGAGGAGGGAGGGAGGGAGGGGAGAGGGAGGGAGGGAGGGAGTGTTGGTGGCTGTAGCAGTTTGAGTTCATATTGGGATAATCAGGAGATCATGGAGACAGGTCTCAACTCTTTATTACAAGAAATGATTGACAGCTGACCAGCTCCTCCCACGCCCGTCCAGGTGTCGTTCCATGTGATCTACAAAGCCCCATGTGGCCTGTGTCTGCGCAACATGGCGGAGATCCAGCGCTACCTGTTCCAGACCCACTGTGACTTCATCTTCCTGGAGATGTTCTGCCTGGACCCCTACGTGCTGGTGGACCGGCGCTTCCAGCCCCAGGAGCCCTTCTACTACATCCGAGACATCACCAAGGGCAGGGAAGACATCCCTCTGTCCTGTGTCAACGAGATCGACATCACACACCCCCGCCCAGTGTGGCCTACAGTAAGTCTGGGAGGGGGAGAGTGTTGTGGTGTGAGAGGGTGTCGTGGTGTGGTGTTAGGGTTAGGGTAGAGTGTTGTGGTGTTAGGGTAGAGTGTTGTGGTGTTAGGGTTAGGGTAGAGTGTGTGGTGTTAGGGTTAGGGTAGAGTGTGTGACCAGACTGTGTTGTTCTCCAGGTAGGGTTAGGGTTAGGGTTAGGGTGTGGTGTTAGGGTAGAGTGTGTGGTGTTAGGGTTAGGGTAGAGTGTGTGACCAGACTGTGTTGTTCTCCAGGTAGGGTTAGGGTTAGGGTTAGGGTGTGGTGTTAGGGTAGAGTGTGTGGTGTTAGGGTTAGGGTGTCGTGGTGTGGTGTTAGGGTGTCGTGGTGTGGTGTTAGGGTTAGGGTAGAGTGTGTGACCAGACTGTGTTGTTCTCCAGGTAAGGTTAGGGTTAGGGTGTGGTGTTAGGGTTGGGGTAGAGTGTGTGGTGTTAGGGTTAGGGTGTGGTGTTAGGGTTAGGGGGTTAGGGTAGAGTGTGTGGTGTTAGGGTGGTAGAGTGTGTGGTGTTAGGGTAGTGTTAGGGTTGGGGTAGAGTGTGTGGTGTTAGGGTAGAGTGTGTGGTGTTAGGGTTAGGGTAGAGTGTGTGGTGTTAGGGTAGAGTGTGTGGTGTTAGGGTTAGGGTAGAGTGTGTGGTGTTAGGGTAGAGTGTGTGGTGTTAGGGTTAGGGTAGAGTGTGTGGTGTTAGGGTAGAGTGTGTGGTGTTAGGGTTAGGGTAGAGTGTGTGGTGTTAGGGTTAGGGTTAGGGTAGAGTGTGTGGTGTTAGGGTTAGGGTAGAGTGTGTGGTGTTAGGGTAGAGTGTGTGGTGTTAGGGTTAGGGTAGAGTGTGTGGTGTTAGGGTTAGGGTAGAGTGTGTGGTGTTAGGGTAGAGTGTGTGGTGTTAGGGTAGAGTGTGTGGGGTTAGGGTAGAGTGTGTGGTGTTAGGGTAGAGTGTGTGGTGTTAGGGTTAGGGTAGAGTGTGTGGTGGTAGGGTTAGGGTAGAGTGTGTGGTGTTAGGGTTAGGGTAGAGTGTGTGGTGTTAGGGTAGAGTGTGTGGTGTTAGGGTTAGGGTAGAGTGTGTGGTGTTAGGGTTAGGGTAGAGTGTGTGTGGTGTTAGGGTTAGGGTAGAGTGTGTGGTGTTAGGGTTAGGGTAGGTGTGTGGTGTTAGGGTTAGGGTGTCGTGTGTGACCAGACTGTGTTGTTCTCCAGGTAAGGAGCGTATCCCAGAGGGTTAGGGTTATGGGGTTAGGGTAGGGGTCGTGGTGTTAGGGTGTCGTGTGTGACCAGACTGTGTTGTTCTCCAGGTAAGGAGCGTATCCCAGAGGGTTAGGGTTAGGGTTAGGTGTGTGGTGTTAGGGTTAGGGTGTGTGGTGTTAGGGTTAGGGTGTGGTGTGTGACCAGACTGTGTTGTTCTCCAGGTAGAGGAGATGGTAGTCTCAGAGGGTTAGGGTTAGGGTTGGGTGTGGTGTTGGGTTAGGGTGTGGTGTTAGGGTTAGGGTGTCGTGTGTGACCAGACTGTGTTGTTCTCCAGGTAGGGTTAGGGTGTGGTGTTAGGGTTAGGGTTAGGGTGTGGTGTGTGACCAGACTGTGTTGTTCTCCAGGTAAGGAGCGTATCCCAGAGGGTTAGGGTCAGGGTGTCGTGTGTGACCAGACTGTGTTGTTCTCCAGGTAAGGAGCGTATCCCAGAGGGTTAGGGTTAGGGTGTCGTGTGTGACCAGACTGTGTTGTTCTCCAGGTAAGGAGCGTATCCCAGAGGACGGTGTCTTCATCAACACCAGCCCACAGTTCCTAGTGGGCTGTGATTGCACCGACGGCTGCAGGGACAAGTCAGTACCCTTGACCCCCTTCTGAACTTTGACCCCTTGGTCTGCTGGCCTGTGTTGACCCCTGACTCTGTGCCTCCTCTGCAGGTCCAAGTGTGCCTGTCACCAGCTGACCCTCCAGGCCAGCGCCTGCACCCCGGGAGGGCAGCCCAACCCCCACGCTGGGTACCTGAACAAGAGGCTGGAGGAGTGTCTGCCCACAGGGTGAGACACACACACACACACCTACACACACACACACACACACCTACACACACACACACACCTACACACACACACACACTACACCTACACACACACACCTACACACACACACACCTACACACACACACACACCTACACACACCTACACACCTACACCTACACACACACACACACACCACACATGCAGGGCCTCCGCCACCCCAAACCAGCGCACCATGTCACATGCAGAGTCGTACCTTAAGCCTGTGGAGCGTCAGAGAGTGCGTTTGATTTTCCTTCCCTCTCGCCCCTGTCCCTACCAGGATCTACGAGTGTAACAAGCGCTGCAAGTGCTGCGCAGAGATGTGCACCAACCGGCTGGTGCAGCACGGCCTGCAAGTGTGTCTGCAGCTCTTTAAGACCCAGAACAAGGGCTGGGGCATCCGCTGCCTGGACGACGTGGCCAAGGGCTCCTTCGTCTGCATCTACGCCGGTGAGGAGGAGCGCGGGGGGAGGCGGGGGAGATGGGGAGGCAGGGGGGAGATGGGGGAGGCGGGGGAGATGGGGAGGCAGGGGGGAGATGGGGGAGGCGGGGGAGATGGGGGAGGCGGGGGAGATGGGGGAGGCGGGGGAGATGGGGGAGGCGGGGGAGATGGGGAGGCGGGGGAGATGGGGGAGGCAGGGGGGAGATGGGGTAGGCAGGGGAGGTGTGGGGGAGGCAGGGGGGAGATGGGGGAGGCAGGGGGGAGATGGGGGAGGCAGGGGGGAGGCAGGGGAGGCAGGGGGGAGATGGGGGAGGCAGGGGGGAGATGGGGGATGGGCAGGGGAGAGGTGGAGTTGGTTGGCGTCATTTAACTTTTATCCCCCCCCTCCTCCCCTCTCAACGGCGGGTCGACAGGTAAGATCCTGACTGACGACTTTGCAGACAAGGAGGGCCTGGAGATGGGGGACGAGTACTTTGCCAACCTGGACCACATCGAGAGTGTGGAGAACTTCAAGGAGGGCTACGAGAGCGAGGCCCACTGCTCGGACAGCGATGGCAGCGGGGTGGATCTCAGCCGGCTCAAGGTGTCCCTCTCCACCAGCCTGGGCCTCAACAAGCCCGGCAGTAAGCCTGACCGCTCCAGGGCAAAGGCCAAAGGTCAGAGGTCACACTGGGTCATAATCAGAAAGCTAGATGGCGGGAGAGAGCTGACCAGAGCTAACATGGTGGTTCTCCTCTCTCCCTCCTCCCTCCTCTCTCCCCCTCCCTCCTCTCTCTCCCCCCTCCCTCCTCTCTCCCCCCTCCCTCCTCTCTCTCCCCCCTCCCTCCTCTCTCCCCCCTCCCTCCTCTCTCTCCCCCCTCCCTCCTCCCTCCTCTCTCCCTCCTCTCTCCCCCTCCCTCCTCTCTCTCCCCCCTCCCTCCTCTCCTCTCTCCCCCCTCCCTCCTCCCTCAGATGATGACGACTCCTCCAAGGACGGCGACAGCAACGGAGAGGATGATTCTAACGATGATAGCGACAGTTCAGACGACACGTTCAAGAAGGACCCCTACCACAGCACCAACTCTGTGTGGAGGAGTTACACCACACGCAGGCAGGCCAAGGGCATCAAGGAAGGTGTGTGGGCTGTGTGTGGGCTGTGTGGGGGCTGTGTGTGTGTGTGTACACTCGCTGCAGCTTCATGTAAAGGAGACGTGTTCTCTTCAAGTCTCTCTACTCTCCCTCTTCCTCATCTCTCTCTCTCCCTCCTCATCTCTCTCTCTCTCCCTCCTCCTCATCTCTCTCTCTCTCGGCCCGTCCAGGGAGCCAGGACAGTAAAGATGGGGTCAGCGCTTCAGCAGGGGGGCCAGAGGACAGGAAGTCCCCCCACCTGCTGGAGGAGACGGGGAAGAGCAAGGTGGCGTCCTGGCTGACCAGCCAACCCTCCACCTCTCAGACCGCCGTCAAGATGGAGGGCCTGAAACTGGAGAAGACGGTGAGAGGGGATCCAGAGAGATGATCCTTAGTTCAGCTTTCTGTTGGATGGACTTAAGTGTTTGTTTGGTAGGGCCCATACACACGTGGGTCTGTTGTCAGGATTCCCAGAACTCGTCGTCTATAGGAAGCCTTGATCTTGATCTTGTGTCTCTGTGGTAGGAGGGCGGGAAGAAACAGGAAGTGATGACTCTGTCTGACAGCGACGACGTTCAGACCATCAGCTCGGGATCGGACGACAAGGAGAGGGAGAAGACTATCCAAGGTGAGGAGGAAGAGGGGGGGTGTTGAGTGTGTGACGAAGAGGGCTAGAGAACACGCTACTTCAGCTCTTCTGTCTTCCCTAACGAGTCCTGCCTCCCCCTCCGCCTCCCCCTCCCGCCTCCCCCTCCTGCCTCAGGGGTGGTGAAGCGGCAGGTGGCGGTGAAGTCCACGCGGGGCATCGCCCTCAAGGGCTCCCACAGCATGATGGTGAAGCATGGCCCCAGTGTGGCTGGGGCGGGGCCTGGGGTGCAGGCTGGGGGGCCCCAGAGCCAGGGGGGAGGAGCGGGGGACAGCGGCCCCCAGAACACTCGTCAGTTCTTTGACGGTGAAGAGTCTTGCTACATCATCGATGCCAAGCTGGAGGGCAACCTCGGACGCTACCTCAACGTGAGTCGCCTCAGACGGACGCCAGACTCGGGTTTTCTGCTTTGTAATATCTGGGAATGTTTGTTTTCTAAATCTGTGTTCCCTGATGGTTCTCTCTGTGTTCTGCCTAACAGCATAGCTGCAGCCCCAACCTGTTTGTCCAGAATGTGTTTGTGGACACACACGACCTGCGCTTTCCCTGGGTGGCTTTCTTCGCCAGCAAGTGAGTCAGCAAGCACACAACTCAAGACTTAAACAGTCGTCAGTTTCTTGGTTGAAATATTGAAATACAATACTGGAAATGTGTTGCTCTTCATTAAGAATGGAGCATTTGTATACAGATTTTGACCGTGTGTGTGCGTGCGTGTGCGTGTGCGTGCGTGTGTTCAGGCGGATCCGTGCAGGCACAGAGCTCACCTGGGACTACAACTACGAGGTGGGCAGTGTGGAGGGCAAGGAGCTACTCTGCTGTTGTGGATCAACAGAGTGCAGAGGGAGGCTGCTGTGATCAGTCTACCTCCACCCATCCCTCTCTCTCTGCACCTCCACACATCCCTCTCTCTCTGCACCTCCACACATCCCTCTCTCTCTGCACCTCCACACATCCCTCTCTCTCTGCACCTCCACCCATCCCTCTCTCTCTGCACCTCCACACATCCCTCTCTCTCTGCACCTCCACACATCCCTCTCTCTCTGTACCTCCACACATCCCTCTCTCTCTGTACCTCCACCCATCCCTCTCTCTCTGTACCTCCACCCATCCCTCTCTCTCTGCACCTCCACCCATCCCTCTCTCTCTGTACCTCCACACATCCCTCTCTCTCTGTACCTCCACCCATCCCTCTCTCTCTGTACCTCCACCCACACATCCCTCTCTCTCTGCACCTCCACCCATCCCTCTCTCTCTGTACCTCCACCCACACATCCCTCTCTCTCTGCACCTCCACCCATCCCTCTCTCTCTGTACCTCCACCCATCCCTCTCTCTCTGTACCTCCACACATCCCTCTCTCTCTGCACCTCCACCCATCCCTCTCTCTCTGCACCTCCACACATCCCTCTCTCTCTGCACCTCCACCCATCCCTCTCTCTCTCTCTGCACCTCCACCCACACATACCCCCTTCTCTCTCTCTCTCTCTGTACCCCTGTGCCCTCCTCCTCTCTGGGTACAGAGTGATGGTGGAGAGCAGGACTTCAGCCACCATCCAGTCACTAAGCTACTCTCTTTTAGGAGCTGTGACGTTTCAAAGTGTATTACGTTTTTTTTTTACATCTACACCTCTCTGCTATACTTAC
Source organism: Thaleichthys pacificus (assembly GCA_023658055.1). Lineage (NCBI taxonomy): Eukaryota > Metazoa > Chordata > Actinopteri > Osmeriformes > Osmeridae > Thaleichthys > Thaleichthys pacificus. The sequence goes on along the minus strand of CM042871.1, from coordinate 19,706,793 downwards.
TACAAAGTAAACAAGAGAGGGGGTACATCAATGTAGACTCAAATTCTTGTGTTATATTTCCAGTTGTATTTTTTGTATTATAACTGTTTGTGTGCTCACTTTGTTTGTGTTTATTTGTCTGCCAAACTGATTTGTTTACGTTAGAATAAATGTTCATTTTCCACACATGACCCGGAACTGAGTTGGCATTGACGGAACAGCAGTACAAGTTTACCTTATTACTTTATTGGTTCAGAATAATAAAATGAAAAGAAAAAACGTTCGTTTATTTTTATTTTTTTGGGGGGGTTGAAAAAATATTTTTGAAAAAAACAAAGTTGGCATAATTCAGTACTTGAAGATGAGGACTCTACTATATTCTACTGTACTCTGTTGTGTTCTGCCCTGCTTTAATCTTCTGTTTCAGACTTCTTTGTTCTCCTCTCCTTTCACTGTGTGTGTGGTGAGAGATTATTTTTTAGAAAGGTTGCACAAATATTTTAGATTTTTTTTTTTTTAAGCTTTTGAAATCTTCCAAAAATAAGTTAGCATTGTGTGTGGCGGAAAAAAAAATCTTGCGACCCCACCCCCCCCCCCCACCTCCACAACAAAGAGCGGTGAGGTTAATCTTTGAAAAGTACTTGAGACGTGTCCGTTGAAAATCAAGCGCTAAATGAAACATCTGCTTTCGGTAAAGTCACATCAATCAAAAACGCAAGGGATGAAAACAGATCAGAGGGCTTCTGAGAGTCGAGAGGCACGACGGATCTGGTCTGACCTCAAGCATCCGTGTCGTGACTGATGACGAGGGAATTTACCGCGGTTTCGGCTTCGCCAATCTCAAGAGGTACGAAGCAGGCTTTCAGACATACTGTGGTTATTCTCCACATTGTTGCAGCATGAGACTTTTGTACTTAATCTAATTCTGTCCCTTGGCCCTCCTCCAGCCTACTGTCTTTAAGAGGCCTGGGGCTAGATCCGTCTCCACGCTGGATTCACTGCTTCACCAGAACGATGCCCTGACCCAGATCCAGGCCCCGCTATCTGTGCCTCAGGTAAACACACTTTCTGATAGCTTTCAGATGTTCAGCACGGTGGCAGCATTAGCCTTGTGTGTGTGTGGGAGTCAGGTGGCTGAGCGGTTAGGGTATCGGGCTAGTAATCAGAAGGCTTGCCTGTTCGATTCCTGGCCGTGAAAAAATTACATTGTGTCCTTGGGCAAGGCACTTCACCCTACTTGCCTCGGGGGGGAATGTCCCTGTACTTACTGTAAGTCGCTCTGGATAAGAGCGTCTGATAAATGACTAAATGTAAATGTATGTATCTAACCTGGACATCTCTCTGTACTCCTCCCTGCTGCTCATCCAGGAGGATCAGGACAGTCAGAACATCTGCTGTATGGAGACCCTGGGATTTGCAACAGGACATGAATGACCTGCTCCGGGTGGATATGAATCAGGTACATGCAGTCACACTTACACGCCTGATACTGTCGATGGGTCGACTCTTCCTTGTCTGTTAGTTTGAGCACACACCTCCAATTAGGTTGAGAAGATTCAAATCAGCATAAATTAAATAAAGCATCAGTAAATCAGTGATCAGCAGGTAATAAATGAATTTATTTACTGTAACATTTTACACGTTCTTTGGTAGCAATATATTTGCATACAGGTGGGTTTTCTTTGATCATTTTGCTGAAGGTAGTTCTGTGTCAGAATCACCCATCAGTCATTTTGACCCACCATTGTATTGCGACAACTTTACCGCATACAAAAACAAAGTGAAGCATTTTCTTTTAACTGTTGGGCTGTCTCAGACCCCCCCACATTGCGATGGTTAAAAGAAAATAATTTTTATTTGGTTTTGTATTGGGTAAAATTGGGTAAACACAACGATGGTTCGTTATGAACCTTTGGGTCATGTGACCCGAAGGGAGCACAAGGGTTAAATGAGGGTGCTGAACTCTGTTCACTCCTGGCTGTATTTGAGAACAGTGTACTGCTGATCGTCTTCAGGGTTGATTACTGGTTTGTTACGCTGTCTTCTTCCTGGCCCAGCTGATTGGTTGAACATTACACTGGCATACATCACATCTGTCTGAAAATTAGATTTGATCTATTAATTAGATTCTATTAGATTCCCACAGAAGACTGTCTCAGTACATGAGTCATGTACATTGTGAATGGTTTAGTATTCACCTGAAGGTCACGCATGGGAGAACCTTGATCCTGTGGAACAGCTGTACCTGAAGTTTTGTAAGACACAAGATGTCAGTCACTGCCCGTTAATGTGGCGTGCTACACATTGGAGTACTTGTAGTCATGGTTACCTTCACGCATGCTCCAAACTGCTTGAGCCGTGATAATGATGATGAACACCACACACAGCCCTGCAACTGCCACAGCTGAATACAGTAAAGGCAAACACACGTCTGAAAAGACAAAAACAAGATTATGCCTAATGAAAAAAAATCCCAATCATATCTGTCTTCATGAGTATTGATGTTGTACAAAGGAGGAAGTGTGTTTTCTGACCAGGGTGTGACGGTTGGAAAAGAACCGTTTCGTTGCTTTTCAGTGTGCGGTTCTTTCCCGTTTGAACTTCGCACCACCACGCTGTCTCATTCCAACCTTCTTCAGTCTCCTCTCTCCCGTAATGTTCATGATACTCCAAGTCTTCATTTATGCCTCTGTACCAAACTGATCTCACCGTATATGCACTTAGTACAGAATATCTATAAAAGACATGATGGTCAGGACAATATTGATAGACCTATGGGTTCAATCTATTGATAAAAAAAAAAGGTTGTCTTACTGGTTATTCTTCATCAACGATGCCCATGTTTGGCCCTCAGATTTCGCTCCCCTCGATGACAGGAATTGAATTGTGACCGCTGGTGAGCTGAGCCCGTTTACAACGCAACGCAATCTGTGGTGCCTTTCTCCAATGTCATCATCCAAATCATTTATTTCCTGTTCATCGCTTTGGTCCTCAGTCAGCAAAATAGCTTTAGGGCTGATTTTATTTTGGTTAGCCATTGACGAGGCCTCTTAAGAATGAAGACAGACATTACACGATTAAAACATGCTGCAAGTTAATTGAGGTCATAATTTAGGCTAGTTTGATGACTAATCTCTTAATTGTTGCTTATATTATAAAACTGCTAACCTTCGACATGCAAAATCACACCATCGCCATGGAATCCCTGATAGCTGACCTGCTCTCCGCAGTAGTAACGCCCGGAGTCTGACTTGTCAACGTGTAAAATCTGAAGTCCTGGCAAACCATTTGTCAAACCATTTGTCAGGAACCGCTCTCCATTCGTGTTAATTATTTCCAGTGATCCGTTTTGCTGGATGCGTAACCAGTTCAATAGTATCGAATTACATTTCCTATCGCAGCGGCATGGTATGAACACGTTCTCTCCTACCTCAGAGTAGATAACGGAACTTGTTTCAACACTCGCTGAAACGAAAAACATGTAGGCCTACATTTAGTTTAGATTAAAGTAACCTGTGGGTTAGGGTTATAAACCGTTGAGTTGTAAAGATGATGACATAAAGGTAATACATCTTGATGACAGATATTTTATATTATCCTCAAATTATTTGGACTACATTGAATAGGCCCCTACATTCCGATCTAATCTAATTTAGCCTACACATTTAGCCTAGGCCTATAGGATTGCATTTTAATAGCCTGTCTGATATTATGACTTACCTATGAGAGTTGACAATGCGTTTATAAGAGCAAAAAGAGCATACATGTTGTGACCTAAAGCCACTGTTAGACCTAAGAACTCCGTAAGAAAGTATTCAAACAGAGAGGAGAGGTTCCCTTTGGTGTTAATGCGTCCTACGCCCTCCGTACCGTCAACTCGGAACAAACGGCTCTTTTTTTCTCTTCCGACACCACAGTTGTTTGATGATTTAGAACACACTAACAGTAAAACAACCGTTGAAGACACACCCAGCGTCCTTTACATCACATTGACCTGCATCGCTACACCACCATCTTCAATCTCCTTTACGCTCACACATAGACTACTTTCCACGCGTGGTTTTAGATGTATGCTGACCACATCAAAACCCAGGCTGTCTTTAACATGCTCCGGATAAGGACAATGCACCAGTTTCAACACCACTGCTTCTGCATCTTGCATTTTCATTTTGCTTGGTTTTGGCTCCCTGCCGGAATGCAGGTCTTAGGCCTATACATGGGCGTATCTAGCCCTATTTGGGGGCTGGAGCCCCCCCAAAAGTTTCATTAGCCCCCCCCCCCAAAAAAAAAAAAAACCAACAACATAATTTTTCATATTTTAAATCTAAATTTGTTCATTTCTCTTCCTAAAACCCACTAGAGGACACTATTTAAAAGGATATTTTCAAAAATGTATTCTGGGGGAACATGCCCCCAGACCCCACTAGTTTTGCTGGGTCACAGGAAAAATAATAGGTTTTATCTAGGGGCTTAGCCCCCCCAAAAGTGGGAACCTAGATTCGCCCCTGGGCCTATATTACTAAATGTTCTGTTCTCAATAGGTCTATCAAAACAGGTAATAAAATACAGTTAATGACCATTATTATAGGCTACGTTGCGAATTTCTCTGTGATTGTGCACGAGTAAACAGGCCTACACACAATGGTATTGGCGACCAACCCCGTGGGCTGAACAGACACCAAAAAATATAGGCTTATAGGTCAGCAATGTGAACTTTGTCTGTGCTAAGTAGAACTATTTAAAGTGTTAGGGTGTGTGTCTGTGTTCATGTGTGTGAGAGAGATTGTTACTTTCTGTAGATTTCCAAGACGCAGGCTATATGGTATCACAAAGCCTATGACATAAACCGTGTTTTCTCCTCCAACGATACAATTTAAGAAAGCTAGAAATATCACAACCCTTTAAATTATACAATATTGCATTGAAAGTAGAGCAGACACGTAGACAATTGGCAGAACATTTCATGACACGCTCAGACACGTAGACAATTTTCCAGACGTGGCTTTAAAGTGTAACCGCAGAGATAAACTTCACAGACAAATCTTCACATTTCAAAAACATTTATTTTAACATGGTGACAGATGTATCTGCCAATGCAACACCGTTCTAACATAACATATTTGTATTCGCCATCTGTACAATGCACATCGTATAGCCATACCCTACTGTAGCCTAGATGTTAGGGCTAGGTTAGATTATAAAACACATTAGGAAGATCGAATATATCATAGTATTGTCATAGGCTGTTGAGGCGCACGGATGTGGGCAATATTCAGTTATAGGCTACATATTTCATCTTTGTACAGACGAATTTATTAATATAGACTATCCCACATTCTTTTTTAATTTTGTTTGCAAGACTACATTCAGATATTATTGTGTTTTATAATCTAACCTTTCAAGGGCGTCTGCTAAAACGACAGTCTCATTGAAATTAAACTACAGCAGCCATATGTGAGAACACACACCACACATAGCAAATTATTTGATTAGGTCTATGGATTATACATTTATCTCTACTTTATAATCTCATTTTATTTTAGGCCATGATACAGCGAAATATTCAGATCATTCGAGATAACCTAGGTGGTGACACACCTGCTCCTCGTGGCCCGCACAGCAGCCGCTGCGCCGGCCAGCAGAAGTAGCAGGCAGGCCAGGAGAACCACGTACAGCAGGATATCACAGGAACCCATCACTGTGAAAGTAATAACACATCACAAACGGTCTTGAAACTGTCAGTTTGGTACGGCAAAACGAATGGTTAAAGCAGAAGCTTCTTACCATTCTCGGTTGTTAGTATTTGTATACCGGATTGGATCATGGTTCCTGTGCTCTCCCGACTACACACACACATGGCGGCCTTTACTCCGTCTGCCAATGACGGGATGAGGATGGTCGATTGAGTGAACAAACCGTTTTCGTCAAACGATCTGATCGTCTCGCTGTCCACTGTCATGTTTTGTCCGTCAACTCCCATCCAGTATGGTTCGCGCCATCCCTGCCCGGCACCGGTTACCTCACAAAGAAACACGCGCCCCGGTCCCGACTGTAGGAACACACGCATTAACGGGACGGTAAGTTGGTCTGAGATACACAGACAGAGAGGCAATGATTAGTCATATATTTCTTAACAACAACAAAAATATCACATTTATTTTGAATGACAAAATCGATAATTAGCCTACATTTAAAGGCCATATAGGCTACAAGTGCATGTGTTCAGACTGGCGTAAAACCATTTGATGTATTTTCCTTCCCCAACATAAACCTTTGTTGCAGTCTAGTTGCAAACAGCTGCATCTCAACATCGAGCACCATTTTTTGTGCAGAATTATTTGACATTCTTAGGCTTACCTGTCACGACGATGTCCTGTATAGTTCCTGCCTCGAACTTCACGCCGTTACGCCTCACTGCAAAGTATCTACCGGAGTCCTCAGTGGTAGTTTTGGTAACCGTCGACATGATATTGGAGCCGTCAATCGCGACCAAATAACGGTCGTGTGTTTGATAAGACATGCTGAAGAACTTCACTAATGTCACGTTGCCGCTGAGATCCTGTCGGAACCAGGTAACTTGGGTACTGATATCTGTTTCAAACCGGCTGATGAGGGTCATGTTGTCCCCCTGGTCTCCGAAATGGACCGAGCTGGAAGTGAGCCACACATCAGCTGAGCCTGCAAAGATAAAGAAATGATCCCAAACATTTTCAACGTTTATCGTACGTTTCCACTTTCAGTTTTTATTTTATTTAGTTTTGTCATTTTTTTCTGGTGCCTAAGGTTAGCTTATATTAGGCCTGAACACATTCTGCAAATAAAATGAAACACTGTTGATCGTTGTTACACCTATATTAAATTAGTCTCTATATATTTTTTAAATTAACTAATATTTTCTCACCAATTAATAAAACGAAGCACAAAGAGAGTAGTAAATTCATGTTTGAAATGTGAGTTCTCGAGATTTGTCACTGACAACTCTAACTAGGAATGCGTCACTTCCTCGCCTGCCACCTGTTGGTCCCTGCGCAACAGACCATTTAGGGGATTAATCTGAACTGTCAATTCAACTTTCAGACAAAATCTCAGCACAAATATGTTTTATTACCCATGTGTTTTGGAGCGGCAAACGGGTTGCTTCGCCACAATTTGGTTAGTAGAAACGTTTCTTTATCTATTCCCGATATTTTGTGATGTTTATTCCGACAAAGTCTATTGAGTGTTATTTAGGCCGAGTCACTCTGAAGGGGCAGACAAGCTTGTTGCTATTTGTTTTGTTTTTTTACATAAATTTAAAGTTTTGTTTTAGTCGCTTAGGCGACTGCAAAACTGTAGGTTAAAGTCACATTTAGTATACATTTTTTTAGTGCTTTGATTTAGTTAAGATTTAGTCAGTAGTATTCCGTTTTAATTTTAGGCTTATTGAAGGCAATGTGTTAGTCATAATTTTCCGCTGGTGAAGATGAGGAATTATATTTCGAAATCCCAGTCTACTAATGGTTTCCTTCGACTTTTTGAAGCTCTAAATTAATTAGTAGGCTAGGCTCTGACCATTTTAACTTGTTCACATAGTAGCCAACTGAACAAGGGCATTTGCGCGGACATGCCCCAAGGGAAAAACATCATCCAATGAGAAATATGCATGGTTGCAGTGAATGTGTAGTAGTTGCGCTTGTAGATAAATGCATGTAAATGATTGGTTAAAAAGGTAGACTAAACAACAAATGTTTTGAGGTGGTTACTGTGATCTAGGCTGTCTGCCCAGTGATGCCAAATCAGCAACTTTGTTGATTTAGCCGCTTTTCAGAATACCTTGACAACCTTTTTTCAATATGCACCCAGTAACAAATTTAGCTCCTTATAAAAAAGAGGAACTGTTAGCAAATTTTGAAAAGTAACTCCAACGTTAAAATACACGCATTTTCCCTCTAAAAGACAAAAACGATTTTCACTGTCACAACACACGGTGTTGGTATATATATATGTGTATATATTTTAAGTATTTAATAAAATGTCTTCACTATAGCGTAGCTAATGTGATATAGGCCTACTACTTTTTAGTAACTAACGCTAATTTATTGCCCATGCTTAATTCCTTGTTCATGCGATTTTTGTCACTCCTGTTTGTAAGGCTGGCTGCGACCAAAGGAATCAAAATCCAAAGAAGAGAGTTCCTCAAAGTTAACGTTAAACGGACCTGGTAAGAACCATATCGACGTCTAACGGAACTGCCAGGTTTTGAAATGCAGTTATTGATCAGAATACCTCTTAGCTGTAAACGATTCATACAGATACTGGATAATGAATCTGCGTCTGCAGCGATGACATCATGGACTACGTGCTGGTGCGCGTCCCGCCGCCGCGGCCAGGCCTGCCGCGTCCGCGCTTCTCTCTGTACCTGTCGGCTCAGCTGCAGTATGGCACCGTCATTGTCTATCACCGCCAGTGCGCCATGCTGCTGGGTAAGCAGAGACCAAACTAGGGGGAGGACGAGGGAGCACTTATGGGAGAGAGAGAGAGACGGAGAGAGAGTTGGTTATTGAGAAAAATGGTTCCTGACATTGAGTTTGATGCTGTGTGTGTTCTCAGAGGAAATCCAGAGCACCGTTGCCCGGCTAACTAAGTCCAGGACCTCCCAGAGGCTCGACCTAGAGGACCCCGGCAGGTACATGGACCTCCAGTATCACCAAGCACTAAGTCCCTGGAGAGATGGACCCCCTAACCCCTAACCCCCCCCCCTGCAGACAGTCCCTGGACCATGATGCCCTGTCCTCAATGGAGGAGCATGAGTGGGCCAATGACCCTTTTTTTGGACAGATGCATTCTGGGATCTCGGTGCCCAGCCCCGGCACACTGGTGCAGGTAGGCGGCCAATAAAAACCAAGCACAGAGGTTTCAAAATGTAACTGTTGAAAGTCTTTTTGTTTGCTATACGTCTCTCTGTCTTTTCCTCAGCTGGACCTGGAGGTGATGAGAAGTCTTTCTCCAGAGCGCCCCCTGCTGTCCAGCCCAGGCACGTCACCTCTAATAGGTGTGGAGGGGGGGGAGAGAGTTGGTTTCAAAGAGAACAGAGAGTGTATCCATGCATGTTTCTCCTCTGTTATCATCTGTCGTCATCCCTCGCTCTTTTCCAGGTTTGACAGCATCTTCAGGTTCTATCACCCTGCTAGAGAGAGAACCAGCATCCCTCCCCTCATCTCAGGTATCTCTCCGTCTCTCTCTCTCTCTCTCTGTCTCTCTCTCTCTCTCTCTCTCTCTCTCTGTCTCTCTCTCTCTCTCTCTCTCCTCCATGCACTGTTCCTCTTCTCCCTTCCTTCATTCTCTCCATCTCTCCTCTCCCCTGCAGCAGTTTGAAGGGGCGGAGCTTGCTGTGGTCACAGATGCCGAGCAGGGCATGATTGAGCTGCTGATGGACCAATCAGATGATTTCCCAGAGTGTGAGTGACAGGTGTTCAATTTCCCCTCAAGCTGGAGTCAGTGAGGTCACTCAGCAGTGAGGTCACTCAGCAGTGAGGTCACTCAGCAGTGAGGTCACTCAGCAGTGAGGTCACTCAGCAGTGAGGTCACTCAGCCAGCATGTGTTTCAGGGGAGACAGAGAGAGAAGAGAAACCAGAGAGACCGGAGAGAGGGGGGACACCAGAGAGAGAGGAGAGACCAGAGAGAGAGGAGAGACCAGAGAGAGAGGAGAGACCAGAGAGAGACCAGAGAGAGAGGATAGACCAGAGAGAGGGGGACACCAGAGAGAGAGGAGAGACCAGAGAGAGAGGAGAGAGAGGAGAGACCAGAGAGAGAGGAGAGACCAGAGAGAGAGGAGAGACCAGAGAGAGAGGAGAGACCAGAGAGAGAGGAGAGACCAGAGAGAGAGGAGAGACCAGAGAGCGGACTGGAAAGGCAGGAGGAGAGGGGAAAAGTGGCTCCCGTTGAGTAAGTGTACACCATACCCACACACATCCACACACCATACCCACACACATCCACACACACATATCCACATACCATACCGACGGCCTCTGTCTGCTGTCAGCCTACAGACCCCTGTCGCTCCCAGTGAGGACCCCTCAGCGTCAGGGCTGCCCACGGAGGTGCCTGCAGCTCTGTCCAGGGAGAGGACCCCTGCAGCGGCCCCGGGGCCGAGCACCCCTCCTGGACGGGAGAGGAGGAAAGACGTGGCTGCCGAGAGAGAGAGACCTGTGTGTTTCAGTCTGTCTCCTGTGTGTTTCAGTCTGTCTCCTGTGTGTTTCTGTCTGTCTCCTGTGTGTTTCACTCTGTCTCCTGTGTGTGTCAGTCTGTCTCCTGTGTGTGTCAGTCTGTCTCCTGTGTGTTTCTGTCTGTCTCCTGTGTGTTTCACTCTGTCTCCTGTGTGTTTCAGTCTGTCTCCTGTGTGTTTCACTCTGTCTCCTGTGTGTTTCACTCTGTCTCCTGTGTGTTTCTGTCTGTCTCCTGTGTGTTTCTGTCTGTCTCCTGTGTGTTTCTGTCTGTCTCCTGTGTGTGTCAGTCTGTCTCCTGTGTGTTTCTGTCTGTCTCCTGTGTGTTTCAGTCTGTCTCCTGTGTGTTTCACTCTGTCTCCTGTGTGTTTCACTCTGTCTCCTGTGTGTTTCTGTCTGTCTCCTGTGTGTTTCTGTCTGTCTCCTGTGTGTTTCACTCTGTCTCCTGTCTGTATCAGTCTGTCTCCTGTGTGTTTCAGTCTGTCTCCTGTGTGTGTCAGTCTGTCTCCTGTGTGTGTCAGTCTGTCTCCTGTGTGTTTCTGTCTGTCTCCTGTGTGTTTCACTCTGTCTCCTGTGTGTTTCACTCTGTCTCCTTCAAATCAACTGTTACTACAGTGCCGATCGACAAACTTTTGATTGCTTTTGTATCTTCTCAGTCTCCCTCACCTGTCCCTCTCTCCTCCTCCTCCCTGATCCTCCTCCCTCCTCCTCCAGGAGCCCCTACCGTCAGGGAGGACCCAGACCAGGAGGAGGAGGGGGAGGAGACAGCTTCTCTTCATGGACGAGCACACCCAGATCTCCCAGGATGCACTGAGACGACAGCTGGACAATCACCTCATACAGACCCAGTCTCCTGTGGGCACCCACACTCATACACTCACACACACATACACACACACTCACACACACACTCACACTCACACACACACACACACACACACACACACACACAAACACTCAAAGTCAAAATAACATACATAACACAAACAACAATTGAATGACCTACCATTGTATTGTCCAGGTATTTGTCAGTCTTCCATCCCAGACGTCACCTGCTGACCTTCTCAACAAGCCTTGTTCCAGTGAGTTCTACAGTACATAACCTAACCCTAGTACAACCCTCACACAACCATGGAACAACATACCTGAACCTGACTGTCAGTTTCCAATGATAATCTCTCCAGACCCGTGTCTCTGACGTCTTGATGACCTGTCTCCCAACAGCCCTCCCTCCAGAACTCCTGCTGCTATGGCAACAGGCGGCGCTCATCAGCCCTCTGTTAGGCTGGGACCTGCTGGTGGGCGAGCGAGGAACAGACTCGGACTCGGAGAGAGAGAGGGAGAGGGTGGGAGACAGGGGCGAGGAAGATGGAGAGAGAGAGGAGGAGGAGAAGGAGATCAGCTCAAAGGAGGTGCCTGGACTGAAGAGGTTCCGTCTGCCCAGACTGGTTAACTTCTCCATAGGCGAAGGGTCTTACTCTGTGTGTGTGTGTGTGTAGGTTCTTCGGGAGCTGGCAGAGTCTGGCCTATTCCAGCCTGACTTATCAGGTAAGTCATGATTGCTCTGTCCTGTCTGTCTGTCCGTCTGTTGTCTGTCCGTCTGTCTGTCCGTCTGTCCATCCATCCCATACTTCCCCTGTTGTCCTTCCAGCTCCATCCCTGCTCACGATGGAGGTATCGGACCGAGAGGTCTCCCACGACATCTCCCTGCTGGACCCCCCTGAGAGCCACGGGTAGGTGTGTGTGACGTGTGTTTATATGGGTGTGTGTGCGTGCTTTGCGTGTGTGTGATGTGTCTGTTTATATGGGTGTGTGTGTGTGTGGGTGTGTAGGTCGTCCATGTCTGGGAGGTCGGTGTCCAGGCTAATGGACATCCCAGAGGAGGCCCAGCCCCCCCTGGGGAGAGAGGAGGCCCAGGCCCCCCTGGGGAGAGAGGAGGCCCAGGCCCCCCTGGGGAGAGAGGAGGCCCAGGCCCCCCTGGGGAGAGAGGAGGCCCAGGCCCCCCTGGGGAGAGAGGAGGCCCAGGCCCCCCTGGGGAGAGAGGAGGCCCAGGCCCCCCTGGGGAGAGAGGAGGCCCAGCCCCCCCTGGGGAGAGAGGAGGCCCAGGCCCCCCTGGGGAGAGAGGAGGCCCAGGCCCCCCTGGGGAGAGAGGAGGTGGAGTGGCTCGAAGCCCCAGGGTAAAATCCTCACCGCAGCGCTGACACCTCACAGCCCAGCCCAGGGCTCTCCCTGCCAGCCCAGGGCTGTCTGCTAGCCCAGGGCTCTGTCTGCTAGCCCAGGGCTCTGTCTGCCAGCCCAGGGCTCTGTCTGCCAGCCCAGGGCTCTGTCTGCCAGCCCAGGGCTCTGTCTGCCAGCCCAGGGCTCTGTCTGCTAGCCCAGGGCTCTGTCTGCCAGCCCAGGGCTCTGTCTGCTAGCCCAGGGTTCTGTCTGCCAGCCCAGGGCTCTGTCTGCCAGCCCAGGGCTCTGTCTGCCAGGCCAGGGTTCTGTCTGCCAGCCCAGGGCTCTGTCTGCTAGCCCAGGGCTCTGTCTGCCAGCCCAGGGCTCTGTCTGCTAGCCCAGGGTTCTGTCTGCCAGCCCAGGGCTCTGTCTGCCAGCCCAGGGCTCTGTCTGCCAGGCCAGGGTTCTGTCTGCCAGCCCAGGGCTCTGTCTGCCAGCCCAGGGCTCTGTCTGCTAGCCCAGGGTTCTGTCTGCTAGCCCAGGGCTCTGTCTGCTAGCCCAGGGCTCTGTCTGCCAGGCCAGGGCTCTGTCTGCTAGCCCAGGGCTCTGTCTGCCAGCCCAGGGCTCTGTCTGCCAGCCCAGGGCTCTCCCTGCCAGCCCAGGGCTCTGTCTGCCAGGCCAGGGCTCTGTCTGCTAGCCCAGGGCTCTGTCTGCTAGCCCAGGGCTCTGTCTGCTAGCCCAGGGCTCTGTCTGCTAGCCCAGGGCTCTGTCTGCCAGGCCAGGGCTCTGTCTGCCAGCCCAGGGCTCTGTCTGCCAGGCCAGGGCTCTGTCTGCCAGCCCAGGGCTCTGTCTGCTAGCCCAGGGCTCTGTCTGCTAGCCCAGGGCTCTGTCTGCCAGCCCAGGGCTCTGTCTGCCAGCCCAGGGCTCTGTCTGCCAGCTCACCGCTCTGCTCTTCCCTTCCAGGAGCAGTGCGGAGTCGGAGGAGGACGTGGTGGTGGCCTTCCACTCTCTGCTGCCCCCGGAGGCCGGCCGCAGAGCTGTCGCCCACTCCTTCTTCTCTCTGCTGGGTGAGAACATCACACACAAGTGGATGTGTGTGGAAATAACATGTGTGTATGATGTTTTTGATCTGTTTAATGGCTGTGTGTGTGTGTTCCCTGTAGAGAACGTGGCTGCCAGGAGACTGAGTGTACAGCAGGAGGAACCGTACGGAGAGATCAGGATTACTCCTGGACCTGCCTTCACCGAGGAGACCATGGCTGTGTGACACACACACACACACACGGATAATCAAGTGTACAACCACTAGGATTCCACACTGACTACAATTTACCACCATGCACAAAACATTTCTTGAGAGCGTTTTCTCATTTTTTAAATGAAACTTTTATATTACATTTTTGACCTTCCATTGTTTGTTTGTAACAACATATCAACTGTTAATGTATTTCTCTACATTTTAAAGGTTAAGGAAACATTTTATACACATATTTTATGACATGACCAAAGGGAGTTAGGGAAGTTGAATTAAAACATTGTATGTTTTTAGGTGTCTACCTCATGTATTGCTATTTTATCTTGTATTTAATCTTGACCAGGATCTGTTTATGCAGAGGATCCTCTTGACCTGCTTGTTTGTGTGTTGCACTTGACAGCATTTCCCTCCTTCTCAATAAAGTTACAGGAAGTACAAAACTGTGCAGGCGTGTGTCTTGTTGAGCATGGAGGTCACAAGGTTGCCAGGTTGGGTCATGCGGTTGCCAGGTTTGAGTTACCCAGTGTAAGGAGAGGTGTGAAGGAAAACAGAACGTCAGAGAGTTGCAGGGTTAAGGAGGTGACTGGAGGAGGGGGAAGGAGGGGGAAACTGGATGCCCCCCCCCCTCCTCCTACCCCACCCCCCCCCCCCCACTACGTCTTGATTCCCCAGGACGTTCCCAAGACAGGGTGGGACCAGGGGGTTATTATTAGTGTTTGTCCCTGCTCTCTCTCTGGGTCACTTTGTCCCTCCTCTGTCCCTCTCATGTAGCTGTCCTCCTCGTCCTCTCTGGCTGGACGTCTGTCTGGCTGCTGCTTTGGGTTTCTCACTTTTTTTATTTTGACAGTTTTTCTTTTTTGAAGGTTGTTTCTGTTCCATGTTGTAGTGTTTCCAGTGCTGTCTGTCTCTGTCTCTGTCTCTCTCTCTCTCTCTCTCTCTGTCTGTCTCTGTCTCTCTCTCGGTGTCCTTCTCTGTTGGCTATCCTCGCTCTGCCTCTCATCTGCCTTCACCCTCGCTCTGCCTCTCATCTGCCTTCACCCTCGCTCTGCCTCTCATCTGCCTTCACCCTCGCTCTGCCTCTCATCTGCCTTCACCCTCGCTCTGCCTCTCATCTGCCTTCACCCTCTTCTACCCCCAACCTCACCCTTTCTCTCAGGTTTCTCTCATCTTGGTCTCACTAATCTCTTTCTCTCTCAATGGTGTCTTTCTCCTCAGCTTGACTTCCTCTCTCTCTCTCTCTCTCTCTCTCTCTCTCTCTCTCTCTCTCTCTCTCTCTCTCTCTCTCTCTCTCTCTCTGTCTCTCTCCCTCTTTCTGTGTGTCTCTCTCGTGAGTCCATGGGGAAGACAGAGTTGTCCTCGGTCTATAAGAGATGTCTGGACTGTTTATGCCTCTGCTTCTCTGTGAGTACCCACCTACACCTCTCTGTCCTGCTGACTGCTCTCCTTACCTGTACCCCCCCTCCCCTCTCCTCCTCCCCTCCTCCCCTCACCCACCTTACCCCTCTCCTCCTCCCCTCAGCTCTGTGTCCCTGTGTTGATGACAGTTTTGCTGCGGTGCTGGTTGATGTGCGTAACTCATGTTGAGTTGAGGTTCAGGGCGCTCTGGTTCAGAGCTCTCTGGTTCAGGGCTCTCTGGTTCAGAGCTCTCTGGTTCAGGCTCTCTGGTTCAGGGCTCTCTGGTTCAGGGCTCTCTGGTTCAGGGCTCTCTGGTTCAGGGCTCTCTGGTTCAGAGCTCTCTGGTTCAGGGCTCTCTGGTTCAGGGCTCTCTGGTTGCTTCGGTACTCAGTGTGAGGACAGATTTCTCCACGCAACCCAACTCTCACCCTACCTGAGATCTTGTCTCTCACAGGCTGTGTGTGTGTACATGTGTGTGTGTGTGTACATGTATGTGTGTGTGTGACTCTTCAAGCCACCCTGGCTGTGTTCTCAGCAGTCAGCTCCTGATATTAATAACAGTCTCAGAATGTGGATGGAAATAGAGAGCAGCGCTTAGCGAACCAAGCAATC